>JAXQQM020078784.1:0-153571 GCA_034641835.2 Pinus albicaulis | reverse complement strand
GCACCTGATTTCTGAGGCATCTTCTTTCTTTGAGTAACCATCTTATTTTGCTTCTTTCCCATTGCGACGGATCTCCTTCAAGCGATCAAGCTTCTGCAGAAGAACCTGCTCTGATACCAATTGTTGGGAAAAAATACTGAGAGGGGGGGTGAATCATTATTTACAGCATATTCAAACTTTTTACTTTTTCATGCTCTAAAACCCATACGCTACTTTGATGAAGCCAACTAGCGTATACACGCGCGGATATCCTTCATGAAAATCGCGTATACCCAGAGATCTAATTATGCCATTAGTTCTTCACTTACATAATTCAATCACTCATTTATTATATGTTCTATAAACAGTAAACATGTGCAGTAAGAACAGAATAAAGAATCACACATGAACCCCAGGATTTTTAGGTGGAAACCCAAGTCGAGAGAAAACCACCGCTGCCATTGCTCAGCATTCAATATTTTATTATAGAGAAAACATCTTACAACATATGTGCTGGTGCAGACTCTACCAGCACGCAGGCACCCACCTGCGCTCGTTTATCAGCCTCTCCTGGAAGGGAGCTCCAACCCCCTGACTCATTTACCAGCCTCTCCTGGAAGGGAGCTACGACCCCCCGATCTCGTTTACCAGCCTCACCTGGAAGGGAGCTACAGCCCCCTGACTGAAGGCTACAACCTTCAGCACCACCTTGGACCACGTTTCATCAATTTTCACACTGGATCCAACAACTTCAATAGAACACCACTTGCAGGCCACATTTCATCATATTTTCAGACTGGACCCTTTCAGTACATTTAAGCTCAAACATACATCACCAACAGGTACTTATCAATTCAGTCAACACAGATCAGATAACAGTAATACAGCAGAATAGATCAGATGATTCATACCCCATGCTTCAACAAACCCTAGTTTTCATACGCGCTTTCCTTTCAATGATGTCGCGTATATACGCGCTTCCATCCACATCAACCAGCGTATACCTATGTATTAATTTCACTGCGCATACGCGCTTTCTCTTCAGCGAAGCCGCGTATATACGCGCTTCCTCTGCGACGAACTAGCGTATAGATCTTTAACCATTTCAGAGCTGCATACTTCTTCAGATCAGACATTCAGTTCAGATTCAACCCTTTACTTCAGACAGATGTTCGCCTCATTTCAGATCTAAGCATTCCATAAACAGATCTAGCAGATACAAATATATTCTAGATCTAGATTCCCTTCTTCATCATTTCTTCATTGAAGCATCATACATTCAGATCTATCATTCAACTGTAACCCTTTCCATTCAGATATACTTCAGAGAGAAGTATTCATTCAAGTTCAGACATCTTGCTCCCACACTCATGATTTGCACAATGAATTTCTTCTCCTTATATAGGTTTATCCTTTTTCAATACCAAGGGCCCCTTTTTCAATACCATGAGCCAAAACAATACCATGAGCCTTCAATACCACGGGCCCCTTTTTCAATACCATGAGCCAAAACAATACCATGAGCCTTCAATACCACGGGCCCCTTTTTTCAATACCATGAGCCAAAACAATATTACTTCCGATGGTATTCCTGGACGGGGTCATTTAGACGAATCATTACCCAATACAATGGGTCAATACCATGGTGGTTACCCCTGGTTTTGCACTTTATGAGCGCTTTTGCCCATACGCGACTTGGCACGTACTTTACCGCGTGCATATGCGACTTCGCCTAGTCAAATCCGCGTATTCCTTGAGACATACTCTTTTCACCATAGATTTAGCACATGCTGAAATCCTTTCTTCATTGCCTTATGTACTCACTGTCGATACATCAGATTTACTTTATCAAGAACATATTCTATCAAGCACAACTTCATCAAGTAAGTTGCCATCTTCATTAAGAGGGTTTCCATTCAATCATATTGCTAACAAACATCATTTACCATCAGATTTACATCATTTACCAAGTCCATCAAGTCAAGAATAACTTCATCAGGTGTATTTCCATCAAGGACAACACATGCCAACAATCTCATGTCTTCATCTTCATTTAGTGGGTTGCCATCAAGAACAACACTCTGCATCATATTTCCAACATACCTTCCTTTTTCTAGCCACCTTGCCTCTGTCTCTTGGCTGTGATCTGCACCTCTTTTCAGCAGCTTTATCCTTTAGATCCCTGTCCCTTTTGACCCCAGATCTATTGGCCTCTTTTTATGTGTGTTTTGACTAGATTTTTGCCCTCTTTTAGAGTAGTTTTGAGAGACCCGCCTTTTTGGGTTAGATTGATGCATGTTTAGCTGTTAAATGTTCTGTTATTTCAGCATTATATACTATTCTCTGCAGATTTCTTTTCAGTTACGCAGCACACTTTTTCTTGCTCTCAAAACGAAAAGGGTTTAAAAATTAAAATTAACGCACACCACACACTGACCCTAAGTGAAGAATCACCTGGTTAACACCGCCTGGCAAAGACTCTAAAATCAATTTTCACTGCACCTTGTCTGCCCTTGACCTCTCTTGATTCTGTCCCTTTCTGCCCTTGTCGGTTTCCTTCTTCCTGTCATCATTGCGCCCCCTAGGCGCCTTTCCCGGAGACTTCTTGGCCTTCACCCTCAGTTTCCGGTTAATTGACCTGCTCCGCCCCGCCGTCGTCGAGCCAGTCCTCCTTCGAGTCTGCACTCCGACTCCTCTCCTGATTCATCGGGTTCTCCTTCTCCTCCTGGTTCTCCCCCTGCCACCTTCACTATGTCTGGTCTAGGGCCTAACGCTAGCAGTTCTCCCGGTCCTAATGCCGGCCTGACTACTAGCGGAACCGCCACAGGAACTACCCCGGCCACCCCTTTGCTGCCATACATTGCAGGCCTCAGCCTCCCCGATTTCAATCAGTTGATCAATGACCCTATCCACCACGATGTTGGTTGGCCTTCCATGCCAACCAAGCTCCCTTCCGACATCCCTAAGTTCGAAGGCCAAGCTGGAGAAGATCCAACCAATCATGTCCGATCTTTCCACATGTGGTGTTCCTCCAATTCCATTACCGATGACTCCATTCGTCTTCGTTTGTTCCAACGCACGCTTACCGGCGAAGCTTCTAAATGGTATGTTGAACAAGCCACCTCTTCCCATACCACCTTTGCGACCCTTGCCCAAGCCTTTTTGTCTTATTTCTAGCTCCCTCTCCGATACGACACTGGCATAGAGCTCTTGACTTCCTTCAAGCAATCCTCTTCAACCCGCCTTTCCGCCCATGTTCAGGAATGGCGAAGAAGACAGAGCTTATGTCGAGCCCCTCCCTTCGAAGATCGAGTTTATATGGACTGGTTCCTTCGCACCCTTCCAGCTCCCATCGGTAAAGATGTCGCCTCCCACTTTCCTCAAACCGAAGAAGCCGCCCTCCAAATAGCCTTGAAATATGACCTGATCTACGCTCAATCTGGTTATGTTTATACCGTTCTTCCTGACCTCCCTAGGCCCGGTGGCGCTAATGCCCCGGGGGCATCTTATTCTGCCGACGGTATCATTGGAGCCCTTTCCCATCCGTACGCTCAACCTCCTGTGGGCTATGGTCTCCCTCAGGGAGGGGCCATCACCCCTAGCACTCTTCCCCCTCCCGGTAGCATGTATCCGGGATATGGCATGCCTCCTCCTTTTGCCCAACCTCCTGCTTACCTCAATGTTGCCCAACCTAACCATTACCTTTATCCGCAGCCTGGTGCGCCAGCTCCTCCAACATATGCGCTTCCATCTCCCTCGCCTCCTCAAAACCCGCAACAGCACTTACAACCCCCTCCAGGGAAAGTATTTTCACAGCAGGGCGTGACTAATCCCCCTTCTTCTCAAAGAAGGCGGAGAGGCAATCAAAACCAATCTGCCCCTGGTACCCGTGGACCCAATTCTGGTGTGGACCCTAACACTGCCAACCAGCAACAGGGTATTCAGCCCAAGCCAGACAGGCCGCTTCGCACAAACAAGCCTTGTTCGTGTTGCGGTGTTTTTGGTCATTACACCCACGATTGTCCCCTATTACCCCAGATGCGGCAGATGTGGGAGTCTCAAGCCACATTGTGCAGACAACACGCCTCCCCTCATGCTCCTCCTAATGTGGCCACTACTCAACCAGCTGTGTTTACTGATCCTTTCCCTCAACAAGGATTTGTGGCTACCCAACCTCCTGACAGCCAGGTCGCCACTCCCCCTTCCCTTTCTGGTTCCTCTGATTACCAGATCCTTATGATGCACTCCGATCCTTCCCCGACCGTTGACCTTCACCTTCAAACTCCGTCTCGCCAGTACCCCAAGCCTCCTGCTCAGTCTGCCTCCGAGTCTCCTTCTTCAGGTTCTACAGAGCCTCTTTCGACACCGAATGGACCCTTACACATCCCTCAACCCAAAGTTGAGGTTCATACCAAGATTCCTAAAGGACCATTATGTTGAAACGCTGCTTCCGGTCGAGCTGCTCATTCGTATAGCATAGTAGATGATTTGGTGCAATCTCCTGCCGCCATTTCCACACTGGAACTCCTCCAGTCGTGCCCTTCCCAAAAGAAGGCTCTACTATCTGCCATGGGCGCTGTAGATCTTGTTGATGACCAAATGATTGTTTTTGACACCACTCAATCGGACCATCCTCCTCTTCCTGCTTCCGTCGCCTTCCAAATCCCAGTCAAAATCTGGAACGCCAACGTTTCTCGGTGTATAATTGATGAGGGGGCATCCACCTGTGTGATGTCTGCTTCGGTTTGGAAGCAACTTGGATCTCCTGAGCTGGCCCCTTCCACGATCACCCTTCGAGCGTGGGACGGCCATGCCTCCCAGCCCATTGGCCTTTTCCGCAATTGTCCTATCACCCTCGCCGGTAAGACCGTTTGCGTTGACGTCGAAGTCATTGACGCCCCTCTAGACTACAACATTCTATTGGGGCGAAGCTACACCTATGCCATGTCTGCTGTCCCATCCGCGGTTTTCCGCAAGATGTCTTTCCCGCACAATGGAAAGATAGTCACCATTGACCAGCTGTCTTATCATGAGCCGTCATCTCAGACCTCCCCTGAGATGGCCATCTCTTCCGTAGCCAGTAAGCAAACCGTCGATTCTTTGACCAGTGTCTCCCCTGGCGTCTACAAAGATTCCTCCTTGCTTGGAACTTTCCCTAACCTTCCCCCTCCTCCTATCACTGATCCCAGCTTATCGAATGTTTGCATGATGCAATCATCTCAGGCCGCCCTTACGCAGCCTGCCTCGGCTAGTCAGCGACCTCCCCCTTGCTCTCCGCACCCCGCTCCTAGCCATTCATATCAGCCAGTCGGACCTCCTCCTTCTGGCCCTCCCCCTACAGCTGGTATCCCTGACCCCCTTTACCCTCCTGGATCGGTTCCCCCAGGCCTTAACCATCTCGGCGCCATCCCTCCCGGTCATTACCCTGCTGGGCAGATACCTTTCCTGGATCCCCCTCCCGGAGTATTTTCTATCCCCGTCATGGCCACCCTCTCTCTCCCTAACCTGACCCTCGGCATACCCATCTGGTACATTCACCCTCCAGCTGCTACCCCTCCCGATCAACCCAAACCTTACCTTGCTTTGACACCGGTTCAACCGGTCCCCCTCGCCTCCTCCGGGCTCCCAACACCTCCACAAGACCCTCCCCCTGTGGTGTCAGCCCCCGGGAAGAAAGGCAAAGCTTGTAAGGGGGCAACCCACCAGGACCAGGCCGCCCCAACAACCCCTACCCCTCTGCGACCGCCAAAGCCCGCTATCCAATGCGCTTTGTGCGATATCGTCGGTCACGCCACCCATATGTGTCCTGAATTGCCACACCTCAAGATTCTGGTCAACGAGACGTTTCCCAACTCTGACATCCCCGAAGTCTATGTCACTATCCCAGACTCTATCCCGAAACTCAAAACCTTGCGCACAAACCACCCTTGTGCTTTGTGCGATTTCCACAGCCATTACACCCACCTCTGTCCCTGCCTTGACGAGTATCGTTCCTCCTTGGACATGTACCGCCGATTCAAGGCCACCTCGATAGGACCAGAGGATATTCCTACTCCCATTCACATTCCTCCTTCCACTATCGAGCCAACCGAGCCATTCACCACCATGTTTTACCTGTCATCATCCTTGCGAGATAGTTCACCTACCCTTCAAACTGCAGATACTCTCGGCTCCTCAGCCGACCTTGGATCTGTTGATATTGCACATCTGAGCCCTTCTCCTCCTGATGACCCGTCACACATCACTACCTCCTCGGGTGACCTTTCTTCCTCCAATCTTCCTATCTTCCAGTCCGATGAAGACATTATGGAAGCCATGACCAACCCGGACTTTCCATGGGACGATATGCATCATCGCGCATATTTCCTCCCACAACAGTCCCACGACCAATATGCTATGGAAACCAAAGACTTCATTCCCAATGCAGTCGATTGGTTCAAAAATCCCATCCCTGCACCTGATGCTTTTGAAGAAGGAAACATGGCCAATATCTCTCCTACCATCAAAATTGACATTTCAGTCAAACTAGGAATCGAAGAATACATCACATTGGGCGCCCAATGCACCCCGGAAGAAATCGAAGCTTACACCAAGCTTTTCAAAGAATTCCGCGATGTTTTTTCCTGGTCCTACTCTGAAATGCCCAGACTCGATCCCGCCATTGTTGAACACCATATCGACACATGGCCTGATGCCAAACCGGTCCGTCAAAAGTTGAGACCCATTCATCCTTCCAGACGTGATGCTATCAAGGCCGAAATCGATAAGCTCAAGCAGGCTGGTTTCATTTACCCCATTGAATACACCACTTGGGTCTCCAACCCAATTCCCGTTCTCAAGAAACAAGGCACCATCCGTGTCTGAACCGACTTTCGCGACTTGAAAAAAGCTTGTCCCAAAGACAACTTCCCCACACCATTCATTGACCAAATCATTGACGAGTGTGCGGGGCATGAGGTTCTATCCTTTATGGATGGTTTCTCCGGATACAACCAAATTGCTATCCGTCCTGCTGATCAACTCAAAACCGCGTTCATTAGTCCGTGGGGAACTTTTGCATACCGCGTCATGCCTTTCGGCCTTAAAAACGCCGGCGCCACTTTTCAACGGGCCATGTCTTATTGTTTCCATGACTTAGCTCATATTATCCTTGCTTATTTAGAAGACCTCACTGCACGTTCTAAGCATCGGGCGCAACACCTACACGATCTGCGTACCATTTTTCTCCGATGTCGCAAGTATAATATCCGCCTTAACCCGTTGAAATGCGTCTTTTGCGTTCCTGCCGGCCGTCTCTTAGGCTTCATCGTATCTAAGGATGGTATCACTCTTGACCCTTTGAAAGTTCAAGCCATTCTTGAACTTCCCATCCCACCTACCTTACGCCAGCTCCAAAGCCTCCAAGGCAAAGCTAATTTTCTTCGTCGGTTCGTCCCTGACTATACCACCACCGCACATGGGTTCCTTAGACTCCTTCGATCCAATATCCCATTTTTTTGGGATACCCATGCTCATGAGTCTTTTGATGCCCTCAAGCAGGCCCTCACATCTGCTCCTTTGATACACCCTCCCGAATTTGATCGGGACTTCATCCTGTACATCTCCGCTTCCACCTATTCGGTCGCTGGAGTCCTGATCCAGGAAGATGACAATGGTATCGAGCATGTGATTTACTACGTCAGTAAGAACCTTGTAGGGCCCCTTGTTTCCTACTCGTATGAAGAAAAATTAGCGCTGGCTGTCGTGTTCTCAGTCCAAAAACTTCGTCATTATATCCTCATGCGCTCCACCAAGGTTGTGACTAATTCCAACCCCATGGCCTTCCTATTGAGTCGTCGTATCCTCACTGGGAATTACACCCGTTGGGTCGTTATTCTGCAAGAATTCGACCTCGACTTTGTCACACCAAAGAGTAAGAAAGGCTTAGCCCTCGCTGAGCTCATTTCTGACTTACCTACCGGATCGCCATATCCCCCCGTTAATGATGATTTTCCTAATGAACACTTATTTTCCATTACTACCGACGACCCGTGGTATGGCGATATTCTTACTAACTTGCGAACCCAAAAGTTCGCCCTCCACCTTGATCGTGAGGCTCGCCGACGTATCTGACACCAAGCTCCCCGATACCTTCTTATCGGTGACAACCTCTATCGTTACGGGATCGATACTATCCTTCGTCGTTGTCTCACACACGCTGAAGCTGAACAGGTCCGTAATGCCTGCCATAGCGGCGCTTGTGGTGGCCACCTCTCTGGTCTTGCTACTACCTATAAAGTCATGCGCGCTGGGTATTTTTGGCCTTCCCTCTTCAGTGATTGCATTGAGGCAGTCAAACACTATCCCAATTGCCAACATTTCACCCCTAAGGCACGAGCTCCCCGAGCTCCCCTCCATCCGGTCGTCTCAACTGATCCCTTTTGTAAATGGGCCATCGACTTTATGGAGTGTCGCCCGCCATCCGCTGGTAACCACAAATATATCATCATGGCAGTCGACTATTTTACAAAATGGGCCGAGGCCATGCCAACATTTAATAACACGGCAGCTACCGCGGCCCTCTTTTTCTTTAACCACGTTATCGCTCGATTCGAGGTTCCGAAACAACTGGTCTCTGACCACGGCCGACATTTTGAAGATGAGATATGGCATGAGCTATCCTCACTGTTGGGTTTTGAGCACCAATATTCCTCCTCCTATTACCCCCAAGGTAATGGCCAAGTTGAAGCAGTCAACAAAATCCTCAAGACTATGCTTCAACGGACGGTGAATAAGCACAGAACCAACTGGCACCTTATGCTCTTCCCTGCTTTGTGGGCCTATCGAACCTCTATTAAAACCGCCACTAGGTTTACTCCTTTCCACCTCGTTTTTGGAGAGGAGGCAGTCTTACCGATCGAGTGTGAAATTCCCTCCCTGCATTTAGCCGTTGAACTTCTCCCTGACACCCAACCTCTAGAACAACGACTTATCATGCTTGAGCGCGCTTCCGAAGACCGTTGTGTTGCCTTGCAAACCATGGAAGCGACCAAGAAGCGCACCAAAGCTCAGTATGACAGAAAAGTCCAGCCTCGCACTTTTAGCGAAGGTGATCTTGTTCTAGTGTATGACCAGGCTCATGATGTCCTTGGTCATGGGAAGTTCAACTCATTATGGCTAGGCCCTTACATCATCAATAAAGACCTCGGCAAGGGGGCATAACTTTTAGAGGATTTCGAAGGCAATCCCCTTCCTAATCCTCGTAATGCACTCTATCTTAAGAAATATTACCCTTAGCAATTCACTTCTGAAATGTGTGTTTTATTTTCTTTTAGATAGCCAGCATCTTTTTTCGTTTTTATGATTTGCTTCTTCACCCGGACCCATTTGGTCCAAGAAGAGTCACTTCACTCCCACTTTCAATCGAACTTCCTCACTTACAACACTTGTATTTGGGGGCACCACTTTGCCTCCATACTTGTCCATGTTCGTGTCGATTTTTGTCATGAGTTACCATCTTGGACTCATGTTTTTATGGTCCCCCATTGGGCCTTTTACTGTGTGGCAGCACCATAGAGTCGCCCTTGTTTAGAGCATCCAAGTTGAGTCATCATCGCATTCATGGAGTCTATCCTGAGTCCCTTTATACCCCGCTATAGCCCTCCATCCTTCATTGCTTGGTCTCTCTCTTGTGTCGCATATTATGACCTTCAGTCCCACTGTCCCCTATCCCTTACGATATTGTGTCAGTTGCTGCCATGTCATTCATGCCCTTTATGCTCTAACAAGGGAAGTCGTCCATTAGCTACTCAGTCCTTTCCACTTCACTATCATCATTAGTGTTAGTCTGTCCGTCACTCTACTTTTTTCTCTCGTGCCTTAGTTGAGGATGTCTCATGACCTCACCTATGACGGACCTCCTTCTATCGACATCAGCTCATTCCTTCCAGAAGCCCGGTCTAGAGGGAAGTGTACCTTGGTTCCAGCTTCCACTCTTGTTCGGTGCCTCGGATCAGGCAAAGGGACCTCTCATTTCCCTTTGACTTGATTGTTTCTCCAGCTCCTTTCAGCATGATCGAGATCCGTATACTTGATGGTCCAGTGATCTAGCAGCAGCTCTTGATGATTCCCGGGTGTGTGTGAGATGTCTCAACCCTCATGAGAGGGTGGCCCTGTAGGTAGCCCCCCACATGCCCGGATGACCTCTTCCTTGCAGCCTTCGATGTAGCTCCAGATATTTGATGATGTTGGCCGTAGCCACTTGCAACGCCTCTTCGACTTGCATGTATCAGTCAGATTTTGTGAGCCCTTCCCCATTTACAGGGGGCATTTGGGTTGTATTTGTATCTCATGTACTCAAATCTTATTGTACAAGTCTTGGCTGTTATCCCAGGCACAACATGTATGTGGGATTCTTCATTGTATTTTTATCTGGCTCATGATTATGCCAGCTGTACTCTATGGTTCGGTCCCTTGTTTACTGGACACACTATTCTTTTGTACTTTGTCTCGGTGGGCATAGGTATGCCTCCCCCGCCGCCTTTAGCACAGGTACCCTCTCATAAAAAGAGACTTGTTGCACCTGCGAGTCTCGTCTTCTCAGGGTCTAGTCCTTCAGCACACTATCTACCTCACATTTCTCTCTCTGACATCCCTTTTTTTGTCTAGTGATTGTGTTCTTACAACGTACTTCGGTCATACGATTTTCTCCTCACACTCGCACGCTGGGGGGCAATCTGTTACACCATTTTTTGGTCATCTAACCTATTATCATTAGATGGACCCAAGTACACCACGTAAGACCAGTAAAATTGCTTTCACTATGTTAAAACAAGAAACCCCCAAAAGGAAATATTAAACAAACCTATATTTGTTTGATTTTCCTCATGGAATAATTAATTAAACCATAATTTAATTATTATTCCCAGTCATATTTAACCCAAAATCAAAGAAATTAATTAGATAAACCTTTATTTATATTATTATTTTATAGGAATAATTATTTAAACCTTATTTAGATAATATTCCTTGTTAAATATGACCAAATCACCCACAAATAATTAAATAAATCATTATTTATTTAATTATCTTTCAACCACCTCCTTAAATAATTAAATAAATCATTATTTATTTGATTATCTTCTAACTGCTTCCTTAAAAAGATAAATAAATCATTTATTTATTTATTTTTGAAAAATTAAGGGATTTGACCCAAGTCAAATACCTTTTCCCACCAACAAATATAATAAAATATTCCACAAAAAGTGGATCTAGATCTGGTTAACCCATGCACCAAGATCTAGAATGACCCAATGTTTTGTTATAAATAGGAGGGGTTTTCCTACCATTCTTCACCTTTTGTTGCCTATTAGATCACTCTGGATCTATACACTTGGTCACCATTTTCTGCCATTTGCTGTGTGAGCTCCCTTTGAGTTCCATTCTTTGTGTGGGTCTTCTCACCAACAAGAGAGAAGAGATTTTAGATCTGAAGTGTTGAGGACTTCAGACAAGAACCCATCCCTTGGGGAGAACTGGTTACGTAACTCTTGTTTTCCTCGAGGTGTGAATTAATACAAAAATTCTTTCAAAATTTGTTCTTGTCTTGTCTATTGGTATATGGAGCAAACCCTTATTTTTTTTGTTTAATGTCTTTCCATGCATAGATCTGGTTTTTGAATCTCTTTTATGTTCAACTAACCACAGATCTGAAGATATTGGCAGCCACTTTTGTTGTTAGGGCTATTAGTTATGCGTAGCTAAAGTGGTCCTTTTTCGTACACTTCAACAAAGGATTCATACTAACAAAGGCCAATAGGGACAAATACTTGCTCAGGCACATGAAGAATCATTATTGGGCCCGCACACACGTTTGCAGAGCTAGGATGAAGATCCTGAAGGCGAGGTTGAGGAGGGCACTGAAACGTCGGAAAAGGCTGGATCCACTTCGAATCTTGGCCGAAGCTTCCTTGGCTGAGCATGAGACATGATGGGAGACCTTCACTCCAAATTTCAGAAAATTTGGAAAAAAAAATTTCATTTTTGAAAATTTTGGTTGCAAAACAGGTTTTTCCGCCCGACGCGTCGCGCCACCCGACGCGCACTTATGATTGGGACATCTTCTGGAGGAAAAATTTTCATTTTTGGGTTTTTTATGATAAATTGTGCATGCTCAGGAATGGCTAAGATATTTCATCAAATTATGGGCTGCCTAAAGGGCCAAAAACACCTTGAAAATGGCCTTTCTGCCACTTTTTGCACCAGCAGGAACTAGTCTTGGGAGATTGAAGTTTTGGAGGGGCAAATGACATCTAAATCCAAAACTTCCACTTGGGTTGGATATCAGATAGATAGGGATTTCCAACGAGCTATCATGAGCTCAATTTGGACTTCGGGAAGTGCCCCAAAAACAGGCTCAAAGTGGCGCGACACATTGAGTTTTTGAGCGCGGCGCATAGAGAAATTTTGCCTCATTTTCACTCTTCAGCTCAAAAATTCGCCCAGTTTTGACTAGTTTAACTTTTTCATGTGATGATTGATCTATCATGATGTAATTTGGTAACCATGATGTAATTTTGGCATATATTTACTTGTTCTAGAGGATTCATTCACTAAAAAGTGAAAATTAAATGAATGAATCAGTTTACTTCCTTATAGAGGCAAGTTGTTTGGCTGCCTAGATTTCAGTTCCATGTTTAGAATTGGTTGAAACAGCTCCTAGAAGGATGAGCTCGACCCCTAGAGGCATGGGAATGGGTTGGGATGGTCTATATCATGTATTTTCTGAGTCATTTTCAAGGGTGGAACTAGTTGGACTCTTGGGAAAAGTTTGGCACTCCATTGTATATCCATTTTCAGTTTTTGGCAAAGGAAAGACCAGAGTTTTGCAGCACTTGTTGGGATCCTTGTGGATTCTGAGTTTTGATGATGTTCTTCTCATGTTATTGTAAGTTTTATTAATATTATATGTATGCCATTTCCCTTCTCTTTACTTCTGAATTAAACAAATGAGTAACTGAGGTAGAATTCATTAGTTTGCTGGTGCTCTGCCTTAAAACTTTGTTTAGTTTTACATGTTTTCGTCAATTTGAAGAGGATCCTTGCACTCTCTTGCCCTCTTCAGCTCCTCAGCAGTATTTTCAATCCGTTCAATTAATCTAAGACATCAAAGCCTCTTCCTTCCTCGCCCCAACTTGAACTCTACAAGAAATTGGCCTCATCCCCAGGCCCAAGACTGTCTTTCCCTTTTTTCCAACAAAACCTCAGAAAACAAAAATTAAAACCTCCTATTTGTATATCTAGCCTAAGATCAGTTGTTTTTACAGTCATGTCAAGCCCCGTTGAAACACCTTTCGTTGAGATTGACCTGGAGAGAGCCCTCTCCTGTCCTCGTAGGGCTAGCTACGAGGCTGAGCGTGGTTTGGTGTTACCCTGAATCCCGCCTTCTTTCAGCCTAAGGTGGATTTGGGCAATAACAGGTGGGACCCATCCAACCTTGATACATCACCCAAATTCACATGCAAACCCTTGTATTCCACATTTTTCTTACCTTTTCGCACTTTGCTGCATCTAGCGTGTCGTATGTCACATATCACACATTTTATAACTTACCACCTAAGCACCCGCAAAGTATTTTGATTAAGTTGTGATGCGATTGGCCCCACCATGGTAGCTTTTCCCCCTAGTTCTGGTCGCTTGTAATACTTTTCATATAATATGAAGCCTCATACACTTACCGCATAACCATTCACCGCTTTATAACTCCGCCAAAACAGTGGGTCCTGCACTCCTTGACACATCATCCTCCATTTGGCGCAAACCGCACTTCGCAATTTTAAGAGTTTACCATATTCCCCAAACACTAAATTCTGCAATGTGTGATGCAGGTGGGTCCCTTTCACCACACTTCTCAAGTTTTACATTTTAAACCATGCTGCTTATAACAAAACACTAATATCTGTGATTTTCGATGTAGCCAGTCCCACCCTCCCTCCACGCCATCAATAGCCCCACGTGGCATGCCGTTCACCCATTTCAATGTAAATAACTTCTGTTAAACCCACTCCTGGTTCTTCCATTCTGCCTTCAACTCCACTCCACCCCAACGCATCCAACGACCCTTATCTAGTTCCCCCACCAACCCCCCCCCGCAGCATTCGAACTTTATTATGGGGGGGGGGGGGGGGGTCCAAAATGGGTGCTTTTCATTACGACCCACTCCTCCACATGCCTTCCTCTCATCATTTCTCTCCCCCCCTCTCTGATATCGCTTTCCACTTGAGACCCCCTCTGGAATTTGGTTCTCGTTTTTGCAATTCAAGACACCGCATGGGCTTTGAACCAGAACATGCAGTTGTGGCTTATGTGGTCTTCTCAGGAGATCTCTGCTAAAGAACTAGGTGCACTCAGTATGAATGCCCTCTCCATAATGAATTAAAAGGAAATCACCAAACTAAGGGAGTGGAGATCTACAGGCAATAGATGGAATTGTAAAATGACAATCAGCATGCACGCCTACGACCGCTCCTCGCCATGTCGTCTTGAAGGCTCCCATTATTAGCTTCAATGGGCGACCATGTATTTTCTATTTTTGGTTTAATTTTGATGATTTTTCTGGTGAAATCTCAATTTCACCCCATTCCTATTTTAATTATCTTAGTACATAAGTAATTCCTCAATGTACACTCTATAATTTAGGTAGCATGTTTTGATTTCATAGATATGGGTCGATCATTAATGATCAAGTACCGTAGAACCTTCAGGGAAACTTTATATATAGTAAGTTCTAAGATGAAAGTAGGGTTTTGGAATTTTGGAAGAATTTTGATGTAGTTTTGTATGACTGTGCTCTCTGTGCTCTGAGATACATATTTGGGGGAGCTGTTTGAACTCAATATAATACAGTGTTGTTATTTGGATTCTATATGGAGCAATGAGTAGTATTTTTTTGCTTTTCTTTTGTTATCAGTAATCTCTCTTTATGTATAATCATTTTTCATACTATGCTGCTTTGAAGGTCTGTGTAATGTAGCTGCTAGTAGTCTGCAATTTTATTCATGAATTCGTGTTTTCATAACGCTGAGGTGTTAACGCTCATGTATTAAGCTTGCCGCACTCCCTTAATTTGCACTCTGCGAACCTATTTTATTGCCCATATCTCATTCATATATGCTTCCTCTGAGGTCACTGGGGGACATATTCTTAAATATCTTAAGCATGTCTCTTGTAGGTTCGTTCTATGTTCTTCCTCACGGCCTCCGCATATATTTAAAGTTTTTTCTCATTGTTTTATACTTGGCCCAATTAAAATCCATCAAGCCTAGAAATATCTTGAGCCCTCTCGCAATATAGGTAATTCACATGAATCAACTCCAAATTCTTCTATATCCATGAACCACCAAAACCTTTGTTCTCTTATTCCACATCCCATCATAGGTATTTATACAATTGTCCACATTTAACCTCTGATTTTTAGATGTCCTTGCCACTGGTATTTTGCAACTCAAGGCTTCCTCTAGGAGCTTGTTGAGGCCTTAGAATTCTGTGGCCAAAAAATGAGGGAAAACCACCCGGTCTGGACCTTAAAGCATCTCCTTTTTATTTGGTATAATGGCTCTGACTGGGGATAATGGGACTAGTTTCCCAACAAGGATGTTTTATGAGGGTGTTTGTGAATATGACATGCAAATGGATAATTATTTTAATCTATATGCATCTATCTAAGTAATTAATCTAATATATACCTGGTGTGTTATTCCTTTATGCGACCTAAAATGATATCCTTCAACTATTAGTAATATAGATCATTTAACAGTCGAAAGAGATGAAAATGATGTAAAATGATTCTTCTAACAAAATAGTTTGCATAGAAGAATTGTGTAAAACATATCGCATTTTCTAATGTGATTACATATTCAATAAGAAACCATGAAGTGCATTTAATATTTATATATGATAACCTTTCAAATATATAATGCAATAAAAAGATAACTATCAATTTAACAGATAAAACTTAACACAAGTGAATATAAGTACCATATGTATGAATTTATACTATATAAATTGACAAAAATGAATATGTTCCTTCCCACCTTCAAGTGAATTAAATAGTACAGTAGTGCAACATCAGTTAAATAGCTTTAATTGCTAAAATTTAATAGAATATGTTCCATTAATTCATCAAAGCACTCACAAACTTACAGTAGTGCATTGTTTGCAAATGCTTTTGACAAATTTTTGGACCCTTCTCTAAATGCATGAGAAGGGTTTAAATATTAAACTAACTATAAACTAAAATCAAATTATTGCAAAAATGTAGAGGAGGTTTTAAACAACCTTCCTCTAAAAGCTTAACTTAAACAACAATCTAGGAATTTAAACTAACAATCCTAATTTTGCAAATCCTGCCCTTCTTTCTGAATGTGATCACGAACTTGACAAATATATGTTGAGAATGCAGCAAGATGATGGAGCTTAGTGAAATGAAGTCGCCTTCACTAAGTGGGCCCGCAGGCAAATTCTGGCGCAAAGTCTATTTTTAGACTATGTCTATTTTTAGACATACGGAGCATAATTTGGGAATTCTACTTGGAAATTCTTGAAGTATGCGACATGTCGGTAAAAATAGATGAGACCCTATTTTTTAGGACCCAGGCTATTTTTAGACCGATCTCCTAAAAATATGGAAGTCAAATATTATTTACCCTTAATAATATTTTGACTATAAATAGCAGTTTACTCTCTTGGCGCACTTCAGTTTGAGTCATGGAGGTGGCTCATGCAACTGACACAAGGAATCACGTGGTTCCTAGGGTTTGATGACATCTTGCATGGTTGGCTTCAGTTAGACTTCAGTGGCAGGAGTTTTGGAGGAGTTAACGGGACAGATAGTGGAGTTGTGTTCTGTTTGTTTTAGTTGAACTAGTTGGGATTAGTTAACTAACTAATCAACTAGATATGATTGGAGTGAATTAAATAATATTTAATTCACTAAATATTAACTCATTAGTCAACTCAAGAACACTTCAGTTCACTACAGTGCATGATCAGTTCAGTGGAGACCAGTGGAAGAGGTAGATGAAAGGGTGAGTAAAGCTATCAGTTGGTAGATTTGTTTTGCATGAGACTTGCATTACACTTGGAGGAATTGTCCATGAAAATTACGCAATCAAGGGAAGGGGATTCGAACCTTGAACCTCTTCATATACAGGCCATGATTGCGCAATAGAGGCAAGGAAATTGGCGGGGAGTTTTGAACCTCAGACTTGTTCAAAACTGAGTCAGATTGTGAGTAACTTCATGAGAGAGTACTGAGTGCTTGTGAGGAGTATTGTACTTGTTTGGTTACTTGATTTCTCCATTATAATATACACAATAGCTGCGGGGTTTTCAGCTATAGGCTTTCCCCATACATACTGAGTTAATGTGTGATTGAATTGATGTGAGATTGCTTCCGTTATTTCCGCATGTGACAATTAATTGTAGAAGAAGGTTATGTGTTATGTATGCAATTCGAAATTGATATATGACCAGGTTAATCTTCAGTGAATAAGTGATTTATTCAGCTAATTTCTACATGGTATCGGAGCGATATTAATTGTCGAAGTCTATTACGGTGATTGCAAACTTATTTCCTCGGACAGAGTCTGCATGCGGGCCAGGTAGCCTCCGGAATATTCATCCTTCTTTGTAAGGTGAAAGATCTGGTGAATGCCCTTTGCAGTCAATCTCTGATTTGGAAATAATTTGTTTTCAAGAGTAGATCGGAAGCGATAGAGCTTGGAGTTTGGAATTCGAATTTTGCAGAAGGTTGTTCTTCTTGGTGTCGGTGTTGAAAGATGTCTTCTTTCAATGGTTTGCGACTCGAATATGCTCTTGAAGGCAGTTCGAACTATATTGCATGGAAGGATCGAATGGAAGCAGTGTTATAAGATAATGGTCTGAAGGAGTTCGTGGATGCGGATGTCCCAAAGCCCACTGATGCAGCTCTGGTCGATGCATGGCAAAAGAAGATCGCGAAATGTCGAAGGATCCTGTTGGAGGGCGTCAAGGATCATATTGTATCCAGCCTGCATGGAAAGGCTACTCCATATTTAATGTGGAAAGCTTTGACGGATCTATTCCAGAGTAAGAGTGACCAAAGGAAGCCGGCGCTCAAAGACAAGCTCAGGAACATCAAGATGGAGAAGGGCGACAGTATCGCTAAATACCTCACGAAGTTCACTCAATGCAGAGATGAACTGGGAAGTGTGGGAGTTACTGTCGATGAAGAGGATATGGTCGACTTGGCTCTCCTTGGTCTTCCGAAGGCTTGGCACTCATATCAAGATAGTGTCAATGGTCGGGAGAAGCTGCCGGGATGGGAGCGCCTTTGGGCGGATCTCATGCAGGAGGAGATAAGGAGGACTACTCGAGATGGATCTTCATCAAAGGGAGCCGATGAAGAAAACTGCGCTTTGGTGTCCAAAGCAAAGAAGGGGAAGGGTAAGAAAACCTCTCATTCTGGTGCTAAGGGCAAGAAGCAGGATATGGCGAAAGTGAAGTTTTTTCACTGCCATGATCACGGACATTATGCTACCAATTGTCCAAAGAAGAAGAAGAACAAGCAAGCTGGAAGATCTGCAGATGGAGAAGCTTTGGCTTCACAGTTCGAGCTTGACTTTTCACTGATTGCATGCTTGGTTTCAAGTGTGATGGGATCGGTGTGGTTCTTGGACAGCGGTGCGTCATTTCATATGACGGGAGATCGGGAGTTGTTCTCAGATCTGGAGGACAAGGATTTGGGCATGCACATCGAGATGGGCGATGACGGTAGACACAGTGCGACTGGTATCGGTACCGTATCCTTTCAGAGGGAGTCTGGTAAACCCTTTGTCTTAAAGGATGTCATGCATGTACCTGGATTGAAGAAGAACCTGATTTCAGTAGCGATGTTGGAGGATAAGGGTTATGATGTGGTCTTCAGCGAAGGAAAAGCTTTCCTGCGCAGTAAGACTACAGGAGAGACCCGGAAGATAGGGGTTCGAACTCAGAACCTTTATCAGTTGCAGGTAGATGACTGCACAGCTATGGCATGCAAGGCTGGAGATGTGGTGAGCCGGGATGATGAGGGCGAACTATGGCACAGGAGATTGGGCCATCTTCACCATGGAGCTTTGAAGATTCTGCAGCAGATTTCTACCGGACTTCCTAAGGGCACCCTTGCGCAGTCAGATCAGTGCAAGGGGTGTACTTTAGGGAAGTATGTGAAAGCCACCTTTCACGAGAAGGATAGTCGCGCCACGACGATCCTTGAGAGAGTTCACACAGACGTGTGTGGTCCTTTCTATGTTGCTTCGACAGCAAAGCATAGGTATTATGTGATCTTTGTTGATGATTTCTCTCGAAAGTGCTGGATCTTCTTCATGTCGAAGAAGAGCGATACATTCGCGAAGTTCTGTGAGTTTAAAGCACTGGTCGAGAAGGAGTCGGGGAAGAAGGTGATTGCTCTGAGGAGTGATAACGGTGGTGAATTCATCTCGGCTGAATTCAAGGAGTTCTGCAGCGCAGAAGGGATTCAGAGAGAGCTCATCGCACCCCATAACCCACAGCAGAACGGGGTGGCTGAGCGGAAGAACAGAACGATCGTGGGTGCCGCACGGGCGATGTTGCATGATCAGGGCCTACCCCTTCACTTGTGGGCTGAGGCATGCAATACAGCAGTGTATGTGCAGAACCGTTGTCCTCACAAGGTTCTTGGCATGAGTACACCAGAGGAGGCTTATTCTGGCAAGAGGCCCGATATTTCCCATTTGCGGATTTTCGGATCTCCTGTCTACATGCATGTGACGAAGGATGCAAGAAGGAAGCTGGATCCAACTGCTGAAGTTGGAATATTTGTGGGGTACATTGATACACCTCACAACTATCGGGTGTATGTGCCAGACAGTCGCAAGACTGTTGTGCGACGGGATATAAAATTTCAGGAGGAGAAAGCCATGCAGTGTTCGCTTGAGAGGGAGCTACACTTGCATGCAGATGAGGAGCTGTTAGTTCCCAAGGAGGAGCTTCCGGATGTGGATCAGCCACAAGAGGAGGTTCAAGAGGTGGAAGAAACCACCCATGCAGCGCCAACCATCAGAGGGCGCATGCGCACTACAGAAGCTGAGCGACTGGCTCGGGATGCAGAGAAGGTTGTAGGACCACCTACAGCACAGCGCAGACAGAGACAGTCACCGGATCGGTACACTGGATACATGGCTCTTATGAGTCAATGTGTTGTGACAGAGCCATCCTCTTTGGAGGAAGCTGTGGAGGAACCCGCATGGGTTGATGCCATGATCGAAGAATATGATTCGATCATCAGGAACAGTGCATGGGAGATTGTCCCAAGACCGGTCGGGAAATCAGTTGTAGGTTCGCGATGGATCTACAAGGTGAAGCAGGCGGCTGACGGGAGTGTGGAGAAGTACAAGGCGAGATTTGTCGCCCGTGGCTTCTCACACATCGAGGGGATTGACTATGAGGAGACTTTTGCACCTGTCGCAAGGTACTCTTCCATACGGACGATCCTTGCTCTCTCAGCGCAGATGGGGTGGCACATTCATCAGATGGATGTGAAGACTGCGTTCCTCAATGGAGTTATTGAGGAAGAGGTGTACATAGAGCAGCCTGAAGGTTTTGAGATCTTCAGCACTGAGTCGCATGTGTGCCGACTCAAGAGAGCACTGTATGGGCTGAAGCAAGCACCTCGTGCTTGGTACACTCGGATAGACAGCTACTTCACCGGGCTTGGATTCTCCAAGAGTGAGGCGGATCCAAACCCGTACCAGATTGTGGTGGAGGGGAAGCTGTTGATCATCGTACTGTATGTAGATGATCTGATTTTGACTGGCGACGAGCAGTTGATACTTTCATGCAAGGATGATCTTGCACGAGAGTTTGAGATGAAGGACCCGGGCATCCTTCATTATTTCCTGGGATTGGAGATTTGGCAGCGCAGTGGAGGACTGTTTGTTTCTCAGGGCAAGTATGCCCGGGAGATTCTGGAGAGGTTCAACATGCAAGGCTGCAAGCCTGTTGATACCCCTCTTCCTGGAGGTTGGAGGAAGGGAGATGCTACTTCGGAGGAGGTAGTGGATGCCACCGTCTATCGACAGTTGGTGGGGTCGTTGATGTATCTGGTCAATACTCGACCCGATATATGCTATGCAGTTAACCAGCTTTCGCAAGCTATGGTTAAGCCTACCAAGCTCTTTTTGGAAGGCGGGCAAGCATGTATTGCGCTATATCAGAGGCACATCGGGATATGGTCTATGGTACAGACAGGAGGATGGAGTGAAGTCGTTCATCGATGCGTATTGCTGTGAGCCCACCGCATCTAAGAAAACCGCGGAGGAGTTTTCGCATTGGGTCGACAAACTAGCTTCGGCACAAGCAGTAGCGCAGATCCGTGGCACTCAGTTCAGCAGAGGCCGAGTACATGGCAGCTAGCTTGGCTGCATGTGAGGATATTTGGATGAGGAAGATCCTCGCAGGTTTGTTCAGGTTGCATTTGGAGCCTACAGTGATCTACTGTGATAACCAGAGCTGCATCAAGCTCTCGGCTAATCCAGTTTTTCATGATAGGTCCAAACATATCGACATCAGGTACCATCACATCAGAGATTGTGTTCAGCGGAGAATCATGATGTTTTCATATGTTCCCACGGAGGATCAGGATGCCGACATCCTGACGAAGGCGCTCACCAGGAGCAAGTTCGAATTCCACAGAGGCAGGATAGGGATTGCAGATAATCCATATCTTGCTGAGAGGGAGTGTTGAGAATGTAGCAAGATGATGGAGCTTAGTGGAATGAAGTCGCCTTCACTAAGTGGGCCCGCAGGCAAATTCTGGCGCAAAGTCTATTTTTAGACTATGTCTATTTTTAGACATACGGAGCATAATTTGGGAATTCTACTTGGAGATTCTTAAAGTATGCGACATGTCAGTAAAAATAGATGAGACCCTTATTTTTAGGACCCGTGCTATTTTTAGACTGATCTCCTAAAAATATGGAAGTCAAATATTATTTACCCTTAATAATATTTTGACTATAAACAGCAGTTTACTCTCTTGGCGCACTTCAGTTTGAGTCATGAAGGTGGCTCATGCAACTGACACAAGGAATCACGTGGTTCCTAGGGTTTGATGGCATCTTGCATGGTTGGCTTCAATTAGACTTCAGTGGCAGAAGTTTTGGAGGAGTTAACGGGACAGATAGTGGAGTTGTGTTCTGTTTGTTTTAGTTGAACTAGTTGGGATTAGTTAACTAACTAATCAACTAGACATGAGTGGAGTGAATTAAATAATATTTAATTCACTAAATATTAACTCATTAGTCAACTCAAGAACACTTCAGTTCACTACAGTGCATGATCAGTTCAGTGGAGACCAGTGGAAGAGGTAGATGAAAGGGTGAGTAAAGCTATCAGTTGGCAGATTTGTTTTGCATGAGTTTTGCATTACACTTGGAGGAATTTTCCATGACAATCACGCAATCAAGGGAAGGGGATTCGAACCTTGAACCTCTTCATATACAGGCCATGATTGCGCAATAGAGGCAAGGCAATTGGCGGGGAGTTTTGAACCTCAGACTTGTTCAAAACTGAGTCAGATTGTGAGTAACTTCATGAGAGAGTACCGAGTACTTGTGAGGAGTATTGTACTTGTTTGGTTACTTGATTTCTCCATTATAATATACACAATAGCTGCGGGGTTTTCAGCTATAGGCTTTCCCCATACATACTGAGTTAATGTGTGATTGAATTGATGTGAGATTGCTTCTGTTATTTCCGCATGTGACAATTAATCGTAGAAGAAGGTTATGTGTTATGTATGCAATTCGAAATTGATATATGACCAGGTTAATCTTCAGTGAATAAGTGATTTATTCAGCTAATTTCTACAATATATAACATTACTTTGAGCTGAGCTAGCTATGATATCCGTGATCGAATCTGTCCCTTCAAAATAGCATTTGAGATTACAAACTGAGATCTTTTTGATGAATCTATAAGAGACTGAAGAGTTTGATGTTGATGGTAAGGTTTGATCAGAAAATTCTAGTAATTTTCCTGATCAAACATATTAACTTTTTTTATCATTTCCTCTTATGTATCTACTCTCTATCTCCACTTTATTTCTATTTCTCTTGTTCCTGAAAACATCATACGTTTTTTCTATAAGAAGTTCCGTTTTAAATAGTTGATCACATATAGACTGAATAATCTCATTTGATTTCTTGGACGTCTTGGTCGTTCCTTTCTCTAGTTGATCAATTTGTGCTCCCCATTCTATGAATAACAGTTCTTTGTGAAGCTTATCTATTTGTGGTAGATTAACTTGCTTTCCTGTATCTGAAATTTGCCACTGAATGTGTTCTTCAATTTTCTTTTCAAGTCTTTCACATTCCAGTTTCTGAATTGCTATTTGCTGAATCATTATTTTAATGGAATCACAATAAGAATCAATCATGGAAGCTTGGTGACAAAACACTTCTTGTTCTGTCTTTAGCATGGTGTTTACATCAAGTGCTTCTTTGATAAATTGTTCTAATTGTGGTTGAATTTGTAACTTAGCCATTGCTATTTCCAGATGTGCTTGCTTTTCATTAAGCTCTGTCTGATACTTTAATTTGAGGCTTTCCATATCTTCATGAAATTGGGTTGTGCTTATTTTTATTTACTCAATTGACTTGGCTTTCTCTTCATTCAACAACTGGTCTAATTCTTGTACTCTGGCTTCCTTTTGCTTCAACAATACTCCAACCTAGTAGCTTTATCAACAGTAGCGGTAGCATATGCCCCTGCATATTGTGATAATTTGGTTAGATTTTGTTGTGGAGGTAAATCCCCTCTGCGAATAGAGGCGATCCCTACTAGCCCAGACCGGGTCTAGCAACAATCGTTCACGCTATAGTGCAGGTTCCTAATTTCAAATAAACCAACTAGCGATGAAGGCTTACCTGGAATCCAACGTTGTTGCTTGTAGAAGAGGTAGCACTCTCGTTCCTTAGTTCTGGCAGATCACGATCCCCACGATCTCCGTGATAGGACACCTGCACATGCGAGAAACAAAACAAACGCAAGCGTAAAATCCAGTAGATGCAACTATATGTCAGTCAAAAAGGACATAACTCATCATCATAAACAATAACAAGAGTGGAACCATAACCAATAGTCGCTTATTATTAATCAATCAAAGGAAGAATACAACCATAGTTCTAACGCTGAATTCTCCTTTGGAGGGTCGCCAGCAGAACGCGTCTCGAAAAGCCTATCAAGGATGGGACAAACCTCTCTCTGCGGATCTTGACAATAGTCTCCTTGCTTGGATTTGGCCTTAAGGGAATTATGGAGGCTCTTGCAGCATAAGGCTCTTGGGAATTTGGGAACTTGGAGACTAGCCACGCCACGTCCACTATTCGCCCATTCGGCCCCTTCATCAATGGATGGCTATTGATAGAGGAGAGGAGGAGGTTGGGATCCCTACAATAGTGGAAGGGAGGCCTTATCCCTTGGGAGGTTCCCCATAAGGTAGAAACAAGAGGCCAAAGGAGGAAGGTCGTGGTTATTCGGTCGAAACCACTCCTCATGACTCATCCACGAAGTTGTTGTAATCGAAACTTTGCCTCTTTTTTTAAAACAATTTCCATAAGAAGATTGGCGCGGGTGCTTAACTAGGATAGAGCGCCAACTGGCGGGGGCTCAGTGTTAATTTTCCTCATTGGCGCGAGGACATAATGGGCTACCAGCGCCAAGGAAAAAACAGGTGTTTTTAGGGGTCTGCTCAGGAAATGCTCAATAGAAGGAATGTTGTCCTCATGGAAATGGATGCAATGATGGTATTTGCAAGGCATGAAACTACTTATTGGTCATAGAAACGACCCTCCAATGGGCAATATGGGGATTGCAGGGACGGTGAAAAATTACTGTGTAACAGATGCCCCCTAAAGCATGAGGCCCGAGAGAAAGAGAGGGGTGAAATGCTTTACGAGAATGTGTCCAGCTGGAAACACTGTCGTCGGAAAACCTACGTAGACAAGTACAAATGATATCTCAAATACATGATATATGCAGTATGGGTGCAGCCATCCATAACAAGAGAGCTGTAATAATCTAGATCCAAGGCATGGACGCAGCCATCCAGTTGAGGACTCAGAATAGACTCACCATAAGCAGCCATCCAATCAGTGAGTCATGTCACTAATCATAATAATCCACAAAATCGTAGCCTGGATTATAACATACAAAATCCAGGTTCTTGCGCTCCATCTCGACCCGAACAAAGTACAAGTTCAAGCATGCGAATATATGAGCTGAAGTCGAACATGCGAGAACATCGCCTGATTACCAGCTAATGATGAAAGTTGTTAACAAACGCAAAAGGTCCCACCAATAATGAAAATGGCCCTCGAGGTACTACAGGTACAATCTACGGCATGTGAATCAGTGACCTGGCGTCGAACACTCGTAGAATCACTCGATCGGAGGCCAATAATGAGAACCTCACGTCGAACGCGAAGAACCTGCCATTGAGGCATGCAGGCTCCAAGGCACCAGAATGGAGTCTCTAGATCAGCTTCCTAGATAATGAGCTGAAGTTGACAGGAAGTGACCTTGATTGAAGGTGGGCCATAGTGTTTCCCACATCATTGACATGAGATAGAGGAATATAATGTCTTTTGAAAACCATGATCAGATGAGAATCAGAGGAAGGTTGGTACTTGCAGAGGTCAACTTCTCTTGAACATATGAATGGCACGATAGTGGACTTGGCAGTATTTGACATCAAAAGATTAGAGGTCATGGTGACGAGGCAAAGAGCTGATGAGAGGTCAAAAGGGATTACCCAAACCCACGGAGGCAAGTGAAAACAAGATGAGATGTCCCCAACCCGACACGAATGTAGACAAGTGCCATGTTCAAGAGCGACATACTGCCAACACGCCAATGATTTTGGTTCCATTTTTCCCCACCATTTCTGGCAAGTACCTCAATTATTTTTGATAACAATCTTGAAGGGGATAGCATATGCTTGTAATATAAGTCCGTCCTTTCGACGAATCCATCTGGGTACATTTAACGAGCCCTAGGAAGGAGTGACTCAAATAGCGTCACCATAACCGAATCTGATGTCATTTGGGGTTAACTCAGTCTAAAAAAGGAAGAACCTTGCCGTCTCTTCATGTTTAGAGAGTTTGAAAAGACAGCGGAAAATTAAACTCCAAAGGTCCCTTTTCGTAAATAGTTCCTCAGATCCAAAAAGGTAGAAAACAAAATCTGAGAAAACCTCCTAGTCGCGATAGGCTAGGGTATTCCTTTTTCGTAAGTAATATATCCCAGCCCGAAAAAGGGGTAAACGTATACTGGGTAGATGTCGTTTCACAACCACTTTAACGAGATCAAAACGACAAGCGACTCGTGTTGAAAATGGAAACAAGAAACAGTGAAGGAGGCCTCCTGAAACATCTTTCCTGATCCTAGTTGGAAAGTGATCACCTAAACTAGGTGGGGACCACACATGTGATTTTTGTCGAAAAGTCTATTTTTAGACATATGAAGCATGGTCTAGGAGTTGCAGTATGCTATTCTTGGATGACTGGTCGAGTTGGTAAAAATATATGGACCTCTATTTTTAGACATACAGGTCGAAGTCTATTTTTAGACTGCCTGTCTAAAAATAGGTCAGTCAAATATTATTAGCCCTTAATAATATTTGGACTCTAAACATTATCTTATCCTCTTGGAGCACTTCAGTTCGAGTCACAGATGTGGCACATGCAGCTGACAGAAGGAATTACGCTATTCCTAGGGTTTAGTGGAGCTATTGAATGGTTGACTTCAGTTAGAACTCATGTGACAGAGTTTGGTGGAGTTGATGAGACAGTTAATGGAGTTGTGTTCAGTTTAACTTAGTTGAGCTAGTTGTATCTAGTCTAACTGATTGATACAATTAGTGAGAGTAGTGTGAAGTAATTATTAATTAATTCACTAATTATTAACTCATAAATCAACTAAAGGACACATAAGTTGACAGCAGTGCATGGACAGTTCAGTGGAGACCAGTGTTAGAGGAAGGTGAAAGGGTGGAGTCTACTATCAGTTGTGACTATAGTGTGCATGAGATTTGCACAATCATTGGAGGAGATTGCCAATGAGGATTGTGTAGTTAAAGCCAATGGAATTCAAATTCATTCCATCCATTCTCTCATCTTTGATTGCGCAATAGAGGCAGGCAAACAGTGGAGGAGTTTGAACCCGTGACTTGTTCAAAACTGAGCTAGTTTGTGTGTAACTTTTGGAGACAGTACTAAGTACTTGTGAGGAGTATTGTACTGAGATTTTTACATGATTCTTATTAATCATAATATACAGACAGTAGGGGGTTTTCAGCTGTAATCTTTCCCCGGTATACATACCGTGTTATATGTGTTGAATTTCTATGTGCGCATGTGAATGTTTTCAATACCGCTTGTTGTTTTTATTTCCGCATGATGATTAATGAGTAGAAGAGATTATGTGTTATGTATGAAGCTCAAATAGTATGTACCGTATAATCCTTCACATGAATAATTCAGTTAAATTATTCAAATTTCTACATGGCATTTGAAAGGTGACCGATCATCGGATTCTAGCACAGTTGATTACAATTATTTCTTGTGAGATGTGTAGGCCTCAGAATTGTAGCCTCTAGATCCATCCTTTCTCTGAAAGTTGATATATCCAGTAAATGCCCCTACAGTCGATCTCTGTGCTAGAAATAATTTGTTCTCAAGTTTAGATCGGAAGCGGTTGAGTTTTAAGCTGTTGGAATTCGAATTTTTGCAGCAGTGTTTTCTTGGTGTTGAAGTCAAAATGTCTTATCAAGTATTGCGATTGGAGTATGCTCTTGAAGGCAGCTCAAATTATATTGCATGGAGAGATAGGATGGAGGCGGTGTTAGATGATAACGGGCTGAAGGATTTCATAGATACTGAAGTCCCAAAGCCTACTGATGCTGCTCAAGTTGAGGCTTAGCAAAAGAAGATGGCAAGGTGTCGAAGGATTCTGTTGGAGGGCGTGAAGGATCACATAGTATCCAGCCTGCATGGAAAAGCTTCTCCATACTTGATGTGGAAAGCGTCGATAGAATTGTTCCAAAGCAAGAGCGACCAGAGGAAGTTGGCGCTCAAGGATAAACTCAGGAAAATAAAGATGGAGAAGAATGACACTATTTCGGTATACTTGACAAAGTTTTTCCACCACAGGGATGAACTTGGGAGTGTAGGAGTTAGTGTGGAGGATGAGGAACTGGTGAGCTTGGCTCTCCTTGGGGTTCCGAAAAGTTGGCATGCATATCAGGACAGTGTCAATGGTCGGGAGAAATTGCCAGGATGGGAAAGACTGTGGTCTGATCTTGTGCAAGAGGAGATAAGGCGGAGTACCAGGGGCGGATCTTCATCAAAGGCATCTGATGAAGAATACTGCGCTTTGGCTGCCAAAGCAAGGAAGGGGAAGGGCAAGGAGAAGGCTTCTCAATCCAGTGCGGATGGTAAAAAGCGTGACATGTCCAAAGTGAACTGTTTTCACTATCACGATCATGGACATTACGCCACTAATTGTCCACAAAAGAAGAAGAACAAGCAGGCTGCTAGATCTGCAGCTGGTGAGGCTCTTGCCTCGCAATTTGAGCTAGACTTCTCATTGATCGCATGCATGGTGTCTAGTGCATTGGGATCGGGGTGGTATTTTGATAGTAGTGCTTCCTTTCACATGACGGGAGATGCAAATCTTTTCAGTGACTTGGTGGAGAAAGGTCTCCAGATGCATGTTGAGTTGGGCGACGGTGGACGATACAATGCGACCGGCATTGGTACCATAACCTTTAAGAGGGAGTCAGGTAAACTCATTCTTTTACAAGATGTATTGCATGTACTAGGTCTAACAAAGAATTTAATCTCAGTATCAATGTTAGAGGATAAAGGGCATGAAGTTGTCTTCAGAGAAGGAAAATTTTTCCTTCGGCACAAGGCAATGGGACAAGTCAAGAAGGTTGGGATTCGGGAAAAGAATCTCTACAGACTTGAAGTAGATGGGATGTCTACGGAGCTTCCTACTGTTGGGAAGCAGGAGAAAGACATGCAACTGATGCTTGAGAGGGAGCAAGTTTTGCATGCAGAAGAGGTGAACTCCCTGGATGTGAGCAACACAGAGGATCATGGAGGAGGAAACCACTCATGCAAGAGAAATTGTGTCGATGGGTTAGCAGGGAGTGCATGGTACCATACCACTAGGTGAGAGTGTGGGGCGGCGCAACATTAATCCACATGAGATTTCTAGGAAGCAGGAATCATGAGATGGTGTGGATCTCATGAGTTGAACCTGCTACGAGAAACACAGCTGGCACAGAAAGGCATCGCCTTGGATTGATGTAGGCGTATCAAAGTGGACAAGGTTTATTACCAGAGCAAAGGCGCAGCGCCTTGTCAGGCGCGCAGTGCATGAAGATTTCAACAAATGTTGTGCTGGTTCCTGATGACATGTGCAGTAGCTAAGCAGAGGTCAAATACTTTGATGATAGATGCATCAAACTGATTGAGTTTTTTGGAGCCTATTCAGTTTCGGAGATGTTGCATGCAAAGGGTGCATGGCGCATGCATGGAGTTGCATGGTGCATGCAAAGGGTGCATGGCGCATGAAAAGGGTGCATGGCAAATGCATGGAGTTGCATGTCGCATGCATGGAGTTGCATGGAACTTGTGAAGGTTGCAGGGTGAATGCATGGAGTTGCATGTCGCATGCAAAGACATTCCTTTCTTGTTGAGAGGGAGTGTTGAAAATGGCAACAAGAAACAGTGAAGGAGGCCTCCTGAAACATCTTTCCTGATCCTAGTTGGAAAGTGATCACCTAAACTATGTGGGGACCACACATGTGATTTTTGTCGAAAAGTCTATTTTTAGACTATGTCTATTTTTAGACATATGGAGCATGGTCTAGGAGTTGCGGGATGCTATTCTTGGATGATTGGTCAAGTTGGTAAAAATATATGGACATCTATTTTTAGACATATAGTTCAAAGTCTATTTTTAGACTGCCTGTCTAAAAATAGAACAGTCAAATATTATTAGCCCTTAATAATATTTGGACTATAAACATTATCTTATCCTCTTGGAGCACTTCAGTTCGAGCTACAGATGTGGCACATGCAGCTGGCAGAATGAAATTCAAATTTCCTATGGGTTAGTTGAGCTAGTGCATGGTGGACTTAAGTTAGAACTCATGTGGCAGAGTTTGGTGGAGTTGATGAGACAGTTGGTGGAGTTGTGTTCGGTTTAACTTAGTTGAACTAGTTGTATTTAGTCTAACTAAAAAATACACTAGTGATGAGTGGTGTGAATTAATTATTAATTAATTCACTAATTATTAACTCATTATTCAACTAAAGAACACATCAGTTAACAGCAGTGCATGGACAGTTCAGTGGAGACCAGTGTTAGAGGTGGGTGAAAGGGTGGAGTCTACTATCAGTTGTGACTATAGTGTGCATGAGATTTGCGCAATCATTGGAGAAGATTTCCAATGAGGATTGCGCAGTTAAATCCAAGGGAATTCGAATTCGTTCCATCCATTCTCTCATCTTGGATTGCGCAGTAGAGGTAGGCAAACAGTGGAGGAGTTTTGAACCCGTGACTTGTTCAAAACTGAGCTAGTTTGTGTGTAACTTTTGGAGACAGTACTGAGTACTTGTGAGGAGTATTGTACTGATATTTTTACATTATTCTTATTCATTATAATATACAGACAGTAGGGGGTTTTCAGCTGTAAGCTTTCCCCAGTATACATACTGTGTTATATGTGTTGAATTTCTATGTGTGCATGTGAATGTTTTCAATACCGCTTGTTGTTTTTATTTCCGCATGTGATGATTAATGCATAGAAGAGATTATGTGTTATGTATGAAGCTCAAATAGTATGTGACCAGGATAATCTCAGTGAATAATTTAGCAAATTATTCAAATTTCTACAACTCGGCAATCTTTTCATTTTTAGAGAGTCAGAAAAGAGCTGAAAGACGACTCTACCTGGAGGAACGAGTGGTATAAAGGGTAGAAACTAGTTCTGGTAATGGTGGAATGGCTCAAAACAAGTAAAGGTTAAGAGGCTGGCTAACAAGAGCACTCATCTTAGCGGTTCCTTAGGAACGGTTAAAACAACCAAGTGAAGGCATATGATCAGCCAAGCAGATAGTGACGATGGAGTGAGAAAACCAAGGCTCATCTGACAAAGACAGGCTGATAAAATGGCAATCACGAGAGGTAAAATGGGAAAGGTTTCATTTTTACACAAGCTTGAAATCAGAAAACTCTGCTTGAATTTGGTTTCATTTTTACACAAGCTTGAAACAAAGATAAACTATGCTTGAAACCGGTTTCATTTTTACACAAGCTTGAAACGGAAACAAACTATGCTTGAAAAAGTAAGCATGCCCCTCAGCATGGTGGCTCAATTTGAGGTACATGCCCCCCAAGCTTCAATCCATATGAAAGTCAGATGGAATGAAGGTTCAAATTATGAGACCAAGAGAAAGACTCGACTGGGATTTTATGAGATCTTATCAAAGACTCGAAATGAACAAGAACGTGTTTCATTATTTTAACGAGGTTGACACATTAAAAGAACTATCCTCAGAACACCTTGTTTCATGGTTTAAGGAGCTTGGCACAAGACAAGGAACTTTGCTCCGAAGAGCTTGTTTCATTTTTTAAGGAGCTTGACACAAGAAAACGAACTCTGCTCCAACCAGACCCAGTTTCATTTTTTAAGGAGCTTGACACAGGAAAAGAACCATGCTCCGACTGTCTTGTTTCATTTTTTAAGGAGCTTGACATGAGACAACGAACTCTACTCCAACCGACCTTGTTTCATTTTTTAAGGAGCTTGACACAGGAAAAGAACCATGCTCCGACCAGCTTGTTTCATTTTTTAAGGAGCTTGACACAAGGAAAAGAACTATGCTCCAACAGACCTTGTTTCATTTTTTAAGGAGCTTGACACAAGACAAGGAAATCTGCTCCGACTGTCTTGTTTCATTTTTTAAGGAGATTGACATGAGACAACGAACTCTACTCCAACAACCTTGTTTCATTTTTTAAGGAGCTTGACACAAGACAAGAACCATGCTCTGACAACCTCATCATAATGAACAAGAAGTCATCACTTCCAAGAGTTCCACTCCTGATGGGAGAGAAACATCTCGGAAATCAGGACCCAATGCCCCTAGTACCCTATGCACGATGGCATCATCACTGAGTACAGGCATGGGGTAGGTAGCCACATAGTTGACCTGTTGTGGGGAAGATACAACGGGTGGATAAAAAACAGGAAGGGATGATGGCGAGCCAGCAGCCACATCGAGACTAAAGAACGAAAGTTGATCAATGGTCACGATCCGCCCTTCATGTGGAAAACAGATCACACGAAAAAGGGAGGAGACAAGCACTCCCATGGCATAGGTGTAATCGCGCCCCAAGAGCAGAGTGAAATCCAAGGGGCCTAGAACAACCATCACGTCCATATGGACGGTTTTACCTCCCAAAGTAACAAGTAACCTTGGAAGGATCCCTAACGGTTGACTCGTTCTTCTGTTAAATTCCAACAGATTCTGCGTAACAGATGCAAGCGGCAGTGAACCAAAGGCTTGCCAACTAGTTCAGGATAGAACACTAATAGACACACCTTCGCCTATAATGGTGATGGGTATAACCAGACCAAAAGCCTGTACTGTGATCTCAAAAGGCACATAAGACAGAAGGTGGTATCCTGCAAATCGATTCCAACCAAAGGAAGCGACCAAACTACTTGGAGGGGCTACCATCAAACTGAGATGGTCTTCCCCTGGTGTTACGGAAGAAGAAGGAGCATCCTCCACAACCTCCATCACGGAGTCGGGAAGGGTATCCTCCGGCACCTCCATCACTGGAGGTGGAGGAGTAGCTTCTTGAGGTACGGGGACAGGAGAATCTTTCTCCAAGTCTGAAGAATCTGAAGAAACCAGAAGGACATGGGGGGTGTGAGATCCACTCTCAAGGGAAAAGACCTGGTGCACCATTGACGGGGCCAGTTCAACTGATCCCACGACCAATGGTTGGTCGGGAATGGATTCCTGAATTTGAATTTCTGAGGGAGCGGGATTGACCAAGGATGATTCTTGACCAACCGTAGGATCAGCTGGTGGAGGACTCAAAGAAAACCGATTATAACCAGCTAGAAGGCATGGTGCAGAACTGGTTAAGTTGTCCAAAACTCTCTTGGCTTCATCCATATATGGACAAAGGTGAATGGCATGGTGCCCTTCACACAAATTACAAGGATTGGTGAGCTTACCCTGCTTCTTAGGAGTCTTACCAACACTGGTTGAAGAGGTGCCCCCAACTTGACTCCTGGAAGCCAAAGGCAACGGCGGGCGACCATTGGACCATGCTTCAAGCACCTTGGGAATGCCAGGGTAATCTCGAAGAAGATGGTCTCCCTGGCACAACATGTAAGGGAATTTGACTTTCCGCGGAGGGTTGGAAGGTTTATCAATGGAAGACTTCTTAGGCGCAATAGCTACAGATCTAGCCTCTCCTTTATTGGACTTCTTATTCTTTGTCTTCTTCTTCTTCTTCTTAGCCACCTGGTTACTCAAACCCATACTTTCACCAGGCGAAGTAGAAGAGGAGGACGCAGAAACAGGCAAAGAAGGGGAGAGGTCCACCTTGGAATCAACATGATGTTGCTCAGGCGGAGGAACTGATTGAATAGTAGCTGGAACATTCGGGACCACAGAGGTTGAGAACAACCAAACAGGCAACCCAACAGTTAACCCAGGAAGGGACAACGTTGCCATATAAGGAGAACCAACATTTCCAAAAGGAGGAAAAGGACCAGGATTCCCATCAGAGGGGATTCCTTGGTTGGTGAACTCCAGAAAAGTTTCCATCAGAAACATTCTTCAGAACAACACCCTAAGGAAACTAACTTTAACCAGGAATATTTCGTGGGCAGTTAATTTTTAAAACATTGACACAAAAATCTACCGTTTCATATTTTAAGAGTCGAGAAACAGGCAAAAGGTGACTCTATCACTTTCAGATTGGAAACAAGCGTGAAAGGACAAGCGCTTGATGATCCTTTTCAAATTTAAAGAGTCAGAAAAGATCAAATGACTACTCATGGATACTAGGCAAAGGGTGTACCAAATAACCGTGAATTGCAATATGCACCTTGGTTTCAAAATGAAAGAGAAATCAACCAAGGACTTAATGTACGTGCAGGCAATCTCCCCGAATGCTGTGTCCGGTGTATGACGGGTATAGGGTGGCAAACTCAGCTTCCTATGGATAAAGGATAGAAACCTAGTGGGGTATCCCTTTATATACGTGACAGTATGGGGAGCACAAGTCCGTACTAGTGCTGTCTAAAGCCAAGAGGCGAACGACAGCTACTAGGTTTAAAGACGCCGGAACACGTCTCTAGCCTAGACCTCTAGATATTTCGTTAATGTTTCAATGCTTCCTTAGGTCAATTGAATAAATTTTAATGTTGATCTTCAATTATGTCTTGATTTCAAAGCCCTACCGTATGTCATCTAACAATCTCCTATATGTAGCTATATGAGAAAAGAAATATTTCAATTCGATGAATGCTATCTAGCTAAGGGAAGAGCTTCAAACAATGATGCAACATAAAACAACACTGCAAATGAAATCTTTTCCAAACTAGATGAGTTTCACTATCCAAAAGTAATTTCAAACATTCAACGATGCAAACAATGCAATGTGATCTATGCAAAATCCTCTCTTTCGAAAACTATGCAATTGTAATATATGCACAATTTCCTTTTCCTTTCAAATGATAAGAATGCACTCAATGCATTTTTCGATGAAATGAGAATCTACTTAATGCATGCTTTTAATGAAATATAATGCACTCAAAGCGACTTCTAGTTTTCAATCATTAAACAATGTAATCTAAGTTCAATGATGGATCTCAAAAAATACTTTTCAATGCAATGTGATCTAATGCATTTTAACAAAAAGAACACTTTGAGACGAAAACTAAATAAATTTGAATCTTTGTAATGAAGGATAAATGCAAAAGAGATGTAAACAAACACTAAGAATGCAATCATTGTTTCAATTCTTTGTAACAAAATCCCTCAAAAGACGACAAAACATATGAGGTCAAACACAAACAGGACTTCCAAAGCAAGAGATAAAAACAAGGCATTCATTCCCTTTTACATCAAACAATCATGGAAAGAAGACATTTCAAACAATGAGCAATGTAATCTATGCTCATACAGTGAAAATACTAGAAGGGAAAGACACACTGGTGAAGGATTTAGGGAAAAAATCTCAATTTTCACACATCCTGAAATTGGCCCGACTTGTACATTGACAACTAGCACCAACTAGCACGACTTGCTCACTGACAACTAGCGCCAATGGCTAATTGGCACGATTTTCTAACTGACAACAAGCGCCAACGCCTGAAAATGAAAAAAAACAAAGAATTTCTCCCAACCAAGACTAGATTCACCACTTCAAGCAGAATCTCCAAGACTCAAATGAACCATGTGATCTAGGCTCAAAGCGAGACAGACACAGATCAAGCTCAGAAATCTCAAAACAGAGTAAACCCTAGTACCTTACAGGATTTGCGCGATTGTAAGGCTGAAACTAGCGCCAGAATAGAATTGGCGCGGGTAATACACTAGCAACCTGCGCCAATGGGCGCGACTGTCAAGCTTAGAAGCGCACCAGTCGAGTTTACTAGTCAAAAATAAAAAAGAGCAATCCAATAAGAAGTCCATTGATAATCAAGCTATCCAAAAGCCAAATTCACGGAAAGAGCCAGCCCAAAAAGTTGATCAAGCAAGCAGAATCAAGAATCAACCGAAAAGACAAGACAAAGCTCCAAGTGTTCAGTTTACAAACTAAACCGGAGATTGACTGAAGAAGCTTTGATCTACTTCGAAATTACAGAGAAAAATCATTTCGAAGGCTATCTGGCCAACTTCAGGCTCCGTCTATAGCTCATAAAATGAACGACAACAAGCTAACGATCCCCAGTGGAGTCGCCAATTTGTTGTGGAGGTAAATCCCCTCTGCAGACAGAGGCGATCCATACTAGCCCAGACCGGGTCTAGCAACAATCGTTCATGCTATAGTGCAGGTTCCTAATTGCAAATAAACCAACTAGCGATGAAGGCTTACCTGGAATCCAACGCTGTTGCTTGTAGAAGAGGTAGCGCTCTCGTTCCTTAGCTCTGGCAGATCACGATCCCCACGATCTCCGTGATAGGACACCTGCACACGCGAGAAACAAAACAAACACAAGCGTAAAATCCAGTAGATGCAACTATATGTCAGTCAAAAAGGACATAACTCATCATCATAAACAATAACAAGAGTGGAACCATAACCAATAGTCGCTTATTATTAATCAATCAAAGGAAGAATACAACCATAGTTCTGACGTTGAATTCTCCTTCGGAGGGTCACCAACAGAACACGTCTCGAAAAGCCTGTCAAGGATGGGACAAACCTCTCTCTTCAGATCTTGACAATAGTCTCCTTGTTTGAATTTGGCCTTAAGGGAGTTATGTAGGCTCTTGCAGCATAAGGCTCTTGGTAATTTGGGAACTTGAAGACTAGTTATTCAGCCATTCAGCTATTCAGCTATTCAGCCCCTTCATCAATGGATGAAGGCTATATTTATAGAGGAGAGGAGGAGGTTGGGATCCCTACAATAGTGAAAGGGAGGCCTTATCCCTTCGGAGGTTCCCCATAAGGTCGAAACAAGAGGCCAAAGGAGGAAGGTCGTGGTTATTCAGGCGAAACCACTCCTGATGACTCATCCACGAAGTTGTTGTAATTGAAACTTCACCTCTTTTTCAAAAAAATTTCCAAAAGCAGATTGGCGTGGGCTCAGTGTTAATTTTCCCCCATTGGCGCGAGTACATAATGGGCTACGAACGCCAAGGAAAAAACAGGTGTTTTTAGGGGTCTTCTCAGGAAATGATCAACAGACGAAATGTTGTCCTCATGGAAAGGGATGCAATGATGGTATTTGCAAGGCATGACACTGCTTATTGGTCATAGAAACGACCCTCCAATGGGCGAGATGGGAATTGTAGGGACGGTGACAAATTACTGTGTAACAGATGTTCAGTGGGATCATCTGATCTTTCCATAGTACATCAACTAATTCATTTGTTGGTTTTGGAGTTATTTCATCAATCCTTCTTCTTTTATTTCTTTTAACTACAGCCTTGTAACTAGGACTGTAGAAAATATGTAATGAAGGAATATCTTCAATCTGCAGAACTATCTAATCTATAGGGTAGGCCAGTATGATTTCTTTGACATGCATTACTGGAACTCTTTGTAGCAGATTGACAGTCTCAACTATTTTCTATGAAGGTTCTGGTGTTTGGAAACTTGTTGCTTGATCAGTATTGGGATTTTCTTTGGGAGTCTTTATTGCTTCGGAAAATTCTTCCCATTCATTAATAAGATCTTTTGTTTTTGATGACATGGACTGATCTAGCATGCTATGACTGTGTTGAACTGTTACTGAATTTGATTCTGTCCCATTATTTCTTGTTTCCTCCAGCATTTCTATCTCTTGAATAACTTGGTCAATTGTCTTTTCTGAGTTTTCTTTCTTATATTCGGATTCATTTTCAGATATATCTTTCATTTCATCATCCAGACTAACACTTGGAGTATGTTTTTCATCTTCAATAGTCAACAAATTCAAAGGAACATTTTCTAGTCTGTTGTTCCTGTATGCTTGAAAAGCTTCATCATCCTCTTAACTTAGTTGACTAGAAACGTACTTGGTAATATCAGAGAAATTTTCCATGCCCTGGAAGATATCATTGAATCCATCTACTTCCTTTACAAAAGGCTTGATTTTAAGCTCTACGATGTAATTTTTAATCACATCATTGGGATCATATAATCTTCCTAGCATAAATGCCAATTTCAATAATTGAATCTTGGGAACCTCTTTGTAAGTATGGCCGATATTAGCTAGAGAAAAAGTGTCACACTGTAGAGGGAAATTAGGCCAAATAGCCTTTTTTACCATGCTTCAACTGCTTCATGACACCATTGACAAGCTGATAGGCTATTTCTTTTGTAATTAATTTATCGGGAACATAGTAAGGTAAAACATGGGGAGAAGCATAACTACCAAATACCCTAATACATGTGAACTTTTCTTCGGCAAACCATCTAGCTACTAGAAGAATATCTACATTGGCTTCTTCAGAAACCCTAGGAGCCTTTTTGTTGAAAATCATCTGATGTATGGGAAATATGACTCCATAATATATTTTAAACCCTAGGAGCCTTTTTGTTGAAAATCATCTGATGTATGGGCAATATGACTCCATAATATATTTTATAGAAGTGTACATGGAACTCTGAATCCCATAGTTCTCTGTGGTAGATGTGAATCAGGGTAGGGTCTTTGGTAGTCCATTTCCAACCCATGGTAGGAAAATTAGAAGTAAAACAGATAGCATCCATGACATAGGCAGACATATAAAAAGGAGGTATTTCTCTGAATAAAACACTTCTTTTATTCCTATATTCAGTTATATGCTTGGCTAGGTAATTGGATAAAATGTATGCCCAATTTAAGATAGATGAATTGACGATTGTGTTAATTAGGGGAACCCAATATCTTGAAAGTCTAGTGCTATCAGGCTTGGAAAATATTCTACATAACATATCGGCAGCATAACAATAAGGATTAGGAATTTGTGCAATTGGGTACGTACCAGACTTATCTTTCTTAAGTTTCCCTTCATTGTCCTTCCATTCATGGATGACTTTGATAAGATCTGGATGTTTTCCTTTGAAATTGTGCATTTATTTATTGTCGTATTTCTGTTGCAGGGTTGGTAGATGATACATTGCTACTAAATCCTCTGATTTGAAAGAACCTATAGTTTCTCTTCTTGAATTCTTGAACATTCTATCTTCAATGTTTAGGTGGTCAATTACCCACTTAATAATGTTTGTATAAGGAAGAATCTTTGGTCTCACATCTATCCTGTGAATGTATGAGCATGCAACGTCAAAAAGGGTCGCATTAGAGGTAGAAGCAGTGCCTGTTGCAGAAACTTTGTTTATCACCCTTGGTCCTTCGTCTTCGAAGAGTTTATACATTGCCTCCCACATCTAACTATCGCAGTCTTTGTTGCAAACGGTATCTGAAAATAATGGAGACATATTTGTGTCTTCTGTGGATGAAGTTTGAGAAATTTCTTTGCCCCTTTTTCTCATTTTGATATTCTTAAACCCGTTAATTGGTTTCCTGAGAGAAAAGTGAATTTAACACATAAGGAGTATCAAAAGAGTAAATCAATCATTTACTTCAAACACACGCGATAAGATATCAATCTATCAATCATCTTTCATAATTTATAATTTAATATTTCACATGGCTTCACACATAAGATCTATCAATCGTTTTAAATCCATTAAGATCTTAAATTCCATTTGATATGACACAAGATGCTTCACACGCTGAATTCATTAAATACACAAATCGCAATGATTTCTTATAATATTTAGTGATACTTGACCCTTAAAGGCTGCGATCTACTATTTTCGCAAATGCAGATCGCAACTTTTATGGGATAACATTTGAGTGTATATTATAAGTTGTGCGCAATGCGAATTGCGAAAAACTTGAAGTTACCGCGATAGCCGAAAGATTTTATATTTCTTGGTTTATTTTCTTGTCAGGTCTGCGGGTATCGCAACTTATATTGTTTTCCTCTTAAAGCTTTATTGATTAAGTAAAGTGCGATGTGAAAAAGAAAAACAAATATAGCAATGATTTGAGGTTTTTTGAAAGGTTTTTAAATTATATCTTTAGAGAGGCTTTGAGCGCATTTCACAATTCGCATATTTTACGTTTTATGGTTTTTTTAAAATAAACTATGTAATATGCGATGCGCTTTAATGCAAAAAACAGAAAAATTATTTTCTAAATTTTTTATTTTAGGAAATTATAAAAATAATTTCCTATTTATTTCTAAAGGGTCTCTATTTATAAAATAAATGGGGGGGTTGTTGTATAGCACAACAATTGGCGATTCACTTGGGTGAACCAGATGTCTCTGATAATTTTTTTTGAAATTTCTAAACCTTTTTGAAAATAAAATAGTTAAAGGAATGAAATTTCAAATAAATAATATCTTTGCTAAACAATGAAAATTTCTTTTATTCATTATACATAAGAATTCCTCTTTAAAGATATAAGTATGAAAATCTATATCAATCCTTACTCAGTTTAAAAGGATAAATTAAATAACCTTTAAAGATTAGCTTTATACAAATTTACTCTTTTATCACAGATAGAGCCTCTGTTCCAATAGGCAATTTTAAGCTTTTGGCAGGGTTACCTTTTACCTAGCTATGATCCATTCTCCCATCCAGTATTTCTCATAGTTTTCATAAGTAAATTCTTATTTCTAAGAACTTTATTTTATATATTTTTATTTACTTAAAAGCCATTTCCTTGGCTTGGTAACCAAATAATGACAATGCCATTCACAAATAGTAATTAAACTGATCAAGCTGGTTCTTGATGAGACCCCTTGCCTTTTTGATATAATCTCAATTCATTACACTGTTTTGGTAGACAATATTAGTAATGTCAGTTTAACTATTTTTTTATGAACATGGTAAACAAGCTCGTGATGAGACTTATTATCTTTTATGTTTTTCTTCAAATCATATCTTTTTATTTTCTTTTGAATTCCTTTTGCAAATTTATAAGATTTTCTGGATGGGATGAATCATAGGTCTTTTTAAGATTCTTGATGATAATGTCGAGTTTTAGATTGCTTTTCTGCAAAAAGGTTTTTTTACTATATTAAAGTTTCTTTTCTTGACTGATAAAAAGAATATTCATGCTATATAAAAATGAGAGTTCATCAAAAAATAACTGTTTTATTGAAATTTCATTTTTTAGAAAGACAAAATCAATCTGTCTCTCTAAATATTTCGATTTTCCTTCCTTAAAATTTTCATTTTTTATAAGTGAAAAGAAAAATCAAAAGAAATTCATCTGAGATTTGTTTTGAAAGGCCAAATATCAGTACTAAGAAACTTTCATTTTTACAAGAAAAACAAAAGACTTTAATATACAAGGATAGAAGGGGTTATCTCCTCTGAGAAATATTTTTTCAAAATTTGCCCATTAACAGGAAAAGAATCTTTTTTGCCTGATAAATCTTGTAACAAAAATGTTGATGGGCCTATTTCTTCAATTATTTTAAATGGACCTAGCCAGAGTTTTTGAAACTTCCTGTGTTTTCCTTTTTCCTCATGCGCTTTGTCCCATTTCAATACCAAATGACTAATTTGAAAACTCTTTGAAATGATAGAAGTTGAATCAAATGAGGCTTTTATTATTTGTTGATGATGAATATGAGTTTGTTTGGCTTTTTCTCTTTCTTCTTCTTACTTAATAATTTGAGCTTGTCTGAATTGCAAAGAAGAAGTAGGAATTTCATCAATAAATTGTACTAAGGAAAGAGATGGAATAACTACATTGGTGGGAAAAATAGCTTCTTTTCCATATACAAGATTGAATGGTGAAGTACCAATAGAAGCTTTTTGAGTTATTTGATCTGCCCAAAGAGCGAAAATTAATGACTTATGCCAATTTCTTCGATTCTGATCAACAGTTCTTTTGATTATTCTAATCAAATTTTTGTTTGTTGATTATGCTAAACCATTTCCTTGTGGGTAATAATTTGCAAAATATTTTAATTTGAAACCTCTTTTAATTGCAAAATCTATCATAGTAGTTCCAGAAAAATAATATGCATTATCAAACATCAAAGCAATAGGTAGACCAAACCTGGTTATGATATTTTGATCGATGAAATCAATGATATTTTCTGAATTAGCTACTTTTAATGGAATTTCTTCCACCCATTTGGTAAATTAATCTGTAGCTGTAAGAATAAATCTATGTTGTTTGGAAGAGTTAGGAACGATCTCACCAATTATATCTAAGCCCCATTGCTCGAATGCTTGTTCAATATTAACTAGTTGTAATGGGAATGTTGGTTTTCTTTGTTTGCTAGATGTTATTTAACATACTTTGCATCTCCTTGAATATTCATGAGCATCTCTGAAAAGTGTAGGCCAATAGTAACCTGCATGCAGGATTTTATGTGTTGTTGTATTTCCTCCAAAATGTCCTCCAGCTGGTCCATCATGGAGTTCCTGCAAGACTTTATCTGCTTCATTTTTTTCTGAGCATCTTAGAAGTACAGAATCAAAATTTCTTCTAAATAACACATCTTTGACTAACTCATATTATTTAGCTTTTAGTTTGAGAGCTTGTTTTGTCTTATAACTAAGATGATTTGGATCATATACATTTCTTAAATAAAATATAAGATCGGAATATTGTGAATCTGAATCATTGAGGCTTACCTCTGATATTTTCACATTACTTGACTCTTCTTCCGATGGTGGATGTGATGCTCCTGCAAGCATTCTTCAAAAACATTGTCCTCTAATGATCGGAAGCGCAAGACCTCCAGACCTTTTGTTCCAATTATTTTTCCCCCCACTCTTTTTATTTTAAGCAAATTGATTTGAATAGATATTACCTGACCCGGATCTATTTCAAGCTTCCTTTCATGAATCAAAATATCCCTTACATACACTGAACCTTAGGTCACCGAGTTGCTTGCATTGAAACCGCTATAACTTACTAATGCTAATAGTACTTTACTATATGGACCTGACTCTTACTTTCACTCGGCCCATAGGGCATGGGACTAAAGAAATACTTAGGGCAAGTGTGGGACTAAGTGCTTTGACTAAGCTTGTATCTTAAGGCCACTCTATGGCAACAGTCCAGCTTTCACTCCATGGGAAGAAAGCAAAGACTATGCAAGTTGTCCGGCTTGAACTCTATACGAGCAATTGGGCTTGTTGAGGTTTAGTGCTCTAGGTGAAGCTTATCTGGCTCCTGGTTAACTCCTGGTGAGGCTTTATGTACTTGGTTGGCTAAAGGCTCATGGATAAAGGTTCAAGGTGAGAGATTAAAGGTTACACAGGTTGATGGTTGATTCCTTCTTTTTTTGAACTTGGCTAGACTTGGATGTGAAAGTATTTTTTGCCTAGGGTGAAAGGCTCCAACTCCCTCCCCTCTCTGCTGAATACCCTATGCTAGGCTTGGATGTGAAAGTATTTTTGGCCTAGGGTGAAAGGCTCAAACTCCCTCCCCTCTTTGCTGAATACCCTATCTCCTTTCCTAAGGACTCTTATTTTTACATCATATTCTTGCAATGCGGTTACCCAGTTAGCTCTTTTTTCTCCTAATTCTTTCTGCATCAAAAGTTGTCTTACTGCAGAAAATGGAACTATGATTTTTGTATGAGACTTTAGGAGAAAAGGTCTAAAAATTTTTATGGCTTTAAAAATAGCAAATGCTTGTTTTTCAACAGATGTGTAATTAAATTATGCACCTCGTAAATTTGAACTAAAGAATGATATTGGTGCTTCTATTTGTTGGTCATTCAATTGTGTTAAGACAGCTACATATGATGTATCTGATGAAAAAGTACATAATGTAAATGGATTTAGAAAATTAGGGGTTGTTAGGAATGGATCATTAACAATTGATTGTTTAATCAGTTCAAATGCTTCTCTTTCGTTATGTCCCCATTTAAAAACGGGATTTTTCTTAATCATATTCTGCAATGGTAAAACTATTTGAGAAAAAGCAGGGACAAATTTCTTAGCAAAATTAATCTTCCCAAGGAAAGATTGCATGGTTTTCTTGTTATGAGGGAAATCAATTCTTTTAATTTCATCAAATCTTTCAAGATCAATATAAATACCATCTTTTGACACGATGAATCCTAAGAGTTTTCCCTCATCTAAAGCAAAAAATGATTTCTTTGGATTTAATGAAATGCCATACCTTTTGCATCGTTAAAAGACTTGCTTTAGGTCAGTAACATGATGTTTTTCCTATTTAGAAAAGACAGTAATTTCATGTAAATAGATAAAAACTATTTTTTTATGAGTCCTATAAAAGCTGTATCCATGGCTCTTTCGAAAGTGGCTACTGCATTAATTAATCCAAAAGGCATTTTCTAATAATCAGAAGTTCCCCACTTAGTTCTGAACGTAGTTTTCAGTCTGTCATCTAGATGAATGAGGATCTGATTGTAACCTGAAAATCCATCTAGAAAAGACATAAGTTCAGAACCAACTACTTTTTTCAATACTTGTTCCATGGTTGGTAATGGAAAATTGTCCTTCTGACAAGCTTTTTCTAAATTCCTAAAATCAATGCAAATTTTAATATCACCATTATTTTTCCCGATAGGTACTAAATTTGATACCCATTTTGAATGTCTGCCTAGAAAGATAATTTTTGCTTTAAGAAGTTTATTCAATTCAGTTTTAATTTGATTTTCCAAATCTGGGTGAATCTTTCTCAATTTCTGTTGTACAGGTTTTTCTTCTGAGATCATAGGAATTGTATGTTGGATTACAGAAGTATCATATGTTTTAAGATCAGAATAATTCCATGAAAAAACACTTTTGTACATCCTAAATAACTTGATGAATGATAATCTCTTATCAGAAGACAAACCAAGACCTAGATTTATATTTTGAGGTTTTTCTTCACTTCCTAGATTAACTAACTCAAATCTTAAGGTAGAACTTTGTACTTTTGAGTTAGTTACTCTTTTAAATCTATCCTTTAAGTCATATAGGTCTTCTAACTTAACAACAGATTTTGGAATAGAATTTGCATCTTGTTCTTTCCAAATCTGAGATTCATGTTCATTTTCATCCATGATTTTATTATCATAAGATTCTTCAGATGTTAAAAGATCTATGATATCTGAGTCATTATTGAATACTCTCCAACTGGTAATTTTATCAGGAATAGATGGTCTAAAAATTAACTCAATAGAAAATCTATCGGGACTAAATTCTTGCGATGGTATTAACTTTGATGCTACATTAGCGAGTAAGTTTGCACTAGCATTTTGAATTCGAGGTATAGAAGAAATATTGAAGGCAAGAAAGTGAGTAGTTAATTCTTGGACTAATGATTAATAATGTTTTAAACATTCAGAATTACAATGGATAGTATCTCTCACTTGCCTAACTATGATTTCTGAATCTCCTAAAACATTCAAATATCTGATATTTAAATTGATAGCTTTTAATAATCCTTGAACTAATGCTTCATACTCAGCTACATTATTGGTACAATCAAATTCTAATCGACAAGAAAACATAGTATTTTCGCCTTCTGGGTTTATTAAAATGAAACCTGTTAGAAAATTGTATATTATGGAGCAATGCAACACATAAAATATGCGGAAAATACAAGCACACAAAACACATAAAACTAGAGAGACACAGATATCTGTGGTTCACCCAGTTTGGGCTACGTCCACCCCGAACAACCAATCCTTCCTTTCTATTATCCAGCAAAATAAGAGACAAAACCTACAATACATCCATTGTAATAGCCTATGTTCTCTCTCACAGTCTCCCTCTCTGTTTCTCGCTCCGAGAATACACACACAATACAGAGCCGCAATACAATACCCTCATAAAAGCGAAGGGTTTCCTTCTAGGGCAAAAAACCCTAATCTAAACATAACTTCTACCGTCAAATCATCTGCCTATGAACGGCCCAGATTGACTAGAAATTACTATATTTTTACAAGGCAATTTTACATCTGTTTTTAGCTTCGGGGGCGCTGCCCCCTGGACCCCCCGCCAGGGGGGGGGCTCCGAAAAGCACTGCCGCCCCCCCCGGGACCCCCCACGGCAACGATTAATTACGGGCAGCGTTTCCGCCCCTTTTAAAGTACAAGGGTCCAATGCTGTGATACAAAGTAAACAAGATAATTAGGCTCCACACCCAACAATCTCCCACTTGGAGACTGATTGTAGCAACTCCACCACTGCTTCATTTTCTGGACAATGAATCCTCTTTGGACTTGGCTATTCCTCATCTTCATCGTCATCCTTGAAGAACAATTGAAACTGAGCACATTCTCACTTTCTCCCTGGTTACAACTTTTGTTAGCATATCTGCAGGATTTTGGCTAGTGTGTATCTTTTCCAGCTTCAACTCTCCATCTTCCAATACTGACTGTATGAAATGGTACTTGAGATGTATGTGTTTAATCTTGGAATGAAATGTTGAGTTCTTTGCAAGATGAATGGCACTTTGGCTATCATTGTATAATGTGCCCATATCATGCTTCTTACCCAATTCATCCATAAACCTTTGTAACCAAATTATTTCTTTACTAGCCTCTGTAGCAGCAACATACTCAGCTTCTGTTGTTGAAAGTGCAACAACACTTTGGATTTTTGAAACCCAACTAACAGTTGTTCCACCTATAGTAAATACATATCATGTAGTGCTCCTCTTGTTATCTCTGTCACCTGCCATATCTGCATCAACATATCCCTGTAGAGCAATGTTTGAACCACCAAAGCATAATGCTTGATTTGTGGTACCTCTCAAATATCTGAGAATCCATTTTACCGCCATCCAATGTTCTTTTCCTGGATTATTCATGTACCTGCTTACAACTCCCACTGCATGTGCAATATCAGGCCTTGTGCAGACCATTGCATACATTAAGCTTCCAACTGCCGATGCATATGGAACTTTAGACATATAATCCATGTCTTCTTGGGTCTTTGGGCACATCTCCTTACTAAGTTTGAAATGGCTAGCAAAAGGTGTACTAACTGGTTTTGCATTCTGCATATTAAATATTTTCAACACCTTTTCTATGTACTCATTCTGAGACAGTGTTAATTTGCGATTTTTCCCGTCTCTAGTTATCCTCATACCAAGGATTTGTTTTGCAGCTCCCAAATCCTTCATTGCAAATGAATTTGCCAATTTTCTTTTGAGCACATTTATTTCCTGCATGTTAGACCCCGCAACAAGCATGTCATCTACATACAATAACAATATAATATAGCTGCCATCATTTTTCCTTTTTAGATAAACACAATGATCAGAGTGACATCTAGTATAACCTTGTTCAGACATAAACTTGTCAAATTTTAGATACCACTGCCTTGGAGCCTTTTTTAAGCCATACAAGCTCTTCTTTAACCTGCACACCAATTTTTCTTTCCCTTTTACCTCATATCCTTTTGGTTGCTGCATGTATATCTCTTCCTCCAAATCTCCATGGAGAAATGTTTTCTTTACATCTAACTGTTCAAGATGTAAATCTTCCGTTGCTACAAGACTTAAGATAGTTCTGATTGAATTCATCTTAACAAAAGGAGAAAATATTTCATCAAAATCAATACCTTTCTTTTGTGCAAACCCCTTCACCACAAGTCTAGCTTTGTACCTCTGTTTTCCTCCATCTTCTTCCTTCAGCCTGTAAACCCATTTATTTTGCAATGTAGTTTTACCTACAGGCAACCTGACTAAGTCCCAAGTCTGGTTATGCATTAAGGAGTCCATCTCTTCTTCCATGGCTAGCTCCCACTTCTTCTTGCTTTCAACCTGCATTGCTTCTTCATAACATTTGGGTTCACTAGAATCAGTCAACAATAAATAATATAATGAAGGAGATTATCGTTCAGGGGGTCTACTTATCCTGGTAGATCTTCTAACACCACTTTTAGGTGTTTGAGGTGCCTGTTGCTGTTGTGGTGGTTGCTGCTGCTGTGGTTGTTGATTATTATTATTTTCAGGCACCTTTACTTTTTCAGTTATCTCATCAAGAACCGTGTATTCCTTGCTTTCTTTTTCCTGTTTCTTTTCCTGCAGCTGATTCTTATACAAAACCTTTTCATTGAATATTACATCTCTGCTCCTAATGATTTTGTGATTTTCATAATCATATAAGCGATAACCAAAATCATTCTTTATATGTCTAATAAAGTTTATTTATTTGATTTTCTATAACTTTATTCTATTTTCTTATTATTATAGGACCAGCTCACATAAAGCATTTAAGAAGTTTTTTACCTTTACTATCATTAGCTTCCTCAAGACACTATCAAGACTTAGGCCTATTTTAATGACACAGTATCTCAGCATCTGCCAAATTGTAAGCAAATCTGCATGAATCTCTTGCCTCTGCACTCACAATTCCGTTCATCCTGACCTCGTTTATGGGGTGATTTAACAGAACTGTATTCTCTCTGTGAATTCCATGCTCTGAACAGTACCTATCAAACTCTTTGCTGCAATATTCACCTCCATTGTCTGATCTGAGACACTTCAACTTCTTTCCTATCTCAATCTCAACCAAATCTTTCCATTTCTTGAAAGTATCAAATACATCAGATTTATTTTGAATACAATAAATCCAAGTTTTTCTAGTTGCGTCATCAATAAACGTAACATAAAGCAAGAGCCACCGAGAGATGATACCTGAGCAGGTCCCCATACATCTGTATGCACAAGCTCTAGTTTTTCGCTCTTCTTTTCTTTCCCAACTCTGAGAAATATTACTCTCTTTTGTTTTTCATAAATGCAATTTTCACAGAAATCCAAATCAACATTCTTCAAACCTGGCAACAAATTTCTTGAGTGAAGAATCTTCATCCCCTTCTCACTCATGTGTCTGAGCCTATCATTCCATAATGCTGCATCTGCTCCTTTGGAATTTAAAGAATTAACAGAGTTAGAAATACCATTGCATAAATACATTGTACCAACCTTTTCACCTTTTGCTATTACCAGGGCTCCTTTGGTGACCTTCCAAGTTTTATCCGTGAAAGTTGTCACACAACCTTCACCGCCTAACTGCCCTGTTGAAATCAGATTTTTCTTCAGATCTGGAACATGCCTTACCTCCTTTAGTAGCCATTGGTTTCCATTCTGTTGTTTTACAAGAAATGTACCCATTCCAACAATTTTACAGGTTTTATCATCACCCAAATGAACTTGTCCAAAATCTCCTTGAACATAGTCATGAAAATATTTCTAATCAGGTGTGGCATTGAATGAAGCCCATGAATCTACAACCTAAGAATCAGTAACATTTTCGAAAGAAAGAATCAAAGCATCTTGTAACACATCATCTGTCACATTTGCTTCATGATTGTTTGCTTGTTGTGTCTCCTTCTTTTCCCTTCCGAGATCTACAGTCTTTCTTTAGGTGTCCTTTCTTTCCGCATTTCCAGCACACTATCCCTGATCTGGACTTGGATCTGCCTTTCCTTTATTTATTGCGATATCTCGAGATCTTTCCTCTTTCCATTCTCCTTCCCCTAGACTTTTCACTCAAAGCATTACCTAATGTCTCACCGGAGCTTTTCCGTTGCATTTCCTCACTAAGGATAGCACCGACAACATCATCAAACTTTAAAGTACTAGATCCAGAGACAGAGTTACTAATGGCCATTACTAAACCAGTCCAACTCTCTGGCAATGAGCACAAGAATAACAGAGCTCTAACTTCATCATCAAATTTTACCCCTACAAAACTTAACTGACTGGTAACTATATTGAAATCATTTAAATGGTCTGCAACAGATCCACCTTCTGACATCTTCATATTAAATAGTCGTTTCATAAGAAATACCTTGTTTGAGGTCGAGGGTTTTTTATATAGTTTCGCCAACGTCTGCATCAAACCCTCTGTTGTTGTTTCCTTCGAAATATTGAAGGCGAATGATGCTGCAAGGCACAACCATACTGTTCCGAGTGCCTTTCTATCGAGAATGTTCCATTTCACGTCTATCATGGCAGCCGCTTCTTTGTTTTTCCGCTCAATGGTAGCTACAGATATTTCTAATACAGATAATCTTCCATTTGCATCTTCCACAGCGGGAAGTTTTGGCCGTTAAATTTCTCAACCCTAAACTTACCATCTTCCACCATTGCTCCCACTCGAACCAGGAAACCCTTCTTTCCTGCGAGTTTACCAGCCAAATATACCTTCGGCTCCAATACCAATTATTAGAAAATTATATATTATGGAGCAATGAAACACATAAAATATGCAGAAAATACAAGCACACAAAACACATAAAACCAGAGAGACACAGACATATGTGGTTCACCCAGTTTGGGCTACGTCCACCACGAACATCCAGTCCTTCCTTTCTATTATCCAGCAAAATGAAGAGACAAAACCTACAGCAGATCTGCTGTAATATCCTCTGTTCTCTCTCACAGTCTCCCTCTCTGTTTCTCACTCCAAGAATACACACACAATACACAGCCGCAATACAATACCCTCATAAAGCGAGGGGTTTCCTTCTAGGGAAAAAAACCCTAATCTAAACATAACTTCTACCATCAAATCATTCGCCTATGAACGGCCCAGATTGACTAGAAATTACTATATTTTTACAAGGCAACTTTACATATGTTTTTAGCTTCAGGGGTGCTGCCCCTGAACCCCCCCGCCCGGGGAGCTCAGCAGCTGGCAACCCCCCCCCCCCCTGGACCCCCCACACCAGCGATTAATTATGGGCGGCGTTTCTGCCCCTTTTAAGGTACAGGGGTCCAATGCTGTGATACAAAGTAAGCAAGATAATCAGGCTCCACACCCAACACAACCTGCACCTGCACCATCTTCAGATTTAGAACCATCAAAATTTAAAAGTATCCAAAACAAAGAATCAACTATTTCTTTATCTGAAAAATTGATACATCTAGAGTTATCTGGTTGGGAAAAATTCTCAATTTGAGATACAACCGCAATACCAAAGAAAGGAGATGTTGGAGCATTGAAATTTCATAAAAAAGATTGTGTAGAATAGTTTCCAATAATGCTATTATTGAAAGCTACTAATTCATTAATCTCTTCAAGATCAATCACTGTGTCTTTCATAAAATTTTCATGATTAATTCGAATTTGAGTTGGATTTCTGTTATGTGGTAACCACATATGTGACTAGTCTGTGGAAAAATATCCATGAAGTTTCTCAGACCAATCACGAATTAAAATTAAACCATAGAACTCGAGAATGTCTGCAACCAAAATATCAATTATCTGAACAAATTTTGGATTTGATGATAATTTAATTATAACAGATTTCAATTCTCCTAATACTTCTACTCTAGTTCTGTCAAGTTGTACTATATGAACTGGAGAACTCTGAGGAGTAATGTTCAATTTAGCACAAACTGATTTTGGCATTATATTCGAAGAAGCCCCTGAATCTATCAAACAATTATGAACATTTTTGTTATATATTTCATAGGTTAAGAGAAATGGGGGAGTATGAGAGATGGATCGATCACCTATCATGATTAAATCTGAAGCATCTATTTTTTCTGAAGGATAAGGTGGTTTACCTGTTTCATTAGCAGCTTGCACTATAATGGGAGCAGGTAAATTTGAAGCAGGGATAGCTTTTAATTCTCTGAGTAGGATTTGTTGTTGTTTCTTTAATTTGGTAAGCTCATGAATCGGAATATTTGCTCCAGTTTTGTTCATATATTCAACTATATTATATTCAATGGTATCTAAGATAACCATTATTTTGGATACATGTGAAGAATATACTGTAACAGGACTTGTTTGCGTAGCTTTTGAATTAGATTTTTTTTTTTTTTTTGTCTTTAGTAGGAGTAGAAATAGTTTTTTGTTGACTTGAAAATGTTGTTTCAGTATTCTTTTTTCTACGTGTCCTAACAGGCAAAGCTTCAAGTTGTTCTTCATTTGATATGATAAAATCCCACATTCCATTAAGTTCAACTTCTTCTTCTTCGTCATATTCTTCTTCTTCTAATTGTTGTTCTTCGTCATCTTGATCTGATTCAACATTCGATATACTATTCGGAGGTTGAGAACTAGAAGTTTGTTTCTGTTTGAAATTCCTGAAAACCTTTTTTGAATTCGAATTTTCAGCAACTTGTTTCTTGATGTCTGCCATTTCATTAGTCATAGTTTTTAAAACTTTTTGAAGACCTTCTACATCGAATGGATCTTTTGGTGTTTTATTTTTAGAATCATCTTTGAAAGATATTTTCTTTGATTTGCGATATTCCTGAGAATTATTTTCCTCAAGAGCAGTTATGCATTTTTCAACAGATAGAGACTCTTTCATATTTTCTGCAAGAGTTACTAGTTTTTCTCTATCAACAAAAATAGCTATATTAGATGGAAGTGATGAAATATACCACTTAATTTGAACTTCTTCACCCGGAACAGCAGTAACAGGAATTTAATTGAGTAATTTATTAAACCTTGAGTTGAAATATTTTATCTTCTCACCTGTTTTATCTTTAAGATTCGAAAGATCGTTGATTAGAGTTGTTGTAGTTATGTCATCTCCAAATTTAGCCAAAAACTGCTCTTCAAACATATTCCAATTAGTTATAGAGTGAGCAGGTAATGAAAAATACCAAGATCTTGCAGATCCCTTTAAAGTATATGGAAATAGCGTACAAGTCAATTGTCCTCAACTATTGCATTTAAGTTGACAGCTAACATAAAATTATGAATATTTTCTTCTGCAGGAAGACCATCAATAGGGTTAAATTTTGTTTGCCATCTTTCAGGATTTTTAGGTAAAGCATGAAGAGGAGGAGGGATATTTACAACCCCTGGATTATTCCATGGGTTTACATTCGGTGGAGGGACTTATCCTGCCATTGAATTGTGAATGTGTTGATTATGAATTGATGATGAAATAGGTTGGTTACTAGGACCAGTATTTTGAGTATTGGAACTAGTGAAAGTGATACCAACTGTTGGAATGAAATGTGTGGAAATGAGTGGAGGAAATGGAGATGAATGGGATGAGACCTCGCTAGTGATTGATTCTGATTGAGTCCTCTTTAACTTCTTCCGAGTATTATTGATGGGAAATTCAAAAGGGATAATCCCTATTTTTTGACTTTCTGATCGAATTAATATTCTTCGAGGTTGTACAGAGGATGAAATACTAAGATCCGATAATTGTGAATTTTCAGGCTTTTCCGCAAAAATAGATACTTTTTCTAAATTTTCTATCAAATATTGAACCTCTGGAGAATGTTGATGAATTTCGGGAAATAGCGTAGTTTTAGTTTCGCTAGGAGACTTAGGGGAGGGATGATCAACTTCGGAGTTTATAGATGAGGATCTGGATAATTTTATAAAATTTGAAAGGGATCTAGAGGGAGATAACTTTGTTGATTGACCTTTAGATTGATCAGACCTTTGTGCCATTCACTTTCCCTCCTTCTAGCGCCAATGTGTTGAGGCCTCAGAATTCTATGGCCAAAACATGGGGGAAAACCACCCGGTCTGGACCTTAAATCAGCTCCTTTTCCGTTTGGTATAGTGGCTTTGATTGGGGATAATGGGACCAGTTTCCCAATAAGGATGTTTTATGAGGGTGTTTGTGAATATGACATGCAAATGGATAATGATTTTAATCTATATGCACTTATCTTAGTAATTAATCTAATATATACTCAGGGTGTTATTCCTTTATGCGATCTAAAATGATATCCTTCAACTATTAGTAATATAGACCACTTAACAGTCGAAAGAGATGAAAATTATTTAAAATGATTCTTCTAACAAAATAGTTTACATAGAAGAATTGTGTAAAACATATCTCATTTTCTAATGTGATTACATATTCAATAAGAAACCATGGCTAAATATTAGAACAAAAGTGCATGTAATATTTATATATGATAACCTTTCAAATATATAATGCAATAAAAAGATAACAATCAATTTAAGAGATAAAACTTAACACAAGTGAATAGAAGTACCATATGTATGAAGTTCTACTTTGTAAATTGACAGCAATGAATCTGTTCCTTTCCCACTTTCAAGCGATTTAAAGAGTACAGTAATGCAACATCAGTTAAACAACTTTAATTGCTAAAAGATAACAAAATATGTTCCATTAATTCATCAAAGCACTCACAAATTTACAGTAGTGCATTCATTGCAAATGTTTTTGACAAATTTCTGGACCCTTCTCTAAATGCATGAGAAGGGTTTAAATACTAAAATAACTATAAACTAAAATTAAATTATTACAAAAATGTAGAGGAGGTTTTAAACAACCTTCCTCTAAAAGCTTAACTTAAACAACAATCTAGGAATTTAAACTAACAATCCTGATTTTGCGAATCCTCCCCTTCTTTCTGAATTTGATCACGAAGTTGAAAAATATCTAACATTTCTTTGAGCTGAGCTGGCTGTGATATCTGTGATCGAATCTGTCCCTTGAAAATAGCATTTGAGATTACTAACTGAGATCTTTTTTCTGAATTTATAAGAGACTGAAGAGTTTGATTTTGATGGTAAGGTTTGATCAGAAAATTCCAGTAATTTTATTGATCAAACTTGTTAACTTTTTTTATCATTTCCTCTTGTGTATCTGCTCTTTCTCTCCACTTTATTTCTATTTCTCTTGTTCTTGAAAACACATCAGACGTGTTTTCTTTAAGAAGTTTTGTTTTAAATAGCTAATCATATATAGACTGAATAATCTCATTTGATTTCTTGGATATATTGGTCGCTGCTTACTCTGCTTGATCAATTTGTGCTCCCCATTCTGCGAATAATAGTTTTTTTTTAAGCTTATCTATTTGCGATATATTAGCTTGATTTCCTGCATCTGAAATTTGCCGATGAATGTGTTCTTCGATTTTGTTTTCAAGTCTTTCACATTCCAGTTTCTAAATTGTTATTTGTTGAAACATTATTTTAATGGAATCACAATACGAATCAATCATGGAAGCTTGGTGACAAAACACTTCGTGTTCTTTCTTTATCATGGTGTTTACATCAAATTCTTATTTGATAAATTGTTCTAATTGTGGTTGACTCTACAACTTAGCCATTGCTATTTCCAGATGTGCTTGCTTTTCATTAAGCTCTGTCTGTTACTTCAATTTGAGGCTTTCAATATCTTCATGAAATTGGGCTGTCCTTATTTTGATTTTCAAAAATGGATTTGGCTTTCTCTTCATTCAACAATTGTTCTAATTCTTGTACTTTGGTTTCCTTTTTCTTCAACAATACTCTAACCTCAGTAGCTTTATCAACAATAGCGGTAGCGTATGCCCCTGCATATTTTGATAATTTGGTTAGATGTTTAGTGGGATCATATGAGGAATCTTTCCATAGTACATCAATTGATTCATTTGTTGGTTTTGGAGTTGTTTCTTCAATCCTTCTTATTTTATTTCTTTTAACTACAGCCTTGTAATTGGGACTGTAGAAAATATCTAATGAAGGAATATCTTCAATCTACAGAACTATTTGATCTGTAGGGTAGGCCGATATGATTTCTTTGTCATGTATTGTTGGAAGTCTTTTTAGCGAATTGACAGTCTCAACTATTTTCTATGAAGGTTCTGGTATTTGGAAACTTGTTTCTTGATCAGTATTGGGATTTTATTTGGGATTCTTTATTGCTTCGGAAAATTCTTCCAATTCATTAATAGGATCTTTTGCTTGTGATGACTTGGATTGATCTAGTATGTTATAATTGTGTTGAACTGTTTCCGAATTTGATTTTGTCCCATTATTTCTTGTTTCCTCCAACATTTCTATCTCTTGAATAACTTGGTCAATTTTCTTTTCTAAGTTTTCTTTCTTAGATTCAGATTCATTTTTAGATTGATCTGAATTATCAAACTTCTGTTGTGATTAACCTGATTCATTTTCATATATATCTTTCATTTCATCATCCAGACTAACACTTGGAGTATGTTTTTCATCTTCAATAGTCAACAAATTCAAAGGAATGTTTTCTAGTCTTTTGTTCTTGTATGCTTGAAAAGCTTCAGCATCCTTTTGACTTAGTTGACTAGAAATGTACTTGGTAATATCAGAGAAATTTTCCATGCCCTGGAAGAGGTCATCGAATCCATCTGCTTCCTTTACAAAAGGCTTAATTTTAAGCTCTGTGATGTAATTTTTAATCACATCGTTGGGATCATATAATCTTCCTGGCATAAATGCTAATTTCAATAAATGAATCTTGGGAACCTCTTTGTAAGTATGGTCGATATTAGCCAGAGCAAAGGTGACGCACTATAGAGGGAAATAAGGCCAAATAGCCTTTTTACCATCCTTCAACTACTTCGTGACACCATTGACAAGCTGATAGGCTATTTCTTTTGCAAGTAATTTATCGAGAACATTGTAAGGTAAAACATGGGGAGAAGCATAACTCCCAAATACCCTAATACATGTGAAATTTTCTTCGGAAAACCATCTAGCTACTAGAAGAATATCTACATTAGCTTCTTCAAAAACCCTAGGAGCTTTTTTGTCAAAAATCATCTGATGTATGGGAAATATGAATCCATAACAGATTTTATAGAAGTGTAATTGGAACTATGAATCCCAGAGTTCTCTGTGGTAGATGTGAATCTGGGTAGGTTCTTTGGTATTCCATTTCCAACCCATGGTAGGAAAATTAGAAGTAAAACAGATAGCATCCATGACATAGGCAGACATATAAAAAGGAGGTATTTCTCTGAATGAAACACTTCTCTTATTCCTATATTCAGTTATATGCTTGGCTAGGTAATTGGATAAAATGTCTGCCCAATTTAAGATAGATGAATGGATGATTGTATCAATTAGGGGAACCCAATCTCTTGAAAGTCTAGTGCTATCAGGCTTGGAAAATATTCTACATAACATACCAGCGGAATAACAATAAGGATTAGGAATTTGTGCAATTGGGTGCGTACCAGACTTATCTTGCTTCAGTTTCCCTTCATTTTCCTTCTATTCATGGATGACTTTGATAAGATCTGGATGTTTTCCTTTGAAATTCTGCACATATTTATTGTCGTATTTCTGCGGCAGGGTTGGTAGATGATACATTGCTGCTAAATCCTTTGCTTTCAAAGAACCTATAGTTTCTCCTCTCGAATTCTTGAACATTCTATCTTCAATGGTTAAGTGGTCAATTACCCACTTAACCATGTATGTATAAGGAAGAATATTTTCTCTCGCAGTTATCCTATGAATGTATGAGCATGTAACGTCAAAAATGGTTGCATCAGAGGTAGAAGCAGTGCCTATTGCAGAAACTTTGTTTATCACCCTTGGTCCTTCATCTTCGAAGAGTTTATACATTTCCTCCCACGTCAAACTGCCACAGTCTTTGTTGCAGACGGTATCTGAAAATAATGGATACATATCTGTGTCTTATGTGGATGACATTTGAGAAATTTCTTTGCCCCTTTTTCTCATTTTGATCTTCTTCAACCCGATAATTGGTTTCCTAAGAGAAAAGTGAATTTAACACATAAGGAGTATCAAAAGAGTAAATCAATCATTTACTTCAAACACACACAAGAAGATATCAATCTGTCAATCATCTTTCAAAATTTCTAATTTAATATTTCACATGGCTTCACACATAAGATCTATCAATTGTTTTAAAGCCGTTAAGATCTTAAACTCCATTTGATATGACACAAGCTATTTCACACGCTGAATTCATTAAATACACAAATCACAATCATTTCTTATAATATTTCATGATACTTGACCCTTAAAGGTTGTGAAATGTGATCTGCGCAAATCACAGATCGCAACTTTTATGGGATAACGTTTGAGTGTATCCTATAAGTTGCGCGCAATGTGAATAGCGAAAAACTTGAGTGACCGCGATAGCCGAAAGATTTTATATTTCTTGGTTTATTTGCTTGTTGGGTCTACGGGTATCACAAATTATATCTTTTTCCTCTTAAATCTGTATTGATTAAGTAAAGTGCAATGCGAAAAAGAAAATCAAATATAGTGATGATTTTAGGTTTTTTTTACAAGGTTTTTAAATTATATCTTTGGAGAGGCTTTGAGCGCATTTCGCAATTCGCATATTTTACGTTTTATGGTTCTTTTTTGAAATAAAATATGTAATATGTGATGCGCTTTAAGGCAAAAAAATAGAAAATTTGTTTTCTAAGTTTTTTTATTTTAGGAATTATAAAAGAATTTCCTATTTATTTCTAAAGGGTGCCTATTTATAAAATAAATGGGGGGGTTGTTGTATAGCACAATAGAGCTACAAAAATACTTATGAAATAATTATATATGATATGTTTTACACTTTTCATAAAAAACTAAGTTAAACACACTTGAAAATAAAGGGAGAACAAGATGGATTGGTTGGGCCCTAGCCAATCAACTCGTTTCCTTGATACGAGATTTGGAACCTCGATCACTCAATGACACATCACAACAAAATTGAAAAAAAAAATTGCATAACTGGTGTAGTCCTTTGTATTAAATTTCAAAAGAGAAAATGTACATCATGGATCTCCAATCCAGACCAGAAAAAGGTGATACCAAAATTATTAAAATTCACAACAAAATTTGCTACAACATCACTAGCTATCCTCTATCAGAAAAATTCATTAAATACATATTCTTGGCCTACAGCCACAACGGAATATACAACAGCAGTTCAACTTAAGCCTTTTGAATGTTATCAAAATGCTAAATTAAGATACACGGTCGAGATTCTAGTCTTCATATCTGCATATTTCTCTACGCTCTGAGCCCAGCAAATGATGAACTGATCCTCTTGGCGAGAGACCCGCATGGTTGTTGGTTTTTCTCGACCACATATGGTAATTCTAACTTATCGTTGACAACTGCCTCAGAAGTGCGGGAACCATCGGCTAGTACAGGAATATTTCCTACACTAATCCATCTCCCATGTGGATTAATACATTGTCTCATCAAATTGCCTTAGGAAAGAAAATAAATTAGTTGCAAAGGAAATTTAAGATATACAACCTATTAAACTAATAATTAAGTCTATGTATAACCTTTAATATGTAAAACATAAAGAGAGTGCAAGAATGACTACAAGTGCGGGAATAAATAGGTTCCAAGGTTAAAAAAAAGGCTTAGATAGCGAGTTCAGAGTAGGATAGGGGTTAAAAAGTATAGTAGTTCCATAAACCAACAATATATTTGCAACTTCTCATGAAATGTTAATCAAAATCACGATAAAATTACTTACTTCTCTACGGAAAGTAATTCGAAATCTAGAATAAAAATTTCAGACATGCAATAAGAAATAACACACATGCAACAAGTATTTTTCTCGGGAAAATAAAACTATTAAAACCTCAATGCCTTCTTGCATTAATCTAATGAATAGAGATGTATTACAATTTATTTGCTCAACTGAGCACAACCTACAAGTGCATAACCTATCTCTCTACTCACTGAGAAGATTTGACCTAGACTTGGTCAATTTATGCCTATGCTTGAGCTCTTATTTACTTGCACAATTCATGTGGAAATAGGACCCTATTAATTAGAAATTTCCTCCAAAATGCTTGCACAATTCCTTAGGGTTGATCATCCGAACTCATGCAACGCCTATACACTCAACTAGTTTACAACTATTGGTTAACTACCTTGGAAACTCCACCACAACTGGGAAATTCGTATTATTTGCATGCATGAGCTAATTATCAGTTGATTGATCAGTTAACTAGATCATCCCTTAGTTATATTAATGTCCCACTATTTAACTGACCACCAACTAGTTCTATTAACAGTTAGAACTAGTTTAATTGATTAGAACTGAAATTAACTCATCCTAGGCTCCGAAATTTTGGAATCACTACATATAACTAAAATTCATGCCCCTAACTCAACTTAACTGAGCTAATTGAGTGAAAAGAGCCATATCACCTTAGTTAACTCCTGCAAGTTGTCTGCTGATGTGGAATTTTGAATTTTCTCAATTTAATCAAGGCAAAATCAAATTGAGAATTTATTGTTGCATTTTTCAACAATTCAAGTAAATTCTAGATGGAAAATACGATACATTCAAGAAGAGAACCTTGAGTGAACCTATGATACCTACATTCATCTCCACTCCTCAACTTAGTGTTGAATATACTTGGTGTTTCTCATGCTTGTCGAGTTGAGTAGAGAAAGGATAAGGCAAGGGAAAGTGCATAATGCACGCCTAAATAAGAAGAGCCTTTTGTTTCCCTGAACTGCGACCTTTTCCAAGAAACTCTCTTAGTTGAGTGCATGGCACACTAACAATAGATTATAGGTCTCTGTTGAATCTTGACACTATGCCTTTCACCCTCAATTGAGCACATGGTGGACTAACAGTTAACATCGAGCTTCCATTGAGCCCTGACACTACACCCTACGCCCTCTTTGTCACTCAATCCTCCTTAGTTGAGTGCATGGCACGCCTGTAGAAATTATACCAATGGCTTCAATCCAATCATGTAATGTACTAAAACAAGATACTAAATCCTTCTACAATAATTATGTAATATAAAACATGATCACTCAATCACATGCAAGTAATAGAAAGAAGAAAATCAATCACACAACACAATATTTTCCTGGGGAAAGCAACTCCTCAAAACCCCTCTATCTCTATTCTATAATAAGCCAAGGAATCATGAAAAAATACAATGCATTCTTTCTCACAAGAATCTCCTGCACTCTATCAATCCTCTCACACTGATCTAGGCAAAATTGGAGAAACACTTAGCCAATTCCTTGCCTTCCTCCAGCCTCCCTTTCTCACATAATTCCTAGATAAATAAATCCATATTAAATAGGAATTCCAACCTTCCTTGATTGCACAATCCATCATGGGCTTCCTATGGCTTTATAACTGCACCTAGGAAATTTTCTAATAATACAACTGATAGTTATCTTCCCTTTAACCTCTGTCTCAACTGGGTCTTCATCAAAACTGACATGCATGCAGCTATTAATAGTGAATCATCAATTATCTGATTGATCACTACTTGTGAATTAAATATAATTTAATTCACTGGACCTCTCACTCTCTCATCACTCAATTAGAACTAGTTAAACTGATTTTAACTCAATTAATTTGAGTTAACTGATTACACTTACACCACACTAGTGCATTAGCTCCAACTGGACCCCCAAAATAATAGAATCACTCTACATGCATCACCTTTGACCCTCAACTCGAAATTCTTGAGATAACTGAGTCTTTCTGATGTAGTTAATTGATACAAGTTATTATGAGATGAAATTACAATTTATTGTCAAATTTATTTAAGGGAAAAATAAATTAGACACACATTTTTTTGTTGAATTTCAAAACTCCCTCTCAGCAAGAAAGGGAATATCAGCTACCCTGATCCTGCCTCTATGGTATTCAAATTTTATCTTTTCCAATGCCTTCATCAAGACGTGTGCATCCTGATCCTCCGTGGGAATGTACCGCTTCAACATAATGTGCCTCCTAACACAATATCTGAGATGGTGGTACCGGATATCAATATGCTTGGACCTGTCATGGAATACCAGGATAGCCGAGAGTTTTATGCAACCTTGGTTATCACAATGTATCACCATCAGATCCATTTGATGACCAAACAAACCAACAAGTATCTTCCTCATCCAGATGGCATCGCATGCAACTTGACTAGCTGCCATGTACTCTGCCTTGGCTGAACTGAGTGAGAATGATCTATGTTTCTTGTTGTACCAAGAAAATGTTGTTGATCCTATGTTGAAGATGCCCCCTGTAATATTCCCAAATTTTCTCATGATATTTGGAATATTAGATTTCTTAATAAACTTAATTAAGTAAGTAAATAAAAGGGTGGAGGGACATATAATCCTTAAAGATGAATAAAATCCACTTTTTATGTGTGTATGTGGATATTCTAGATCTAGATCTAAAATCATGGAGTAGTGGAGTAGCTCCATTAATGGAGATCATGTCTCATTTATGAGATAGATTATGGAGGATGAAACATTTGAATAAGATCATGGATCTTAAATGAAAAATCATGAGGATCTTTGATAAGGTCAACTAAGATCATAATGCATTAAAAGAAGATCATAAAGCACTTACGATAATATAATGGAGGAAGTGACGCATTTAATGCACACATGATGGAGAGGGTGATCACCCATGTGAACATTGATGGAGGACATGGAGAAACAGTGCAATCAACCATGGAGACTAATTTCCACATGTACAGCGTAGTTTTGGAGTGGGCCTAGGCTATGGAAGGCTCATATCTATATAATGAAGGTGAAGGCACAATGGAAGGGAGGATTTGGATTATTCATTTCTTGATCTGTTTAGATCTAGATTTTTCCTAGGACATTTCTATGCATTCTTGAGTTTTTTAGCTAATATTGCAGTGTTTTTTAGCACAGGGTGTTCCCAAGAGGGAATCCCTCCTCTTTTATTGAGTAGATATTGAAAGAGGGTTGTACTACATTCCTTATCAGGCATTGGTGCCATCTTCAGGAGGTTGTTTCTATCATTCAGCTAGGAAACTGATGGAGGATTCATCCTACCACTTTGTTCTTCACATTCAGCCTTTCAGGAGCAGCAGATCTATATCCGGCATTCGGGCCATTGGGTTTTACCTCCATGCAGCAGCATTCCCTTCAAGGATTGCGCAGTCCAGTCCTATAGATCTATTGGAGGAAGGAATTTTCCAGTATTTCAGCTAGAAATCCTATGAGGGATCATCTCCTCACATTGGATCTATTGTTTCCATCACTCAGGAGCTGATTTGAAACATCTAGCAGTAGGCTATTGAGCCTCCCTCTTTGACAAACATTTTTTTGAATTTTTTGTTCATCCAGCAGCTATTTTCAGTGGACGAGATTGGAGGAGCTAGATCTGGAGCTTTTACCCCAAGGATCTAGTGAAGGGGTCAGCCCTTATTGCATAGATATGATTTTGCATCATCGCAGTCATCATATCATCAGATCTAGCTTCAGATCTGCATACCCAGTAGTATATATGTGAAGCCCTAAGAGGGTGGTTTTCTTAGATTGATAGATCTAAGATATCCTTTCTGGGTTACCTTGGGTATCCATCATAGAGCCTGGATCTCTGTTTTTAGCATCATCGGAGCTCCCATTCTGCCTAGATCTGACTCTCTATATTTTAGGCAGTTGCAATCCCAACAGTTGCAGTAGGGATAGTGTAGTTTACCTTCCAATAGTTCAGCAGTTATGCAGTCCCTCTTGTGGGATCATTGTAGGGTCATTCCAGGCCAACCCTTTGGCTTGAGTGTCTCATATTTTGAGCACTGTTGTACTTGATTTTTCACCTCCTATATAATAAAGTGGCTCCGCTATTTTTGTGCATTTTGATGTGTATTTAGATTTATTGTTTACTTTGTTGCAATTCTTATATTGTGTTTCACTATTACTACATTCTCCCTTTTGGGATATTACACCCCCTAATGTGCTCTTCCTATCTGATGGACTTCTTTCCCAATCTGCTTCCGTGACGCCTTGAAGCTTCACTCCCTCTGTCTTTTTTTACCATAATCCATACTCTGTAGTACCCCTAAGATATCTCAAAACATGCTTCACCGCCTTCCAATATATTTTGGTAGGCTTAATTATAGCTTGAATAAGATGGTTAACTATGTAGCATATGTCTGGTCATTTTTTCACCAAATATATAAGTGAACCCATAAGCTGCATGTAAACAATAGCATCGACTAACTCACCTGAAGTAGCATCCTCCTTCCTCCAGTTTCCTGCAAGAGGAAATTATTTGGGTTTTCTTCCCTCCATGTGGAACTTCCTCAGAATCTCCTTGGTATACTTTCCCTAAGATACAAATAGCCCCCCATATTTTTTCCATATTTCCAAGGCAATAAATAGTGCAACAGCCCCATGTCCTTCATCTCAAAATCTCTTGCAAGATCCTCTTTGCAAGAAGTTATGAGCTGCTCATCACCTGCCAGTATCATATCATCAACATAAATTACAATAATAAAAAACTTACCATCAACCAAAATATGACATAGGTTCACATCCGCTTCACTCTTTGTGAAGCCCAACCCAATGAAATAGTTGTCAATCCTGGTGTACCAAGCACGAGGTTCTTGCTTCAGCCCATATAGTGCTCTCTTGAGTCTACACACATGCAACTCATTGTCAAAGGTCTCAAAACCTTTTCGTTTCTCAATGTACACTTCTTCCTTAATAACTCCACTGAGAAAGGTTGTCTTTACATCCATTTGATGTGTCTGCCATCCCATCTGCACTAAGAGTGCAAGGATGGATCTAATCAATGAGCACCTTGGAACAGGTGTAGTCAATCCCCTCTACCTGTGAGAATCCTCTGGCCACAAATATAGCCTTGTATTTGTCCACACCCCCATCTGCTTCTTGCTTCACCTTATAGATCCACCTGGATCCAACCACTGACTTCCCCACTAATCTTGGGACCACTTCCCATGCACTGTTTCTAATAATGGAGTTATACTCCTCAACCATGGCATCAACCCATATGGGTTGTTGCACTTCATCCTCAAAAGAGGATTGTTCTGTCACAATACACTCACTCATAAGTGTCATGTATCCAGTATACCTATCTAGGGACCTTCTCTACCTGCGATGTGATGTAAGTGCACCTACATTCTCTATCGCATCTAGAATCAATCTATTAGCCTCTCTAGTGCACTTCCTACCATTTCTGGTGGATGGCTCTACATCAGTGGTTTCTTCCACTCTATGTTCCTCTACATAAGGCTGCTCCACATCCTGAGGTTCATACTTTGGAACTAAGAGTTCCTCTTTTTCATGCAAGTTAATCTCCCCTGAATTAAAAATCGCATGGCTTTATCCTCATCAAATTTCACATCTCTCCTAACAATTGTCATCCTATGTGCTGGAAAATACACCCGATAGTTCTGGGGAGTATTGGTGTACCCCAAAAATATCCCAACCTTTTTTTTTGGTTCTATATTCTTCCTGGGATATTTCATCACATGGAAATCGATAGATGAGCCAAAAATTTTAAAATATGAAACATCTGGTATCTTACCTAAAAACGCCTCCTCTAGTGTACTCATGCCAAGTATCTGATGAGGACTATGGTACCGCTATGTTGCATGCCTCTGCCCATAGATTAGCCCTCACATTGCACCAAGAATATTGCAACTCCCAGAGGTTTCCCTACTTTACTTTATCAACCCAGGGTTCGTACAAACTTGGACGTGACATTGCATACACAGTAGATGCATTCTACTCGTATAATCCTCTTCTGAGCTTTACAAAAGGGTGTTACTTCTAGGGTTTCTAGGTGAAGTCTGTCACACTTCTGAAATTAGGCCTAGGGCTACAAATGATTCAAATCCATGGTTCTATCAGTAAGTACATAACTATACTACAACATACAAGTACATCTAACTATTATGTAATGAAATAAATCTACTTATTATACTATGATAAGAATTTAAAAGCAACCTAGGCATATTGCATGAATACATTGCTGAATTGAAATGGCATAAAGGAAAATAATATAGGGCCAAATGGCCAAACACACTCTACCTACCCTATGCTCTATCTATCATGTAATTATTCATGACCTAACTATCTTGAAAATGTGTTATTTTACAGCTAGGAGAGGAAAGTGCTAAGGTGGCTTCTAGAAGGCTTGAACTCATGGGGGTAAGGCTGGAAGTGTATGAGTGGTTGTTGCGGGTTTAGAAAATGGTGATGATGGTTTCTAGGATTAATGAGGGGCCCACAAGTGTTATTTCAAGTGCTGATATGGGTTTCCTGTAGTGCTACGAGCAAGTCCTAATTTTCTATAGGAAACAGGCCAAGGGCAATCCGAGGCCAAAAATAGGTGGAAAAAGGGTATGAAAGGTGGTGTGAAGGTGGATGAGGATGAGTGTGAGGTGACCCACCCCTTGGCCAATTTCATAACCTCTTTGGAGGCATGTCTTGCACCACTAGGGTTTTCTCACGATGTAGGGATGAAAAATCTGAAAACAGGGTTGATGGTGATTTTGATGAAAAGAGGGTTGATGGAAGTTGAGAGATGAAGCTGAAGGTGTTGGTGAAGTTCTCCTTGGCTATGATACATGTACCTACAATCCAATAAAAATTTACAAATTCATGATAAATACAATGGAAAATATGACTTGAATTTGTAAATCAAATCTACTCTAATCTACAAACAAAGATCTACCACATCATACTGAACATCTTCATGGAATCACAACAACTAATCTCATCCATTCCAAGAAATCATAAACTAAGAAGAATTTTTAGTCTATGGGGAAGGTCTACCCTCCTCAATCTATATTGACAGATATGAGAGAGGGAGGCTTGACTCACAAATTTTTGAAGTTATCACATCTTCTACCACTCATGTAAGTAGACTAAATCTACAACAGAAGACAAATGGAAGCAAACTAAAAACAGTAAATGGAAATACCAACAAACTAACTAGATATTGAGAAGAAAAAATAGCTAAATGACATGAAAGTAAAGAATGGTTATACAAAAGAGGTTGAGGCACATGGATCGGGCCCTACCTACAAGCCTATCTCTCTGGAACTATATTAGTAAGGCAAAGTCTGAATACTCATTTCATTTCAAAAGATAGTATCATTACATCAATATAAAAGTCTTGAAAAACTGATTACAAGAGAAAAGAGCCTAATGGATTTCTCCAAAGTTTGAATCCTAATGAGCTCTTGCTCGACTCTATTTAACCTAAAGGGTAGCTACCAACAACCCCCTATAAAATAGGTGATGATTCCACTTGACTCAAAGTGAAGTGTGGCTTGAGTGCACTTGATATTGAGTTTTCTTGGGTGCCTTTGATTTCGAGTTGTTGGAGGGAATATCGAGAATCCCTTGGTTTCCTTTGGGAGTTAAGGAGGGTGGAAAACCTCCTATAATCTCTCCTTGTTGTCTACTCCGAGTCTTTATGACAAAATCTCCACAAAAATTCCATATATTCATGATTTTAAAGCATTCATCTTATGTTAAGTACTCGAAGTATGTTAAGCCTCAATCACAACCTACACTAGCATCATAATACCATAATATAATTAAAATGAAAGAAAAAGAGAGTTAATAAGGAAAAAGGTGACCATTAACCCCTCCAAATGTACCTAATGATGGAGCTCATCATCACCCCCCTACTAATTGGTTTCTCATCCTCTGAGAAACTAATCCTCCTTCTACATTTCCTTTAAGGCTTTGATGGAACCTCTAATTTCCCAATGAAGAAGTGTGGGAGTCCCTTAAGGAGGGTAGAACCCATCATTCTTATCTGCTTCCTCCCATTCTCTATTATGCTTATCTTGGTCCTTCCCATCACTTAGCCCTAGTAGCAAGGGTGGACTGAGCTTTAGACCAAGCCACTGAATCTTTTTGGCCTTCATGGCCCTCTTGTACAATGATTCTCTCTCCAAGTCACCCCTCAATCTTCTGGTGTATGGTACTCCATGTTTCTAAGGCTATGAGGGAGGTTGTTCCATCTTCTTTGACTAGTCATAATTCCCTCATCTTCCAACAACCTAGAAACATTATCCAAGTGGGCCATTGCTTGACCTTGTGTATCGAGATATATTTTAGCTAGTTCAGGATCCTTTTCAATCTTCATATGGCTATTGATGACTCCTCTAGGGCTGAAAATTTCTGCTCTAATGTGTAAGGGTTCTCTGTTTTCTCTTCTCATAACCCTCCTCATCTCTTGTGCCCTTGTCTCCTCATTCACCATCCATGATGCCAAATCCATTAATTACATATCCCCCATCCTAGGATTGGGGTCCCAAATATTTAAATATGTTAACACAAGGTTATGCATATAAATATTTTTCATTTTCGCCTTGTCAGCCATGCTAGCTTGATTTCAGAAATTAATGAATTGTCTAAAATTTTGGAAAGGTAAGGATCCATGCGAGGCTAAAGTTTTAATTTGAAAGATGAGCCACTGATACTTGAGTAAACTGCATATGAATCTGAAGGATACTTTTGTTTAATGGCATCCATGCACAAATATTCTATGGTAGCCACTTTGTTACCTTTTGGTTGAAGCTACTCTTGCAACATTTCATTCTCTACCTGTGCTTTCTGAAGATACTCCTTCAAAACTGACTCTATGAGCCTCACATCAGATAAATCCTTACCAAACTCAGCTACTTTTCCTTCCATGACCCATATGTCATACACTCCTTTAGATGTGGCAAGCTTCATCCAATGATGAGTTCGTGCCCTCTCTTCCTCCAATTGATAAAACAAAGGAATTGTAAATTTTTGAGGAATTAATCTACCCCCCTCAATGTATGTGTAGTAAGAGTTGAGATTGGGTTGAGGGCTAGGGTTTCGAACCATTGCAAAATCTTTGCGATTTGATTTTGATGAGGTGGCCTTTTCTTTATCATATTTTCCTCCCTCTTTTTCATCATATTTTTCCTCTTTTGTCTTGCCCTTAGCTTCCTTGACCTCTTGCCCTTATTTGGTTGTATTTTCCTCTTAAACCAAGGAATTTTTCTCCCAATCTGTGCTTGTTGGATTTTCCTGCCGCAAAAACATAGTTTCCTGTAGCAAACTATGCTTTTCTTCTTGAAGACCCTCTTCTCCTTTTTTTTTACTCTTTTCACTCCTGGAGAGTCTGTGGAGGTTGCATGAAGTGTATGGGTTGTGAATCTGGCTAAATGTCTTATGATATATGTTACAGGGGTCCTTATGGGTGAAGTGACTTCTTGCACCATTCCTTCCTCTAATATTATTTCTTCTTATTTCTTTGGTGATTATTCAATGGTGATAGGGCTCTTGGTGGGATTTTGTGGTTTTCCATGTGTCACCCTCTGACTCTTCCTAGTTTTGAAGTGCATAGGTGTCTACCTCTTCCTTTTTGTTTTGACAAGTTTTCTCAAAGTAGTTAGTTTGGAAACTCTCTCTTGGTCTATGATGTTAGGTGACATGCTTGTGTCTTGAGGGGAGGTTTCATGGCCTAAGATAGGGTCCACATCTTCTTTTTCCTTATTATTTTTTTCCTCCTTTCCCTCAACTTCTTCTTTCTCTCTTTCTATTGTCTCTATGTTTTCTGTCTCAATTTTCATCTCTTCCTTGTCTTCTCTGTTCTCTTCCTCTTCTTCCTCTTCTCCTTCCTCCTCTTCTACTTCTTCTTCTACTTCTTCTTATCTAGGGCTAGAAGTAGAGGTTTTCCTTATTTGGGAGCTATAAAGGCTTTCCTATCCATGTCTATGAAATAAGACCAGGATACAGGTAGTTTTAGCCTTCTTAAAGCATTATTTACAATTAATTTTATTAGGCCATGATGGGCCATGTGATGGTATTTCCTTTGTCTCACTTTATGGCTCATGTGATTGATGGATTTTAGGAGGAAGTGAGGGACACTTAATATTTTTTCAAGTGGAACATCTCCTTGGAACCTAAGTTCATTTAACAATTTGAAATGATATCCATAGACCACACTCAATCTACCTTCACAAGAGATGAATTTCATGATGTGAAAGGAAACTTCATCCTAGGGGTATGGAAGGCTCTCTCTCCTCACCATTTTTATCTTCAATATACTCCTCTCCTAGTAGGAAGAAATTCTTTTTGGCTGCAGTGCTATGCATTCTTTCCTTGACCCATTCGACTCCTAAGGGTAAGGTGGTAACTTTTCTTATGAGTTCAAGAGATAGAGTGATGGCTAGTCCTCTAATCACAGTGGCGGCTCTCTCTTTTGAATGTGACTGCAGAGCCACTGCAAATTCTGTATATATTTCATCATTAGAACCTTTCAATATCTCAAAGAATCCTAGCCATTGGTGATTTCGAAAGATTTCAATAAACTAAGGGTGTTGCCTAATTATATTAATGTCTGTAGGCTCCCTTCTGTTGAATCTCCCTCCCATTTTAATGTTGTGAGATGAAGGTAGTGAGAGGTTTTTAGAGATAAATCTTGGAGATGGAGACCTTGAAGAAAAATGCAAGAAAATTATTGTACCCTTTAACTATCAAATTTACTTTTGCTGAGTGTGAATTGTATGGAGAAATTTCAGCGTTGGAGGATGAAAATCCACTTACCTTGGTCCTCTGCCATTTTTGTTTGATAGATGGAGTCTTTGGGAAGCCAATTCACCCACAGGTAACTATGTGTTTTCCTCTGTTGGTCTGTTGTTGAAGTTTCCTATAGCAAAACGATGTTTCCTATAGCACGATGGTGCATGAAGGATCAAACTTCGATGTTGCTATTCTGATGGCTTTTGCTGCTCTCCTTCTCTTGCTTCTCTTCAAAATGATCAATGCAATGGTGCATATGAGACAAATGGCCTTACCTTTATTGGATTTTTAACCAAATTTGGAGCGTTGTGGTGACTCGTACTTAACTCGAGTTTCCTCTTAGAGACTGTTGGCCCCCACCTTAGTTAATCATTATTGACCTCATGATGACTTCCCTTCATACTAATCCACTCTTACTTGACTCAATTTGACTTTCCCATGTGGCATGCACTTTCATTTTTCCTCCAGTTACACTTTATTAAGATGGCAAAGTTAATTGGCCAACGTTTTTCCTTTTAAACTTATAAATATCAACATTTAACTATTTTGGCCATTATGGATGCACAACAATGGGTGAGAGGCCATACCTGAGCTTACCTAGTGTTGGTGAGGTGTTGAAGGAGATGGTGCAAGGAGCTGGAGCTATGGCATCCTGAGTCTTTTATTTTCTATGTCTTCATTTTTTTATTTGTTTTATGAGTGAGCAGCTCTTTCTAAGTGAGTTGCTTATCTTTCCTGAGTGAGTTGCTTACCCTTTTCTTGCTTTATTTATTTTGAAGGTACTTCATGGAGGGCTTCAAATTCCATGGTTGGTGTGTGTGTCCCTCTGGATTCTATTGGTGTTCTCCTAGATTCATCTACATCATATTTCATTCATCTTTTAGCCTTGTTGTGCCACACATAGATTTGCTACAAGAAACTTTTTGATACCTGTAGCAGTTTGTTTCTTGCCTCTTCTTGCCTCTTCTTCTTTCTTGGAAGGATATGGTTTATGGAGGCTATGGAGGAGGGTATGGAGTGAATGGAGTGCAGGATAGGCAAGAGAAAAGGTCCCTATGCCAAGTTTTCAATGATTTAGCTACCCAAGGTGCAACATAGGGTTTAGATAGGGAAACCTTGTGCATGGAGTGAAATAGTGGTTTGGGAATTATAGGCATAGAAAAATCATGAATTATCATGCCCTAACTGAAGTTCATAAACCCTTAGGTAGCCTCTTTCCTTCACAAATGATTATCTTGTAGCATTTACAGGAGTTTCTTGTAGTGTTACATGAATCTTGTAGCTGCCCGATTTTCCTGTAGCAATTACAAATGAGGGAAAAAATGAAATTGTTGCCCATCTGATGGGTGAAATGGATGAAGGGATGGATGATGGAGTGTCTTATGGAGTGTGCAAGTAGTGAAGAATAAAGAATGAAGATAAATCACTCCTATGGATCTTAAAAACGATCTTCAATTGTTAACTTGCAAAACATAAAAACACATAAATGCATAGGTATTTTTCTTTTCTTTTATTTTTTTATTTTTTTTTTATATTTTTCTCTTTTTTTCTTGAAGGCAAGTGGGCTGCCTCCATAGAGGTTTTCAACCCAGAGGCCTGCCTTGGGCACTGTTGATTCTCAAAATTGTCTTCCTTATTCATCCATATTTCCATCATTTCATAACCATTTAGCCCTCATTTCATAACTATCTAGCCTAAAACCGTAGATTAAGTAATCATCTTCATGATCATATGGGTTAGAATAATAATTTTCCAAAGTTATTTATTTCATGTATTTTTAAGTGAATTTATGATTAAAAACTAGGAAATTAACATGGTTTCATATATCTGTACATTTGTTATGAGTTTTGTGACATGTGTAGGCTTATTTGGAGGTTCTAGAAGGGTCTTACTTGGCCTCCCACACAAATTCGAATTTCAACTCAAGAGGTGGACCATATTCCAAGGAGAAAGATCATGGAGATCTTGATGTGTCATGGGATTTGTATCTAGTATGTAGGGATAAGTTGTGACAAGTATGGATCTAGTAGATATTTAAGGGATTTACATTTATTGAGAATATATCCCTAATTCATGTATAAATAAGAGGAGCATCCTTCAAAGGAAGCTAACAAGTTGTCAATTATTCATTAGCATCATATTTATGATTGTTTATTCAGCATGAGTAATATCATTTTCTCCAAATCATAAGTTATGAGTGTTGTTTTATTCTTAAGATGTGACAATTGTTCATGTGTGCTCTGTTATCATCAATAAAATTTAATTTTTTATTAGGAAAGTCATTTAGCATAGGTTTCATTATCTTGTCAAATTAGTTCATGAAATTGATGAAATTTTGTGAATTTGTCATAATCTTAAGTTTGAAGAGTCCCACTTGTCATGTTATTATGGTAAAATCCATAAAAATCCATGAAAATCTCCATGTATTGGTTTAAAATTTGGTTTTGGACACCTATTTGTATTTTCCTGAGGCCACGGAGAAACTAATAGCAAACAAGTTGTTTTTTCTATGGACTCACCTGACCAGTCCATAGCAAATCTGCCAGAATTATAACGAAAAGCACTACGAAATCATGTTTTTTTGCACCAATAAAGGAAAGGGTGAGGTGTCGGGTCTTTAGAGGTTAGAGGTCATTCTGAGGTCACTTGACCAGTTAGAAGAGTCATGCAACATGTGTAATCATAAGTGGTTTCTCATCATTTCACTTAACCTCTCTCATTTGTCCTTATCCCTTTCATATTCAAAATTTACATTTTAAATTCATCCTTGAGAGCTGTTATCTATCATATTTCCATATTACCTCTGAGTGTAGTTGTTGTATCATCATCAGAAAATTCCAGTTCTGTTTGCAGGCACCTTGTTGCGCAATTATTTTCTTTGCATGTGTTATACCATTAGGGAGGCTAGCGCAGGGTTAAGAGATATGGCCATGCAGAAGAAAACTAATAAAGGGGCCTTAGTTGTCAGATATGAGCCCATGGATCCAAAATTCTTCAATGAGGATCCTAGCTTTGCAGAAGCCTTCACTAGTGTTGGGTGTATAAGGATCTACAAGAAATTACAAGGTTTTCATGCCCAGGTTTCAAAGGACTTTGCATTCAATTTCGCGGGCTCTGCATCAAAGGTGGGTGTGTTGATTTTTATGGTGTCTCCTAAAACAATTTCCCAAGCTACGGAGATCCCGAGGATGGGAGAAGAGTGGTTTAAATCCACTAAGTTCAAATTACAGAACTGTGATGAATTCATGAAACCTAAACACATTAGAGTGGATATGACATCTGGGATCCCAAGGAGCTTCCTTAAAGAAAACTACTCCAAATTACTGCTTGTAATTCAAAAATACTTCATATGTGAAGGGAGGTTCCATATGATTTATCAGTATCATTTTAGGCTCTTGCTACATTTCACTGGTAATAAACCCCTATACCTTCCATTTTTCTTATTTACAAGCCTAAGGGAGATGTCATACAAATTTCAAGCTAGGCCAGAAGGTAGTGAAACTTCAATTTTTCATCATGGATTGATCAAGCTACTGGTTTTGGAGGAGTTGAAAAAGTTGAATAGATACTGTGCCACATTCCTATTTTTAGTGGTTATGAAGTAGATACATTAACACCCAAGAACACACCTAAATCAAAAGCCACTCCTTCAAGCAAGAGTGACAAACCTATAACTAAAACTAAGGGTGTAAATGAGGAGGAAATGGAGCCCATTGTAGAGCCCATGGATGTTGAAATAGAGCATGCACAGGAAACAGAAGTTCCACACCCCACACCTACAAATAACAAGTCCAAGTCCATCAAGAAGATTCATGGAAGGATAACAAGGAGCCAAACACTGGGGGAAGGAAACCTTGAAGACATTCTTCAAGCCATAGACATAGAAGAAACTCTAGTGGTCAAATTTGTAGATATCAAAGGAAGCAAGAAGAAAAGGAAGGGTCTTACGTGAAAAAAACTTGACTTCTGAGGAGAATATGTAGGGTTTATGTTCCAACCAAGAAAACCACTCACCAGGCTGCAGCTTGCCAAAGTTTTCATGGCTAGTAAAAATACTGAAGTGACAGACAAAGGCAAGCAACCCATGACAGAGGATATCATTGATTTGTCTCTATCAAAAGAAGAAATCATTGTGCAGAAGAAAGATAAAAAGAAATTTGTTGAAAAAACTAAAGTGTAGGGTTTAAAGGAGCAGTTAAGAGAAGCCAAGGAGGAAGTTATTGAAGCCAAGTTAGAATTGGAGGAAGCCAAGCTAGAAAAAAAAATGATGGAAGAGTTCAAATAAAAGGTAAATGAGCAATCAATCACTATGATGGGACTTTTACCAATGCAAAGAAATTGTTGAAGAGGACACTTCCTCTACACAAAGTAATGAAACATACAATAAAGAGGAATATTTGGTTATAGACAGAGAGAAAGAAACTTAAAAGCCATGTGAAAGAGCTAGAAGAGCATATGGAGATGATAAAATCAGAGCTCAAGAGAAAAGGTTTAAAAATAACATTCATAGATGAACTTGTGGAGATTGAAGCCTTTGCTGCCAAAGGTGAAGCTTCTAAAGCTTAAAAAGTGGATAAATTACCTTTTTTTATTTTTTGTATCATTTCAGATCATCACTTGTAGAGCCGTGGGAAAATTTTGAAGAAGGAAAGCAGAATTTTCAAGTCTGCTACCAATTAGGCAAGTTCGTAGCATTTCTCAGGCTTGAAGCCCATAAAACGCTACGAACTCATTATAGGTTTCTTTTTGTTACAAATCACACGTGTTTTCATGAAGGAGGCACGTAAAGGTTTGTGTTTAGTTATTTTGACTCGATAAACAACCTCAGATAAGAAAAGGGAGAAAACAGGTTGCAGAAATGGTCAAAGTCAAAATAACTAAAAGTCCTTGCCTAAAGTCCCCTGTTTCTGCAGCAAAGAAGATTTTGGTGATTTTTCAAGTTTTGATGGTCTTTTTGAGACAAGCCAGCCATGTGGAAAGGTTAAAGGTCAACAGGTGAATGTTTTGATAGAGAAATGGTCTTCGACAAATATTTTCAGTTTGCCAACTCATCATGGAGGCACTCATCAACCATTATGACATCGCCTCCTAAAATTTAGGAAGATAGGTATCCTGAATTTATGGGAGTAATTATGTTTTATTCATGTTCAGTGCCACCCAATCACATGAATTTCTCGATGTAAATATGTATTTTTAAGTTTTTTGATGTAATAAATAGGTTGTAGAGTCCTATTAGGTTTCTAAGTCCTAAAATTAGCAGTTTTTAGTTTTATCTCCATGTAATTTTCTTATGGTTAGATTAGGGGTCATCAAAAAGAATCGAAGGTCTAGCCTTGTTGGAAGACCCAATGTGAATATGCCTAAGCCTATTAATAGGTAGATTATTGAATGAGAGAGGCTTGATTGAGGTTTATTGCAAACCTACTATTGTAAAAAAATTTCATCAGTAATATACAATGGCATCTTATTTCTCTTCACCTAAGATTCATTTGATGTTCTCATGAGTACTTCTTATGTATTCTAAAATTTAATCTTCAGTATTTTGATGTTTGATTACTTAGAATTCATGTATTTCATGCTCTAACTTCCTTCAAACACTAGAATGTTGTGTATGTTATCTTTTCATTAGAACATCTATATGCCTCAGCTTCCATAAGAGGAGTTCCCATGCCATTGAGTTCATTACACTGACTCCATATGCCCAATGGTAGTGATTTCTCCACATCTTTCACCTGCATTCAAACACAGATAAAACACTATTTCAGAGTTAGCCATCTTTTGAACTTCATTTAGATAATATCATTCTATATCCTTGAGAGAGCCCTCTCAAGCTGAAAAGGCTAATTTTCAGCTAAAAGTAGGTTTGAAATAGTAACTCTAGGTTGAATGGTGAAGCATCCCATCTGTACCAACTTAGTGATAACATGCTCATTGATGAATGAAAAGATCCCCATCAATCACAATTCACACACATCTGTAACATAGATTTATTTCTATTATTTCCTTTCATGCAGGTGTGCTTTACTTTTTGCAAGTGTGATTTACTTTCCGCAAGTGTGATTTCATTTTCTAGATTCAATTTGATTGTCATTAAACTACTTGCTTACTAGCTATCCTAGTTTGATTTCTCGAAAACTAAATCACTAATTGATATTTTCTTCTTTCTATATTATTTTACTACTTTCTAGATTATCATAGTTTTCTTCTAATAGATTTTCACTTTAGTTATCATTAAATTGATTGTTTACTAGTTCTCATAGTTTTCTTGCTTGATAACTAAATCAATAATTGTTCTAGGTTTACCCACTTTCTAGATGATCATAGTTTGCTTCTAATAGATTTCACTTTAGTTATAATTAAATTGCTTGTTCACTAGTTCTCATAGTTTGCTTGCTTGATAACTAAATCAATAGTTGTTCTAGGTTTACTTCTTTCTAGATTATCATAGTTTGCTTCTTATAGTTGTTCAAAGATTAGTTTATGAGTTTTTAGAAAGGCCATGGCATTCATTCATTCCACCCTTAAAATCTAACTTCCACCCTTAGAATCTAATTTAGTTTTCCTACATGTGATTTTTTTTGCAAATTTATTTAGTTATATCTGTAATATGAATTTCCCTTCTTTCTTTCCATCCTAAACAAACTTTCCACAACAGTTTCATCTAAGATCCCATATATTTCGTTTTGCTTCTAAGTTTATGAAACCCCCGGGTTGACATATTTAAATGACAAGAGATTTAACATACCATTAAACTGCTCTACAGGCGCCTCAAAGAGGTTTTCACCCAAGGATCTTTTATTCTCTCTTTTTTCCCCTTTTTTTTCTTGCTTCAGGACTGCCTTATGGAGGTTTTCAACCCTGTAATTGGCATAGGTTTCCTTAGAGAGGTTTTCACTCGTGCCTCTTTATTTTATTTTTTTCTCTCTTTAGGAGGCACTGGAAACTATGGAGTTTCCCATGACATACACCTCCCTACTTATGGAATTTCTAAATTCTGCCCTAGACAAGGGTTTCTTGTAAACCTTGAGTCTATAACCATTGACAAGTAGGGGAATTCATTCCTCATCTATGTTTCTGATCTAAACTATGCCATTATCATAACATGTGTCCACTTTGTAGGGTCCCAACCATCTTGTCATCAGTTTTCCTTTGAAGTCCTTAATCCTTGATTCATACAACAATGCCCAATTTCCTTCTTGAAAGTTCTTTTCCTTAATGTTCTTGTCATGCCAAACCTTCCATTGCAGCTGAATTACCTCTATGTGAAGGAGTTCTTGCATCATGAACTCATCCAAACTATTGAATTGCAACAACCTCTCTTCTTGGGCATTTGACATATCTAGGTATAACTCAGCTACCATCCTTAAGGTGTTGAATTCAAATTCAACCGAAAGCATGGCTTTCTTTCCATAAACTAGGTCATAAAGAGTAAAAATAATGAAGTGACAGACAAAGGCAAGCAACCTATGATAGAGGATATCATTGATTTGTCTCCATCAAAATAAGAAATCATTGTGCAGAAGAAAGGTAAAGAGAAAGTTGTTGAAAAAACTAAAGTGTAGGGTTTAAAGGAGCAGTTAAAAGAAGCCAAGGAGGAAGTTATTAAAACCAATTTGGAATTTGAGGAATCCAAGCTAGAAAAAAAAATGGTGGAAGAGTTCAAATAAAAGGTAAATGAGCAAATCAATCACTATGATGGGACTTTGACCAATGCAAAGAAATTGTTGAAGAGAACACTTCCTCTACACAAAGTAATGAAACATACAATAAAGAGGAATATTTGGTTACAGAAAGAGAGAAAGAAACTTAAAAGTCATGTGAAAGAGCTAGAAGAGCATATGGAGACGATAAAATCAGAGCTCAAGAGAAAAGGTTTAAAAATAACATTCATAGATGAACTTGTGGAGATTGAAGCCTTTTCTTCCAAAGGTGAAGCTTCTAAAGCTTGAAAAGTGGATAAATTACCTTTTTTTATTATTTTGTATCATTTCAGATCATCACTTGTAGAGCCATGGACAAATTTTGAAGAAGGAAAGCAGAATTTTCAAGTCTGCTACCAGTTAGGCAAGTTCGTAGTGTTTCTCAGGCTTGAAGCCCATAAAACGCTACGAACTCGTTATAGGTTTATTTTTGTTATAAATCACATGTGTTTTCATGAAGGAGGCACGTAAAGGTTTGTGTTTAGTTATTTTAACTCAATAAACAACCTCAGATTAGAAAAGTGAGAAAACAGGTTGCAGAAATGGTCAAAGTCAAAATAACTAAAAGTCCTTGCCTAAGTCCCCTGTTTCTGCAGCAAAGAAGACTTTGGTGATTTTTCAAGTTTTGATGGTCTTTTTGAGACAAGCCAGCCATGTGGAAAGGTTAAAGGTCAACAGGTGAATGTTTTGATAGAGAAATGGTCTTCGACAAAGATTTTCAGTTTGCCAACTCATCATGGAGGCACTCATCAACCATTATGACATCACCTCCTAAAATTTAGGAAGATAGGTATCCTGACTTGATGGGATTAATTATGTTTTATTCATGGTCAGTGCCACCCAATCACATGACTTTCTTGATGTAAATTTGTAGTTTTAAGTTTTTTAATGTAATAAATAGTTTGTAGAGTCCTATTAGGGTTCTAAGTCCTAAAATTAGCAGTTTTTAGTTTTATCTCCATGTAATTTTCTTATGGTTAGATTAGGGGTCATCAAAAAGACTCGAAGGTCTAGCATTGTTGGAAGACCCAATGTGAAGATGCCTAAGCCTATTAATAGGCAGATTATTGAATGAGAGAGGCTTGATTGAGGTTTATTGCAAACTTACTATTGTAAAAAAATTTCATCAGTAATATACAATGGCATCTTATTTCTCTTCACCTAAGATTCATTTGATGTTCTCATGAGTACTTCTTATGTATTCTGAAATTTAATCATCTTATTTCTCTTCACCTAAGATTCATTTGATGTTCTCATGAGTACTTCTTATGTATTCTGAAATTTAATCTTCAGTATTTTGATGTTTGATTACTTAGAATTCATGCATTTCATGCTCTAACTTCATTCAAACACTAGACTGTTGTGTATGTTATCTTTTCATTAGAACATCTATATGCCTCAGCTTCCATAAGAGGAGTTCCCATGCCATTGAGTTCATTACACTGACTCCATATGCCCAATGGTAGTGATTTCTCCACATCTTTCACCTGCATACAAACACAGATAAAACAATATTTCAGAGTTAGCCATCTGTTGAACTTCATTTAGATAATATCATTCTATATCCTTGAGAGAGCCCTCTCAAGCTGAAAAAGGCTAATTTTCAGCTAAAAGTAGGTTTGAAATAGTTACTCTAGGTTGAATGGTGAAGCATCCCAACTGTACCAACTTAGTGATAACATGCTTATTGATGAATGAAAAGATCCCCATCAATCACAATTCGCACACATCTGTAACATAGATTTATTTCTGTTATTTCCTTTCTTGCAGGTGTGCTTTACTTTTTGCAAGTGTGATTTACTTTCCGCAAGTGTGATTTCATTTCCTAGATTCAATTTGATTGTCATTAAACTACTTTCTTACTAGCTATCCTAGTTTGATTTCTCAAAATCTAAATCACTGATTGCTATTTTCTACTTTCTATATTATTTTACTACTTTCTAGATTATCATAGTTTTCTTCTAATAGGTTTCACTTTAGTTATCATTAAATTGATTGTTTACTAGTTCTCATAGTTTTCTTTCTTGATAACTAAATCAATAATTGTTATAGGTTTACCCACTTTCTAGATTATCATAGTTTTCTTCTAATATATTTCACTTTAGTTATAATTAAATTGCTTGTTCACTAGTTCTCATAGTTCGCTTGCTTGATAACTAAATCAATAGTTGTTCTAGGTTTACTTCTTTCTAGATTATCATATTTTTCTTCTTATAGTTGTTCAAAGATTAGTTTATGAGTTTTTAGAAAGGCCATGGCATTCATTCATTCCACCCTTAAAATCTAACTTCCTCCCTTAGAATCTAATTTAGTTTTCCTACATGTGATTTCTTTTGCATATTTCCTTAGTTATATCTGTAATATGAATTTCCCTTCTTTATTTCCATCCTAAACAAACTTTCCACAACAGTTTCATCTAAGCTCCCATATATTTCGGTTTTCTTCTAAGTTTATGAAACCCCCGGGTTGACATATTTAAATGACAATGGATTTAACATACCATTAAATGCTCTACAGGTGCCTCAAAGAGGTTTTCACCCAAGGATCTTTTATTCTCTTTTTTTTCCCCTTTTTTTTCTTGCTTCAGGACTGCCTTATGGAGGTTTTCAACCCTGTAATTGGCCTAGGGTGCCTTAGAGAGGTTTCACTCATGCCTCTTTATTTTTCCTTTTTCTCTCTTTGGGAGGCACTGGAAACTATGGAGTTTCCCATGACATACACCTCCCTGCTTATGGAATTTCTAAATTCTGCCCTAGACAAAGGCTTCTTGTAAACCTTGAGTCTATAACCATTGACAAGTAGGGGAATTCATTCATCATCTATGTTTCTGATCTAAATTGTGTCATTATCATTACATGTGTCCACTTTTTAGGGTCCCAACCATCTTTTCATCGGTTTTCCTTTGAAGTCCTTAATCCTTGATTTATACAACAACACCCAATCTCCTTCTTGAAAGTTCTTTTCCTTAATGTTCTTGTCATGCCAGACCTTCCTTTGCAGCTGAATTACCTCTATGTGAAGGAGTTCTTGCATCATGAACTCATCCAATCCATTTAATTGCAACAACCTCTCTTTTTGGGCATTTGACATATCTAGGTATAACTCAGATACCATCCTTATGGTGTTGAATTCAAATTCAACTGAAAGCATAGATTTATTTCCATAAACTAGGTCATAAAGAGTGAATCATTTTATTGTTTTCCAAGTAGTGTAGTAGGCCCAAGTAGCTTCTACCAATCTGTCCACCCACTTTTTCCTACTGCTAATCACAACCTTGGTGAGGATACTCTCCAAGGCTCTGTTAGTCACTTCCACTTGGCCATTCACCTGAGGGTGGTAGGCCGTAGAAGTCTTATGCTTTATCTTGTGCCTCCTCGAAAGATTCTCAATGAGACGAGAAGTGAATTGTGCCCTCTAATCAGTGACTACTTCTACGGGGTACCAAAACTTGTAAAACACATTCTCCCTCATAAATTCTATTTCTTTCTCCTTGGTTGCTACCCTCACATATTTTGTTTCAGCCCACTTTGTCAGGTAGTCAGTGCAGATTATGATATACTTTTTCTGTCCATATGGTGGATCAATAGGTCCAATGAAGTCCATGCCCCATTTTTCAAATGGCTCAAGGGCCACCTGAGGATGCAAAGGAATCTCATTCCTTTGTGTATGTTTCCCCATATTTTGGCACATGTCGCACATGTTAGCACTCCACTGGATCTCTAAGGCTGAGAAGAGACCAGCAAAGGTAACCACAAACCAATCTTTCGCCAAGTAGCTAACCCTAATAGGCAGGAGAGGCCTCTCTCCAATGGATATCACCCAATATGATTGAATCGATGAGATATTAGACTAGGTATAGTAGCACAGGGGTTTGGTTGATTGATTTTTAAGATGTTGGATGGTGAATAGGCCAGGGAAGAAATTAGTTCAGGGCAAACAAGGATCTGAATTGCAAGTGATGGAGAAATGTATGTAAGCTCTTCAACACAAAAGGATATATTGATGGAGTGTTTTAGACTGCTAGGGCTTGAGAAAAGAGCATAAGCGATATGAATTCTTTTCTATTAAGAAAAATATGAAACAAATTGTAACTATTCCTCCAAAAAAGAGCATATACTTAATGAATTATGTCTTTCTGACTTAGGAAACAATTACATTCAGAAATGGAATGAATATGAAATCACAATACATTCATACATTTGAAATACATAATAAGAAACAATTCCAAATCAAATTACCACAATAATTCCATCAAAATAGTTGCAATTCAGTCTGTTATTTCTTGCCAAAAGTCTAATTTCAAAAAGTGTTCAGTGATCAATCCAACAACATCCAACTATTGCAATGAGAAAGGAAGTGAATAATATAGACCAAAATTCATTCTCCCCAACTCAAGGGTCCAATCCCTGACTTGTGGAGCTTACCCACAAAGTGCTCAACTAGAATCCTAGTGATTAGGGAGGTTAGCCAAGCCATCCCTATCATTCATGAAACTTATTCACTTTGACCAAAATTACCAATTTACATCATGAATATACCCCTAGTAATTATTTTTGACATAATTACATTCACATTTCATCATTACATTAGTATAAATTCACTGAATTCATCCATCAACTAATCAAACTGAAAAAATTTGAAGAAAACAGGAAACTGCAAAAAGCGCAGTGTGGCTAGGAAAAGCTACAGTGTGGGCCTTAAATTTGAGTTTTGATTGCCTTCTCGAGGTCTAAATTGAGCCCAAGATGGATCATTGGAAATATATTCCAGTATATTTGTCAAAAAATCATTCAAGTTCTGAAAATGGTTGAGGGAAGCTCCTCAAAAATTGAATCTCCAAAGACTTCTCACACAACGAAGGTCTGAAAAATGAGGCAGAAAGTTGATTTTTGAGAGGTTTTTTGCATTTTCCATCTATCAAAAGCTCCATTTTTTGAGTTCCAATAGTCAAAATTACATGTAGACATCACTTTTAATAAAAATATGCAACAAATTTTTCATTTAGAGGCCTCCACAAAAAGCACAGCGTGGCCCACGTTGCGCTTTTTGCAGGCTGACTAAGCAAAAAGTGTGTCAAAATTTGCAGAAATGCCAAAAACTTGAAAACTTGCCGAAAAATCTTCAAAATTGATAGATGAAGTGACGATGAGGTGTCTCAAGCAATCAGGGATTTATCAACAATAATATTAAGTTTTTCCTCCTCCTTTTGCTTGATTAGGGTTTTCTTGTGTTTTTCCTCCAACTACTTGATCTTAATGTTGCAAATCTTATTTCTAATGATGTATTTGTTGGTCATGTGTCTGCAAATTTCATAGTATTTTTTTTCCTTATGGAGGAGCTTCGTAAGGTGAAGGTTAACTCTGCCAAGCCACACTTCTCTATCATCCTCAATTTCCTTTGCAATCCTTTCCTCAAAACTGAGTTTCTCTACCTCATGTTTCTCCTACTCTAAAGCTCTCTTACGACCTCTTTTTTTTTGTCTTGTCTTAGTAGTTTGAGTCTCATCATGGTTAGAGTCATCAGGTGGAATCATTGCTTTACATTTGGTTTCTTGTCTTTTTTCCTTTTGCAGCTCTAACTCCATGAGTATGTGCTTGTCTTTCAGTTACTTGTTCTCTTGTTCAAGGAATGATATGAAAAATTGGGCTCTTGTCATGTTGTCCTGCAGTTCTTTGATTATGGCATCCTTCTCTTTGATGATCAGCTTTTAGGCCTCATGATCATCTTGGACATCCAATTCCATCAACCCAAAATCTCTTTCTTCCTCATGAAGGTCTTCCTCCTCATGGACAATTGTCTCTTCCTGCTTTTGATTTCCCTTCTTTGCAGATGAAGAAGGCAAGGCCCCTTCCACAATCTGTGGAGAAAAAACTTGCCTAGGTCCCCTCTAGTATGTTTTGATATTTTTGGTTTCTTTGACCTGTTTGGCCTCTTTGGCCTCTTTCATTGTAACCCTGCTAGTTTACCTAGTCTTCCTATGAGGAACTGAAACTGTGGCTAGAATAGGTCTAGCAGATTGTGTTGGACCTACAGTGAAGACATCAACCTCTATGAAGTTCTCCCATGATATGTTCAACTAATTAAGGTGGTGAAGGACAATAATTTTTATCAAAGAGTGATGGAAGAGGTTGTCCATATGAAGCTCAAAATATTTTTTTTGGAAAATGTAGGCCATTTTATCAATGCTTTTGTACAAGTAGTAGGGGAGGTTGAGAAATTTCACCCTACTAAAATGCATGAGCAGCCTGATGTGATAGTTGTATAATCTAGAGAATTTTCCCTCACAAGTGAAGTATTTCATGATGATTTTCATCATGGGGGAAAATATGTTCAACAACTATACAAAAGGAAAGAGGTTTTTGATGCTTTTTTTGTAGGGTGCCTTGAGATAAGGCTCATACAACTAGGCATCCAAATATTTGGTCTTAAACCACTTTTCACCCAAATTAGGTATCCCTGTTGTTGTTGCTATGATACCAATGGAGATAGTGAAGGTCACCCCTGCTATAGTCACTTGGTTGTTTTGGAGGTTGTTGATGAAAATCCTGGTCAAAGTAGGGTGACTTTGAACTCTTTGTACCATCTCACAGAATTCAATGCAACCCACATGCTGGAAACATCTGATAGCTAAGGGTAATGCCATTAGTTCTCTTGTGTCTATTGGATCTAATCTTAAAATCCTCCCTCCTTTGTTATATGTTTTCTTGTCTTCATCTGTGGCATTTATTTCCTCCTCCATTGTGTTTATTTCTTCCTCCATTATGCTTAGTTTGTGTTTGAAAACCCTAGGGAAGAAAGGGAAGGGAAAGGGAGTAGGATAGCGGGTTTAGGGGATTGTGATGGGTAAGGGGAAATTTGAGGGAATATAGGAAGGGATTAATGAGCTTAGGTAAGCTATGGGAGGGTGAAATAGTTAAGGAAATAGGGGAGAAAATTGTATTACAGGGGGATATCTAGCTACCTAGGAAAGCATAGCTAGAGTGGTGGGGTTTATGAAATAAGGCTTTGGGAATGGGAAATGAGTAAGTGTATAAGTAGTGGGGAGTAGGTTAGCATTTAGGGAAGGTTTATGGGTCCTTGGGAGAGTGATTTAGTTTGTAAATTAGGAACTATGGTTTCAATTGTTTAAAACATAGCATGAAATGTAATGGAGGGTATACGCCATGAAATTGACACCACAAGCTGAAAGGAGGGTATATATAGGTGCCACTTACTTCTTAATAGCTATAGAAACCCTGAATTAATGATTAAAACCTCTGTAATGAAGCTTAGGGACTGTGGCTCTCTTCTGAAAAAAAACACAGCATGTAGAGAAAAAACGCAATGAAAATCTATAAAAAGCGCAGCGAAATGGCCTAGAATTCAATTTTTTTAAAGGAAAACTTGGTTTTTTGCTTGAGAGACTGAGAGCTTGATGCTTTGAAGATGCAAATGAATGTATTCTTGGTCTTTGTTAGCCTTTATACTTGGATAAATGTCATTAAGCAACTTTGGGACCCACCTTTCCTTTCTTGAAATTGACTTTACATTGCTCTTTATCTTTAATTTCTGAATTAGATCACTGAACTTCATCTTTTTATGACTTGGAAACACTGATTGAATTTTTGAAACTTTGGCTTATCTATTGATGGAAATTTGAGTGTGAATCTACTTGGAACTTTGAGAATTAATTACAAATTAGGAAAAGATAAAATTACATTTTGCTCTAAAATCAAATGTACAAATCAAACTTACTTATGAAAATCTCTTTATTGGCACTCCTTCATTTGTTGGGATTTTATGCAATGAAATGGTAATTTTAAGACCTTGGAAACCATGAGACCTAATGGATACTCTGAATGAATGAAATCATGATGAAAATGACTGAAATTATGATGACAAGTCAAGATTGACGGTACACTCAACAAAGTGGTGAAATGATCCAGCAAGTTATAAAATTTTGAAAGGAGTGATATTTGACCTAAATCTGCACCAAGTGACCAAATTTTTGCATGATTACCTAATAGAATGACAAAAATTTTAGAATGGGACCCTTAACATGACATGAAATATTTTATTTGATCATTGGTGGAAAGATGCAAATACTGACACTAACAACACCTACAAGTGTATTTTCTAGAATCCTAGTGAAGGGTAGGATAATAGTATCATTCCTCCAAAAATTTGAACGCAATCCTTTTTGCAGCAAAGTGGCATCCACAAGGGCTATCATGACATGCAGAGAGGATATCAAAAAATTATTCCTCCCTCACACATCTTCTAAGAATTTGGTCAGGGCTGAGCTTGAAAATATTTCCCCCAATCCATGTGAAAGGGGTGCTTTTTCTGATGATCTTTCTTTTCTCCATGAATGAGAGATTATGAGAGAAATTTCCAGCAAACAAGTAGTTATTTATGTCAATAAACCATGGTGAGAGTGATAATATAGCAAAGATATGTTCATCTGAAAGCTGGTCATTCGCCATTCCTTCTTCACCTGCGGATAGAGCTAACCTGGATAAACAATTGGTCACAACATTCTCCTTTCCAGGTTTATCAACAATGGTTAGGTTAAACTATTGTAAAATTAACAACCATCTAATTATCCTATCATTAACATCTAGTTTTTTTATGAAATATATGATGGCAGCATGGTTAGTGTGAACAAAGGTCTAATACCCAGTTACATAATGTCTAAATTTGTTTAAAGCATGGAAAATGTCTAACATCTCCTTCTCTGTGACAGTATAATTGAACTAGACCTTAGACAATTTCTTACTGATAAAATAGATTTCATAAGGTAATTTGTCTTCTAAATTCCCTAATTCTTCCCCCACATATTTTTCAGATGCATCTGTGTGGATGTGGAAAGGAAAAGTCCAATGTGGACCTCAGAGAATGGGGGGGAGTAGTCAACTTTCCCTTAATGAGCTCAAAATCCTCTTGACAAGGACTGGACCAAGTAAACTCATAATCTTTGGCCAATAAACCAAATAGTGGTGAAGCCATCTTACTAAAATCTTTGACGAGTATTCTATAATAACCAGCTAACCCTAAGAATCTCCTGACATCTCTCTGCTTTTGAGGAGTAAGTACCCTTTTGATAATAGTGATTTTTCTCTGGTCCACCTATATTCCTACTTGGGAGATTGAGTGTCCTAATACAACTCCTGCTCTTTCCAGGAATTCACACTTTTCTGGGCTCAGGGAGAGATGCATCTCAATGCACCTTCTCAGAATTTTTCCCAAATTGGAGAGATATTCCTGGAATTCATCCCCATAGGGTGTGAAATCATCCATGTAGATTTAAACAGTGTCATGGACTAGCTCAGAGAAAATGCTCAAGACATCTCTCTGGAAGGTATTTGGGGCATTACACAACCCAAAGGGTAGGACTTTGTAAGCGAAGGTATCCCAAGGGTAGGTGAAAGTAATCTTATCCTGGTCTTCAAGGCTGATTTGGATCTAGGTATACCCAATAAACCCATATAAGAAGGAAAATAACTTCTTTCCTACAAGGCCATCCAGGACTTGGTCTATAAATGGAAAAGGGAAATGGTACTTATTGGTGGATTTTTTAAGTTCTCGATAATCAACACAAATTTTCCATTTTACATTCTTCTTCAGGACTACGACAAGAGGAGATACTCACTCACTGTATGATATAGGATATATGAAAGTTGCATCCAATAGTTTCTACAACTCTTCCTTTACTATATCCTTTAGAGCTAGGTTCATCCTTCTTCGGGGTTGTTTCACAAGCTTGCATCCTTCTTTTATGTAAATATGAAGTTTGCGTACTGAAGGATGCACCCCTTTCATGTCCTTTTAATCCCAAGCAAATGCATCTAGGTTTTCTTTTAAAAGCTGGCATAGCTGCTTTTCTTCTTCATCAAAGAGGTTTGAGTTGATCTTTAGAGATCTGGATGGGCCAAACTCAATAGCCTGGTGGTTTTAGAGGTTGAATCGATTAAGTGAAATTCCATCCAAGATTGGCTTTTAGACTCTTTGACTAGATTTTCAAGTGGATTGTTAGTGGGGGACTGGTTTTGAATGGCATGGTCAATGTGTTCGTCTTCATCAATCTAACCCCCTCTAAGAACAACATCTATGGTAAAAATGGGGGTAGTGTAATATACCTCCTCTTTTTCATCCTCCAACCATATAGGTAAATCATGATCAATGGAAGGCTGGGCTATAGGATATAATACGAGTTGTTTAGATAAGGGCCCATTTTTAATATTCATGTCTTCGGTCGGATAGCTGATATAAGAATTTGCAATGGCTAACCAAGGTCTCCCTAAGATGAGAGGATATCCATTGAACTTATTTTTTGGTTACATAACCAAGAAATCTATAGGATACTCCCAAGATTCAATTGAAACCATAACATCCTCAACAATTCCTTCCAGAGTTACTGTGGACCGATTTGCAAGTTGAAGAACTGTTGTGGTTTTCCTCAAAGTCCCTTGGAGGTTGAGTTTCAACATAGTTTCCTTGGTCATGAAATTGATGGTAGCCCCTATATCAATCAGAGTATTGAGGACTATGACACCTTCTATGTGCACATCTACAACTGGACTACCAGGGTCTAGGTAATTTGGAAAGATAACCCTTCCCAACATTAAGTTGGACAGTTATCCTACTACATTGATGGTGGGGGTATCTTTCTTCTTTCTCCCAGGTTTCTTGAAGATTCTTGAAGAAATTTTCGTTGATAAGCCTATTGTAAATATGGACATCCTTAATGGCCTGGAGAAGTGGTATCTTTACACACAAATTTTTCAACTCTCCCAGAAGTTAAGTCTCCTCTGGGGTGTGCTGACTAGGATGGATCAAGCACTCAGGAAAAGGATGTTGTTGGATCCAAGTGTTACCTTCTTATGTTTCCTCCTCAACCTCTACAGGTGGAGATGGAGGGTGGTTGTTTGGGAGTACTCTTCATGACCTAAGATTAATCTCCTATATCTCCGTAGTATAAGATGGATAGGATGTCTCTCCCCTATAAACATGTTATGCATGTTTGTTGTTTGGGTTCAGATTTGGCTATGCAGGCATTTGAGGCAGCTTGGTTGGAGCATCATGAGTAAGCTAAGGTTGAGGTTGGGGTGGAGGCATTAGAGCATGTGGTTGACTGTTTTGAGGCCTCCACCCTTGGGATGGATTGTTCCACAAAGGTTGTTGAGTAACATACTGCTGAAATGGTTGGTTCACAGGTTGAGGTTGATATGGAGGGTTTTAAGGCCAAGTAGGAGGTTTAGGCCAAGATGGAGGAGTGGGGGTGTACCAAGGTTTCATGGGTGCACTATGATTATGGTAATAGTAAGAGTAAGGTGCACCTTGCATACCCTGTTGATATGACCTGGGGCCTTGATGCCTTCTCTGGTTGATGAAGTAGAGTTTCTCTAGCCCCACTTCCCCACCTTGATATACAAATTTAAGTCCAGGCACAGAGGGACACTTGTCTGTGGCATGAGTCTCCTCACATACTAAGAAAACCTCTATGACACTTAGTGGAAATTCATTTCCAGGGTGCTTTTTGGTACATCTAGGGAAAAATGTAGCCAAAGCTCTTTCTACTTCCTCTTGCTTCCTTTTGACCTGCATTGTGTCCATTTGCAAAGCAAAGGTGTGCATCATGTCACTCTTGAAGTCCTCCAGCATATTTCCAATCTCTTGTTTGATGGGGGTGGAAGAGGAAGGGGTATTGGATGTACTTTGGCTAGCTTTTACTTTCTTCCTGATTTCCCTAGAATTGTTCTTAAAGACAATTTTGATTGTTTCATAAGGAATTTGGTAGATATCTCCTCCTAATAACATATTTAAGTTTTTTATCACCTCCTCTATGATCCCTCGGAGAAGTACTAGTTTAAGTGATCTAGGATCAAGAGTACAGTAGGCTCTCTTATAGTTTAACTAAAACCTCTCTTCATAGTCTTCTTGGGATTCATCAGGCCCTAGATTCATCCTGAATATCTCATCCTTAGTTTCCTTATACATACAGTAGTCTATGTACTTGTTGTTTAAGGGCTCTTGATTTTGTGCCCAAGTAGTGATGTTATTCCCAGGTATAGCCATGAACCAATACAAGGATTCATCCTTAAGGGTGGTTGGGAATAGCTTCAATTTATGATCATCTGAAGCATAGTCATAGGTCCTACAGACAACAACAAATTCAAATAGGAATGTGTCAGGCTATTTTGAGGTAAGTCCATGAAAGTGTGGAAGATCTGAGGGGATAATGTTTTTCATCTTAGTTTACCCATCTGCCTCTCTAATGGGAAAGGCTTCCTGGGTTTCAGTGTCAGCCAAGGTTGAGATAAGTGAAGCAGGTCCCTCAGTTGAAACAAGATATTCTTCTTCTTCCCCAATGGGTACTTCAAAATTTTCAAAATCTCACCTATGGTGTCTTTAACCTCACAACCACTAAAGAAGAGTGAAGGGTGACTATGTGGTGATGTGGGAGTTTTAGGTAAAATTATTTGAGTGTCCCTACTCATATGAGGCATGAAAATCATATTTTTTTGTATTTTTTCAATATTTCCGAAACAACATGAAAAATGAAAGTAGAAAAGAATGCTAAAACAAAATTAAAGCATCTACTAGAAACCTCCCTGGAAATGGTGCAAAAAATTGGTGAGCCTTGGTATTGCACCAAGAATGCTGTAACTCCCAGAGGTTTCCCTACTTTACTTTATCAACCTGGGGTTTGTACAAACTTGGAGGTGACAGTGACATATACACAACAAATGCATTCTACTCATGTCATCCTCTTCTAAGCTTTACGAAAGGGTGCTACTTCTAGGGTTTCTAGGTGAAGTATATCACACTTATGAAATTAGGCCTAGGGCTACAAATGATTCAAAGACATGGCGCTCTCAGTAGTACGGAACTATACAACAGCAAAAAAGTACATCTAACTATTCTGTAATGAAATAAATCTACTTATTAGACTATGATAAGAATTGAAAAGAAACATAGGCATCTTGCATGAAATGCATCGATGAATTGAAATGACATAAAGGAAACTAATCTAATCACACTTTTCTGAGCCAAAAGGCTAAGATCACTCTACTTACCCTATTTTCTATCTATCATGCTTTTATTCATGCAACTATTCATGACCTAACTATCCTTGAAAATGTGTTGTTTTGTAGCTAGGGGAGGAAAGTGATAAGGTGGCTTATGGAAGGCCTGAATTCATGGGGGGCAGGCTGGAATTGTATGAGTGGTTTTTGCAGGTTTAGAATATAGTGATGGTGGTTTCTAGGCTTAATGAGGGGCCCACATGTGTTATTTCAAGCGCTGCTACAGGTTTCCTATAGTGCTACATGCAAGTCCTAAATTGCTACAGGAAACATGCCGAGGGAAATATGAGGCAAAAAAATAGGTGGAAAAAGGGTATAGAATGTGGTGTGAAGGTGGATTAGTATGAGTGGGAGGTGGAACACCTCTTTTCCAAGCTCAGAACCTCTTGGTAATCTTGTCTTTCACCCCTAGGGTTTTCTCATGGTGTAGGGATGAAAAATCCGAAAACAAGGCTAATGGTGATTTTGATGAACAGAGGGCTTATGGAAGTTGAGAAATGAAGATGGAGGTGTTGGTGAAGTTTTTCTTGGCTATGCTACCTGTACCTACATTCAAACTAACTATTCATGCAATAAAAATGGAAAAATTCATGTTAAAGATAATGGAAAAGATGACTTGAATTTGTAAAGCAGATATACTCTAATCTACAAACAAAGATCTACACAGCATACTGAACATATTCATGGAATCACATCAAATAATATCATCCATTCCAAGAAATCATAAAATAAGAAGAAATTTTGGTGTGTGGGAAGGTCTACCCTCCTCAAGCTGTGACTGATAGAGATGAGAGGGGGAATATTTACTCACAACTTTATGAAGTTATCACTTCTTCTACCACTCATGTAAGCAAACTAAATCTATAGCAAAATACAAATGGAAGCAAGCTAAAAATAGTAAATGGAAATGCCAAAAAATTAACTAGATATGCAAAATAAAAACTAGCTAAATGACAAGAAAGTAAAGAATGGTTACACAAGAGAGGCTGAGGCACATGGATTGGGCCCTGACCCATAAGCCTAGCTCTCTGGAACTAGATCAGTAAGGCAAAGTCTGAATACTCATTTCATTTGAAAAGATAGTCTCATTACATCAATATAAAAGTCTTTAAAAACTTATTATAAGAGCAAAGATCCTAATGGATTTCTCCAAAGTTCGAATCCTAATGAGCTCTTGCTCAGCCCTATTTAACCTAAAGGGTAGCTACCAACATCTCCCTAGAAAATAGGTGATGATTCCACTTGAATCCAAGTTAAGTGTGGCATGAGTGCACTTGATCTTGAATTTGCTTGGTTGCCTTTAATTTCGATCTGTTGGAGGGAATCTCGAGGATCCCTTGGCTGCCTTTGGGAGTTAAGGAGGGTGGAAAACCCCCTAAAACCTTTCCTTGATGTCTACTCCGAGTCTTTATGAAAAAATATCCACAAAAATGCCATATCTTCATGATTTTCCTACATTTAATATTATGTTAGGTACTCGAAGTATGTTAAGCCTCAATCACCACCTACACTAGCACCGTAAGACCATAATATAATTAAAATGCAAGAAAAAGAGATTTAATAAGGCAAAAAGGTAACCATTAAACCCTCCAATTGTACCTAATGATGGAGCTCATCAGATGCAATGGTAGGCCATGATCATGTAACATAGCTCATGTTTCTCCCACAATTGTTCTGTTATTTATTTTTTCAACCCCTGTTGTGGGTTATGATGTGTAATCAATTCTCTTTGAATTCGTTCTGTGGCACAGAAGTTGTTAAATTCATTGGAGATATGCTCATCGCCATTTTCGCTCCTTAGATCCTTCACCTTCTTCCCTGTATCTTTCTCTACCAGTGCTTTGAAATCACAAAACTTGGAGGATGTCTGATCTTTCTTCTGCATGAATGAAATCCAACAATTTCTAGAAAAATCATCAACAAAAATTACATAATACATGTGTTTTTTTGTGGAATATGTTTAGAATGGTCCACACACATCTGAGTGAATTATGTCAAAAATGCAACAACATGATGGAGCTTAGTGAAATGAAGTTGCCTTCACTAAGTGGGCTCGCACGCTATTTTTGGCGCAAAGTCTATTTTTAGACATATGGATCATGGTCTATGAGTTGTAGGATCCTATTTATGGATGATTGGTCAAGTTGGTAAAAATATATGGACCTCTATTTTTAGACATTGGGCGGTTTCTATTTTTAGACTGTCGGGCTAAAAATAGATCAGTCAAATATTATTAGCCCTTAATAATATTTGGACTATAAACATTATCTTATCCTCTTGGAGCACTTCAGTTTGATTCTTGGATGTGGCACATGCAGCTGAAAGAAGGAATTACGCTATTCCTAGGGTTTGGTTGAGCTATTGCATGGTTGACTTCAGTTAGAACTCATGTGGCAGAGTTTGGTGGAGTTGATGAGACAGTTGGTGGAGTTGTGTTCGGTTTAACTTAGTTGAACTAGTTGTATTTAGTCTAACTAATAAATACACTAGTGATGAGTGGTGTGAATTAATTATTAATTAATTCACTAATTATTAACTCATAAATCAACTAAATAACACATCAGTTAACTGCAATGCATGGACAGTTCAGTGGAGACCAGTGTTAGAGGTGGGTGAAAGGGTGAGTCTACTATCAGTTGTGACTATTGGTTGTGCATGAGATTTGCACACACATTGATGGAGATTTCCAATGAGGATTTCAAATTTGGAGCTAGTGGGATTCGAACTTGGATCTCATCATTAATCAACTTATATTGCGGAGTAGAGGCAGGAAGACTTGTGGAGGAGATTTGAACCTGTGACTAGTTCACTTTCCATACTAGTTTTGTGTGTAGCTTTGAGATAGTGCTGAGAGCTGTGAAAGATTTGTGCTATGTATTGGTACATGTTCTCCATCATTATAATATACAGATAGTTGGGGGTTTTCAGCCATTTCTTTCCCCATTACATACTGTGTTGATGTGTGTGCTTGACTATTGTTTTATGTGCGCATGTGACTGTTTCTATTTCCACATATTGATGATCAATTGTAGAAGAGGTTATGTATTATGCATGAAGTTTAAATAATGTGTAATCAGGATAATCTCGGTGAATAATTCAGAAAATTATTCAAATTTCAACATGGTATCGGAGCTAGATTGATCATCGGATCTATTACAGTGATTACAATTATTTCGGTAGACAGAGTCTGTAACGGGCCAGGTAGCCTCTGGATCCATCCTTTCTCTGAAAGGTGATATATCCAGTAAATGCCCCTACAGTCGATCTCTGTGCTAGAAATAATTTTTTCTCACAGATCCAGAAGCAGTTGAGTTTGAGCTGGTGGAATTCGAATTTGCAGCAGAATTTGGAATTCGAATTTGCAGCAGTTTTCTTGGTGTCGAAGTCAAAATGTCTTTCAATGGATTGTGACTGGAATATGCCCTTGAGGGCAGTTCAAATTATGTTGCATGGAAGGACCGGATGGAGGCGGTATTAGATGATAACGGGCTGAAGGAGTTCATAGAAGCTGAGATTCCAAAGCCTACTGATGCTGCTCAAGTTGAGGCTTGGCAAAAGAAGATGGAAAAGTGTTGAAGAATTATGTTGGAGGGCGTGAAGGATCACATTGTATCCAGCATCCATGGAAAAGCTTCTCCATACTTGATGTGGAAAGCGTTGACAGATTTATTCCAAAGCAAGAGTGACCAGAGGAAGTTGGCGCTCAAGGATAAACTCAGACACATAAAGATGGAGAAAGGCGACAGTATGCTGAAGAACCTCACGAAGTTCATCCAATGCAGGGATGAGCTGGGAAGTGTGGGGGTGACTGTCGATGATGAGGAATTGGTGAGCTTGGCTCTCCTTGGTCTTCTGAAGAGTTGGCATGCCTATCAGGATTCTGTCAATGGTCGGGAGAAATTGCCAAGATGGGAGCGACTTTGGTCGGATCTTGTGCAAGAGGAGAAAAGGCGGAATACCAGGGACGGATCTTCATCAAAGGCATCTAATGAAGAAAATTGCACTTTGGCTGCCAAAGCAAAGAAGGGGAAGAGCAATAAAGCTTCTCAATCTGGTGCAAAAGGCAAGAAGCAGGACATGTCCAAGGTGAAGTTCTTTCACTGTCACCAGCATGGACATTATGCCACAAATTGTCCACAGAAGAAGAAAAATAAGCAGGTTGTTGGATCTGCAGTGGGAGAGGCCTTAGCCTCATAGTTTGAGCTAGATTTTTCGCTGATCGCATGCTTGGTCTCAAGTGTGATGTGATCAGTATGGTTCTTGGACAGTGGTGCATATTTTCACATGACTGGAGATCGAGATTTGTTTTCAAATCTGGATGAGAAAGATCTTGGAGTGCACATCGAGATGGGCGATGATGGTAGATATAGTGTGACCGGTATCAGTACCATTTCCTTTAAGAGGGAGTCTGGTAAACCCTTTGTATTGAAGGATGTGATGCATGTTCCAGGATTGAATAAGAATCTGATCTCTGTGGCGATGTTAGAAAAAAAGGGGTACGATGTTGTCTTTAGCGAAGGAAAGGCTTTCCTGCACAGTAAGACAACTGGAGAAACCCGGAAGATAGGGGCCCGAACGCCCGAGTCACAGGGGAACCAAAACAGAATTGCATGTAGATGGTGGTGCAGCAATGGCATGCAAGGCGGTAGAAGGAGTGGTGAGCCAGGATGATGACGAGTCGTGGCACCGAGAGATTGGGCCACCTTCACCATGGAGCTTTGAAGATACCGCAAAGAGATTTCTCACTGGCTTCCTAAGGGCACTCGCCGCTCGTATCATCAAGGTACCTTAGAAAATTTGTGAAAGCCACCTTTTCACGAGAACCATAGTTGCTTCACGATCGATTATTGAGAGAATCCACACGACGCGCAGGTGGGACCTTCTTTCTCGCAGGCTTTGACAAAGAAAGCACAAGTACTATGTGATCTTTGTTAATGATTTCTCTCGGAAGTGTTGGATCTTCTTCATGCAGAAGAAGAGTGAGACATACTCAAAGTTCTGTGAGTTCAAGGCGTTGGTTGAGATGGAATCGGGGAAGCATGTGAAGGCTCTTAAGAGCGACAATGGTGGTGAATTAATCTCTGCTAAATTCAAGGACTTTTCCAGCGCAGAAGGGATTCGGAGAGAACTCATCGCACCCCATAACCCACAGCAGAACGGGGTTGCTGAGCAGAAGAACAAAACGATCGTGGGTGTTGTACGGGCGATGTTGCATGATCGGGGCCTACCCCTTCACTTGTGGGCGAAGGCATGCAATACTGCAGTATATGTGCAGAACCATTGTCCTCAAAAGATACTTGGCATGAGTACACCGGAGGAGACATTTTCTAGTAAGAGACCTGATATTTCCCATTTGAGGATTTTTGGTTCACCTGTCTACTTGCATGTGACGAAGGATGCCAGAAAGAAGCTGGATCTGACCGCAGAGGTTGGAATATTTTTGGGGTACACTAATATGCCCCACAACTATCGTGTGTATTTTCCAGACAGTCGCAAGACTGTTGTGCGACGGGATATCAAATTTCAGGAGGAGAAAGCCATGCAGTGTTCGCTTGAGAGGGAGCTACACTTGCATGCAGATAAGGAGCTATTAGTTCCTAAGGATGAGCTTCCAGATGTGGATCAGCCACAAGAGGAAGTTCATGGAGTGGAAGATACCACACATGCAGCGCCAACCATCAGAGGGTTCAAGCGCACTACAGAAGCTGAGCGACTGGCTCAAGATGCAGAGAAGGTTGTAGGACCACCTACAGCACAGCGCAGACAAAGACAGTCACCGGACCGGTACACTGGATACATGGCTCTTGTGAGCAAATGTGTTGTGACAGAACCATCCTCTTTCGAGGAAGATGTGGAGGACCCCACATGGGTAGATGCCATGGTGGAAGAGTATGATTCTATTGTCAGAAACAGTGCATGGGAGATTGTCTCGCGACCGGAAGGAAAATCATTGGTGGGTTTGCGATGGATCTACAAAGTGAAGCAAGCGGCTGACAGGAGTGTGCAGAAGTACAAGGCAAGATTTGTTGACCGAGGCTTCTCACAGATAGAGGGGATCGATTATGAGGATACTTTTGCACTTGTCGCAAGGTACTCTTCCATACGGACAATCCTAGCTCTCTCAGTGCAGATGGGGTGGCACATCCATCAGATGGATGTGAAGACTGCATTCCTCAATGGATTCATTGAGGAGGAGGTGTACATAGAGCAGCCCGAAGGTTTCGAGATCTTCAGCAGTGAGTCGCATGTGCGTAGACTCAAGAGATAATTGTACGGGTTGAAGCAAGCACCTCATGCTTGGTACACACGGATAGACAGTTATTTCACCGGACTTGGATTCTCCAAGAGTGAGGCAGATCCTAACCTATACCCAATTGTGGTGGAGGGGAAGTTCCTGATCATTGTACTGTATGTAGATGATCTGATTTTGACGGGTGATGAGACGTTGATACTTTCATGCAAGGAGGATCTTGCAAGAGAGTTTGAGATGAAGGACTTGGGCCTCCTTCATTATTTCCTGGGATTGGAGATTTGGCAACGCAGTGATGGACTGTTTGTTTCTCAAGGTAAGTATGCCCGAGAAATATTGGAGAAGTTCAACATGCATGGCTGCAACCCTGTTGATACTCCTCTTCCCAGAGGTTGGAGGAAGGAGGATGCTACTTTAGCGGAGGTAGTGGATGCCACTGTTTATCAACAGTTGGTGGGGTCGCTTATGTATCTAGTCAATACATGACCTGATATATGCTATGTTGTTAACCAGCTTTCGCAAGCTATGGTTAAGCCTACCAAGCTCTTCTGGAAGGCAGGCAAGCATGTATTGCGTTATCTTAGAGGCACATCGGGATATGGCTTGTGGTACAGACAGGAGGATGTGGTGAAGCTATGTGGCTTCATGGATGCAAATTGGGCAGGGAGCCCAATGGAAAGAAAGAGCGCATCTGGAGGGATCTTCAGTATCGGGTCGACAGAAATTTCTTGGTACAGCAGGAAGCATAGATCCGTGGCACTCAGTTCAGCGGAGGCTGAGTATATGGCAGCAAGCTTGGCTGCATGCGAGGCCATATGGATGAGGAAGATCCTGGTCGGGTTGTTTGGTTCGCACTTGGAGCCTATTGTGATTTATTGTGATAACCAGAGTTGCATTAAACTCTCAGCTAATCTAGTATTTCATGATAGATCCAAACACATCGACATCAGGTACCATCATATCAGAGATTGTGTGCAGCGGAGAGTCATGCTACTTTCATATATTCCCACGGAGGATCAGGATGCTGATATCTTGATGAAGGCACTCACCAGGAGCATATTCGAATATCACAGAGGCAGGATAGGGGTTGCAGATAATCCATATCTTGTTGAGAGGGAGTGTTTAAAATGCAACAAGATGATGGAGCTTAGTGAAATGAAGTCGCCTTCACTAAGTGGGCCCGCAGGCTATTTTTGGCGCAAAGTCTATTTTTAGACTATGTCTATTTTTAGACATATGGATCATGGTCTATGAGTTTCAGAATGCTATTTATGGATGATTGGTCGAGTTGGTAAAAATAGATGGACCTCTATTTTTAGACATTGGGCGGTTTCTATTTTTAGACTGTCGGGCTAAAAATAGAACAGTCAAATATTATTAACCCTTAATAATATTTAGACTATAAACATTATCTTATCCTCTTGGATCACTTCAGTTTGATGCTTGGATGTGGCACATGCAGCTGACAGAAGGAAATACGTTTTTCCTAAGGGTTAGTTGAGCTATTGCATGGTTGACTTCAGTTAGAACTCATGTGGCAGAGTTTGGTGGAGTTGATGAGACAGTTGGTGGAGTTGTGTTCTATTTAACTTAGTTGAACTAGTTGTATTTAGTCTAACTGACAAATACACCAGTGAAGAGTGGTGTGAATTAATTATTAATTAATTCACTAATTATTAACTCATAAATCAACTGAAGAACACATCAGTTAACTGCAATGCATGGACAGTTCAGTGGAGACCAGTGTTAGAGGTGGGTGAAAGGGTGAGTCTACTATCAGTTGTGACTATTGGCTGTGCATGAGATTTGCACACACATTGATGGAGATTTCCAATGAGGATTGTGCAGTTGGAGCTAGTGGGATTCGAAATTGGATCTCATCATTAATCAACTTGGATTGCGCAGTAGAGGCAGGCAGACTTGTGGAGGAGATTTGAACATGTGACTAGTTCACTTTCCATACTAGTTTTGTGTGTAGCTTTGAGATAGTGCTGAGAGCTGTGAGAGCTTTGTGCTATGTATTGTTACATGTTCTCCATCATTATAATATACATATAGTTGGGGGTTTTCAGCCATTGCTTTCCCCATTACATATTGTGTTGATATGTGTGCTTGACTATTGTTTTATGTGCGCATGCAACTGTTTCTATTTCCGCATATTGATGATCAATTGTAGAAGAGGTTATGTATTACGCATGAAGCTTAAATAGTGTGTAATCAGGATAATCTCGATGAATAATTTAGCAAATTATTCAAATTTCTACAAATTATCTTAAGGATTTCCGCTTATCAGTTCTCCTTCTCATGAAAGGTGGCCTTTGTATACTTCCCCATAGTACAACCCTTGCATGTGTCTCTTTGCGCAATTTTACCCTTTGGAATCCCTATAGAAATATGTTGCATGATCCTCAAATAATTGTGGTGTAGATGATCCAACCTCTTGTTCCATAACTCACCGTTATCCTAGTTCACCACCTAATCTTCTTTATTTCTCAATGTTGCACAACCATATACATCAAGTTTGTAGAATTTTTTCACATGAACCCCAATCTTCTCTACCTGTCTTGTGGATTTGTGATGAAGGAACACCTTTCCTTCACTAGAAACCACGTCATATCCAATATCCTCCAACATAGTAATTGAAACTAAATTATTTTTCAAACCTGGTACATGCATGACATCTTTCAATATGAAAGGTTTACCTGAATCTCTCTGGAAATTAATTGCACCAATCTCGATAGTGCTATACCTCCCATCATCACCCATCTCGACGTGCATATGAAGATCCTTCTCCTCCAAGCTACTAAAGAGTTATGTGTTTCCAGTCATGTGGAAAGATGCTCCACTATCCAAATACTACATAGATCCCATCACAGTTGACACCATGCATGCGATGAGAGAGAATTCCAACTCAAATTGTGAGGCCAAAGCTTCACCCATTACAGCTCCTGGAGCCTTCTTGTTATTCTTCTTCTTTTGTGGAAAATTTGTGGCATAGTGTCCATGATCATGATAGTTGAAACATTTCACCTTTTACATGTCTCACTTCTTGCCTTCTTTTCTGGTATCGAATTTGGAATAGGACTTCTTCCCTTTCCCCTTCTTTGCCTTGCGATCTAAGGCACAATTTCCCTCATCATTAGTCTTGGATGAGGATCCATCCGTAGTATTTTGTTGAAACTCTTCTTGTACCAAATCCAACCATAGTCGCTCCCACTTTGGTAACTACTCCCTCCCATTCACAGAGTCCTGGTAACTATGCCAAATCTTGGGAAGGCCTAGAAGTGCTATGCTCACCAAGCCATCATCAACCACAGTAATCCCAACACTTTCAAGATCATATTGACAATGAGTGAACTTGGTCAATTATTTTTGGATTGTGTCACCCTTCTCCATTTTGATTTTCTTGAGCTTGTCCTTGAGTGCCAATTTCCTGTGGTCACTGCTAATTTGAAACAGATGTGTCAAGGCCTTCCACATAGCTTATGGAGTTTCATTTCCATGGATACTTGAGACAATATGATCTTGAACTTCCTCTAATAAGGTCCTCCTCAACTTTTCAACATTCTTCCTCCATGCTTCATGCAGCGCAACATCTGCCTCATTGGGTTCAGGACTACCAGTGTCAATGAATTCCTTCAGCCCGTTATCCTCCAATACTTCCTCCATCTTGTCCTTCCATGCAATATAGTTATAATTTCCCTCAAGTGCATATTTGAGTCTCAAGCTAGTGAAAGACATACTGGCACTACAAGAAAAAAGCACATTGGTGAGGGGTGAAAATGGTCACCATAAGCTCATTAGTGAGGGTCAAAAGAGCCTTCGTCACCAAAAACTAAACGTCACCAAAGGTGGCGTCACCGAAAGTATAGGTGTTGTGGTGACATTCAAATTCTGTCACCAATAATGATTTATAGTGACGAATAGTGACCGTCACCATTTCATATGAGCAATGGTGACGGACAATAGCCTCCGTCACCAAAAAACTGAACATCACCAAAGGTGGCGTCGCCAAAAGTATAGGTGTTGTGGTGACATTCAAGGTCCGTCACCAATAATGATTTATAGTGACCGTCACCATTTCATATGGGCAATGGTGACAGACAATAGCCTTCGTTACCAAAAAACTGAACGTCACCAAAGGTGGCGTCACCGAAAGTATGTGTTGTGGTGACATTCAAGGTCCGTCACGAATATTCATTATAATGACGGATAGTGACTGTCACCATTTCATATGCACAACAATGATTTTTTGTAATGGACCTTTCATGGCCGTCACTATTGGTGCATATATATGGCGACGTTCATTGACTGTCACCATAAACTCATTAGTGACATCAAGGTCCGTCACGAATAATGACTATAATGACAAACAGTGACCCTCACCATTTCATATCAACAACAATGATTTATGGTGACGGACCTTTAATGGTCGTCACTATTGATGCGTATATATGGTGGCATTCGTTGACCGTCACCATTTCATATTTTGGTGAGGGTCGAAAAATGTCACCATAAGCTCATTGGTGATGGTCAAAAGAACATCCGTCACCAAAAACTGATCTTCGTCATTCCCTATATATGAATATCAAGGCACGATGGAATCGAACCACCAACCTCCCGCTTGTAAAGCAAGTGCTCTTCCATTGAGCTAGCACCCTTTAAAGAATTAGACTTTTAAAAATTATATCTTGAAACTTCATAGATTGTAAATTCTACAACTTTCAATAAATTAAAGTCTCGACAATCTTTTACTAAACAAACAAAACACCATCGACATTGCAAGTCCCTACCTAATGGTTATGAAAGTTATGAAAAGTAGGTGAAGGGAAGAATTAGACTTTTAAAAATGATACATGGACTACTACCACAAGAATCCCCCAAGAGAGATCCAATGGGAGAATCTCTTGAATCAGATTCAATGGAAAATGAAGGACTAGATGAAAGAGAAAGGCCTCAGCAGGATGGGGAATCCACCACCTCGAGTCAAGGAATAGAAGAGGTCCTCAGAAATTATTACAACACTTTGAAATAGAGCTAAGGGTAGAATATATACTTAAGATATACTAATGAAGATTTCTTATGTAAAATAACTCAAATAGACAAGCAAATCCACAATTATAAAGTGATTGTTCGGCATTTCAATCACTAATTTCAGGGCCAAAAACCTAAATAACCTAAAACACTCAAATATCCTAAAATAACGTGTGAAATAAAGACAAAGAAAAAGAGAATATGTTCTCGAACAATAATACAAAAAAAAAAAGACAGAGAATATGTTCTAGAACAATAATACAAAACACATCCAACATTTTGAAGTATTTGACTTGTCTTCGTGAACATGCGTCCTTAGCAAATACAATGTAGCAATACCTTCCCCACATAGAGAAGACATGTCATAATAGTATGTTTGACACGAACAATCATAAATATGCCACAATAGCTACTCCATTCAACACATGCATAAGTAATACAACTTAGATGTTGATGGCAAAGTATGGGATAGAAACAAATATCCTAGATGCTAGTTGTCTCACAACAATTAATTCAAATTTTACATGTTGGTATGATGTTGTGGTGAAGTTCCCAGTTTCTAACCAAAAGAAAAAGTAATAGATCAACATAACATACACTGCCAACATGTAACCTAGCCAATGGCTTCATCATATGCCTCATGCCAGGAATTGGATTTCGCATACTAGACCAGCGATAGTTAGGTTCTAAATTTCAACCTGATTATTTGAGACAGCATATGAGCAGCAGTAGAGAAGTCATATAATAGAACTTCCATCACATTATAGTGATTTTATTGTAGCATTTGTTTTAGTTTTAGGGCTCATGTTTCAAACAGTTTTAACATGGTTTTAAAGTTCCAAAAATATCATGGGAAAGTCTCCCTTATTGCAGTATTTGGTGGTAGCCTCAACGAAAAGTTTGACATCAATAATATTGTCATCCTCCATGGTCTCCAAACAAAGAAAACAGATCACCATCCAAGCATAAATATAACTCGGCATTTAAGATCAACTTTTGCTGGGAGCATGTGAGGTCATGTAACATACTCTTGTAGGATTATGAGGCAATATGAAGATGATATATAGAATAAAATGACCGCAGATTCGATGGCAGCATGTGAAGAGCCCTAAACAGAAGATACAACAGTAGATATATCCTTTGATTGGCGGTTCTCTGGAACCCAATATTGTTGGTCTTTCCAATGGTTGATACCTCCAACTGTGGTAAATTTTCACCAAAAAATAGAACTAGGGTTAATGATAGCACTATTATGGATCTGCGCAACATGAAAACAAGTATAAAAATAAAGGTGAAATCAACAAATGTTTCCAACAATGATGTGGGGTTTTTGGGAAGCTTGTTTTGGGATAATTTGAGGGATTTAAGACAAATTTTCAGCCTTGTGAACAACAATAATATTTATTACTTGTTTGTGACTACATCTAGGGTAATTGTAAGCAAATTATAGCCAACAATAAAACTCTAAATACCCATCAATCAGAACAGTTCATCTTTCCTTCAAACATGAACCAATTTAAATATTCATGTGTCTTCACCTTACAGAAATTTTGTGGAAGAAATGGTGGTGGTAAAAAATATCATAAGGGTTGTTAATATCTAGTGAATTTTTTTTTTTTTTGAAACCCTTGGAAACATACAACGAACCCTTGAACAAAGGCACTAGAACCTTTGTGAAATCCTTTAGTAGCATTTGAATTGGACATCAGTATGTCATTATAAACATTGGAGTGCTTTGGTATTCAGAGGCATTTCAAGAGCCCTTTTCATATCTTACTTGGGGTGGTTTGTGGATATACCTCTCATTGTTGGGTGTTCCTAGACTAGATCCTAGCAATCTAAAGCATGTATCGGATCCTAGTAATCTGTTGGGTGTTCCTAGTAACTTGTTGGTTGTATCAGATCCTAGACCAGCAAATGTTCCTCCTTGGCAACATACATTCATTAATTCATAGATAATAACGTGAGGAAAAGGAGACCTTGAACCACATGTATATGCATAACCTTATGTTTGACCGTTAGCTTGAGTACAACAGCCTGAAATAGGTCCAACCTCCTCATCTTAGATATTATCTAGGCTTTACTCAGACAGTGCAGTTGATAAATGGGTTTCAACTGACCAACAGTTTACACCCAAAACCGCAATTTGAACTTAGTTCAGGCTAGCAATGGCAAAATTGGATCTTCTAATCATCCAAAAGGTTATAGAATTTCAACATTCTAATTGCCCCATTGCCAGGAAAAGCCAATTCTTTGAGTGTAGGAACCTCTTTTTTTTATAAAAAGGCAAGGTTATACAGGTGATAGAAAATTACTTGGTTATATAGGTGGTAGAAAGGTCAAAAAGGAATTTGGCCAGCCCAACTTTGGAAATGGCATCCACAAAACCATGTTGCATTAGTTTAGGTCCTTCAATCTACAAACAACAAAAATGTACTGCTCTAGGGTTTTTTCAAGGTGTTGAATCCATATATGTACTCAAAATTCCATTTTAAATAACAAAATTAAGATTTGGCCAAAAACAAATTTGGGGTAATAAGACAAAAACTCAAAAATGTAACAAGTTTAGATTCCAAAGATTACATTTTTTGGTAGCCACAGTGCATGGGTTGTCTATATTTGCACACAATCCATGTTATGTCTTACACCGTGACCTTATCTTAAGGCATACAAACACACCCTAGTCTAGTATTGACTATGTGAGTCTCTATATATATATCATTGAATGTTCTGCTTTAGCTTATCCATCCATCCCTTGATCAGTCAATCAATCGATGATGGTGAAAGTGTCATCCATTCTCTTGCATTTTTGGTGCATTCAGGTTTTCATTCACCTCTGCAAATTCCATGCTAGCATTCAAGGTCACAAATGGGAATTGAATCCAAGAAATTTGGAAGGGAATGGAAAGTTGGCTCATTATGGTCATCCCTACAGAAATATCAATGCCCCAAGTTTCTTTCAACTTCGCAGAGGCGATCTGTATATAAATCTAACCAACTAGGGAGCTACCCTCATCTCCCCCACTCTCCTTGATGCTAAAGGTAATCATCCCTAAACCCTACCCTTCAACTGCTTTACCATCATTTACTAAGAGGGAGCTAGCTCATTAAGTATTGGTATTTATGCATTCAGGCCATCTAGCAGACGTACTTCTTGGCTATGACAATATTTCCTCATACATGGTATGTCTTTGCATTTCCCTTTGGAAATTAGTACTGCCATCATATGCTAGAATTTTAAGATAAATTTACAGTTTCTGCTCACATATTGGAATGGATCTCAAATGTATGTGTTACCATGGGGAATATGAGATTGTTTATTATTGCAGAACATGAGCTCCAGTAGACCTTACTTTGGTGCCTTGGTGGGTCATGTAGCCAACCGTATCAAGGATGGAAAATTCACAATGAATGAGAAAACATATCAGCTGCCTAAGAATGATGGCAACAACACACTCCATGGTGAAAATCTGTCTTTTCTATTCTGCATGCATGTTTTATCCAGCTAACTAGAGCCCTATAATGACCACTACTCAGGAATAAAATCTCTCTTTTTCTGTATATGTATGTTTTTTTTTGGAGGTCTAGGGCACTACTATTTCAGGTAACATATGTGTAGTTTGGTGATCTGAATGAATACAGGAGGGCTGAGAGGCTTTGACAATGTGACATGTCTTGTGGGAAGTGAAGGAGCAGAGAGGCTTTGACATGCAGAATTTTATATGAAAAAAAGAGTCTTTGAGCCACAAAGGAGGGATCTAACATAATTTTTTTGATCCCCTACAACTATCAAGTGTTCAGGAAAGGAGGTGTTAAAACAGTTCTGCACTACAACAGAAGATACAGCAAGTACCGCTATATTGTATAGTGTTCCTATCAAGCGATGAGGCCCAAACTTAACCATAAAATTGCCCCCTATATCAGTCTTAAAATTGGTTTAAATAAATGCCAAAAATGATGCACAGGTCGGCTCAAATCGGTATGCTGGCTCCTTAATCAAAAGACACGACTGTCTAGTTCATACACAAACAACTATAAATAACTAGTCATGCTCATCATTTTGGAATGAAAATTTCAGTGAAAAATACAGTGAGAATTCAGAGATAAAACAGGAGGCCAAGAAGATTAAAAGGGAGATCATAATTACAACGCTTTGGACTAGAAGGATATATCTCTTGCAGACCTATTTGCACCTGTGGAAATAAAATTTTTCGGAACTGAATTCAGGCCTGAAATTTCGGCCCTATCAAAGCCTGAAATTTTGACCCTAACAGGCCTGTAACATCGACATTTCCAAAAGCTCGGACCTGAGAATATTCTCTGCAACTCAGACCCTTCTAATTCGGACCTATGGTGAAATATGTGACCTTGCAACAATCTTGTAATTTGGATCTATAGTGGTAGTTTTGAAGACAAACTCAGACCTGCAGATCTCTGTTTTTGGAATAAAATTACAGAGAAGTATTGAGAGGAGCAGTATTGAGTTTATTTTACAGTGAATATATCTAGCAGACCTATTGAAGAACATCTATTTCACACGACGGCTGTTTGACTTCGTTCAAGAATCGTTGGAAAGCGCTCGATGAGCTCTTTGACATGGAAACATTTGCATCAACTTTTGAAGATATAAGTTTTTCGGGTTTGTAAAATCCATTTAGATCATAAAATCTTAGTTGTGCTTTCAATTCAGTAGATCTTGTTAGGTCCCTATATCACTAGTATAGTCCCTTATTATTGTTATTGTAACCCCCTTATTGTTATTATTGAACCCTTGTAACCCCCATTTTGTTATTATTGTGCCCTTAAATTATTATTGTTAGGTCGGCTAGGATTACATTGTGGCCCACTAGGATTACATTATGGCCCCATGGACTCCTATATATAGAAATAAGGTTTTGTAAATTGTATCATCCAAGAATTGTTCATTTATGTAATGTATTGGAGGTTTCCCCCTCGAAGTGGCTCATTTCTAAGGCGTTTATATCTCTTTTCTTCTCTTTTTGGAGCTGGTTACACAACATTTGGTATCAGAGCTTTGGATTCTAGGGTTTCGCTGCTCCAAACAGGTCATCGTGTCATTTTCGCTATAACTTTTTTTCTATGAAGTTTCAGAAGCTGAAATTTTTAGGGTACGAAGCTAAAAGCCTGAGGAAGATTTTCTAAAAATTTCCGAGCTTGGTTCACAATATTTTCGGAGATATCATCTGTGGAAGTTAGGTCTTTTTTCAAGCTCCTAAACAGGTCTTCGTGGAATTTTCGCTATAAATTTTTTTCTACGAAGTTTTAGAATCTGACATTCGTATGGTGCGAAGCTGAAATCCTGAGGAAATTCGTCAAAAAATTTCAGAGCTTGGTTCGCAATATTTTTGGAGATATGATCTGTGGAAGGTAGTGCTTTTTCAGGCTCTTGAATTTCATCTCAAAGAGGTGATCGTGGGAAAAGTTCAATAACTCTCTCTCTGGGCAGTGGATTTGAGTGCCATAAAAAGTGGTCACAATTAAACGGACTGTAGTTTCTTCGCTATCAATTTCAGAGACAAAGGACGAAACAGTGACACGTGGCAAGTCCTACAAGTTTGCTCTACTGAACCAGTCCAAAATTAGGTCATTGTGGGAGATTGGACACAACTTTGTCTTGGGGAATCCAAATTAGATTAGACCTGTGGCATTTGAAAGAAGCTTCAGAGGGATACTACAGGGCTGAATTTCAGATATTGAAGATTTTTAATTACAGAGATAATTCAATTTCAATATCGAGCTCCTCAAAGCAAGTAAAAGAATAGGTATCAATATTGGATTCTAAAATGGCGCCTAAAAAGAATTCAACACCCATTAAGCCTTCAGAAGGCTCTACCATGAATCATGAAGATGAAGAATTGAAACATGATCTATCAAAATTACAAGAGCAAGTGCAACAAATTTCACTCTCGCAAAGAGCAACAAAAAATGAAATGGAAGTTTTGAAGAAAGGCATGGAAGTGAAGATGGACAGTTTGAAGAAAGGCATGGAAGCTAAGATGGATGGCGTGGAAGTGAAGATGGACGGTTTGAAGAAAGGCGTGGAAGCTAAGATGGATGGCATGGAAGCTAAGATGGATGGAATGGAAGCTGGCATGGAAGCTAAGATTGATGACATGGAAGCTAAGATCGATGAAAACATGAAAGACAACATGGAAAACATGAAGAATGATCTAAAATCATACATGGAAGGCTTGATGACAAGCTTAAAACAAGAAACGATTCCTAATGGCAGAAATATAGTAGAAGAACCTCATGATGAGAACAAAATAAATGTTAATCGTGATTTCATAACCTCCAATGTTGGCGGGAAGAACCACCATATTCCAAAAATGGATATGAGGAAGTTTGATGGAAAGGATCCTGTAACATGGATACTACAGATGGAGCAATATTTTGATCTCCATAACGTGCAAAACACACAAAAGGTACGCATTGCAACTTTACATTTAGAACAAAATACATTTGTATGGTATCAATGGCTTTGCTCCCGTAAAAAAATTGTCACTTGGTCAATTTTTATGAAGGAAATGATAGCACATTATGAGGATACAAAGAGCAACACCTTCTTTAGCCAATTGATAAATCTCAAACAAAAGGGTTTAGTGGGGCAGCACATCGAGGACTTCCAAAAATTGAATATAAGGGTAACTGATATTCCAGAGGAACACAGGATTGATCTCTTCATAGGTACTCTAAAGGATAACATCCAACATGAAGTTCGTGTTTTGGAACCTAATTCATTGGAGAAGGCATTCAGGTTGGCAAGAAAAGTTGAATGTAAAATTATGGCGACAAGGAAGCCTACCACTCAATTCTATAAAGGACGTGTGGCTACGCCTAGATTTCCACAACCTACAAGGTTGACACCACAACAATTGGAAGAAAAAAGAGCAAAAGGGCTTTGCTACAGTTGTGATAGCAAATACATTAAAGGTCATAAGTGTGCTGAGAAGAAATTATTTTACATAGATTGTGAAGAGGAAGAAGAAAATGAACAAGAAGAGGATATACACAAGGAACCAACCCTAGAAGAGGAAGAAATGAATCCGACAATATCGTGTAATGCACTGGCAGGAATTACAACTCCTCAAAATCTCAAGATACAAGGAAAAATCAAGAAGAAAAAGGTAATAGTGTTGATTGATTCAGGTAGCACCCATAATTTAATTCATTGTAAGGTAGCCAAGGAATTAAATTGTTTCCGATACCCAGCACCAGAATGTCAAGTGATGGTTGCAAATGGAGGAACTATAAATTGCTCTGGAAAATGCCATAATATTAAGCTAACCATGGGGGAATATGTATTGACTAGTCCAATGCTTTCCATTCCTATGGAAGGTGCTGATGTTGTACTAGGAGTACAATGGTTACAATCTTTGGGGACGGTAGCTTTTAATTTTCAAGAACTTTTCTTGAAATTTTTTTCAGAAGGAAAGGAAGTCGAATTACGGGGTATTTCAGGGAAGCCAGGAAGGATAATAAGCTCTAATGTCATGACAAAGCTTCTAAAGAAAGAAAAACGAGGCGTAATTTCACAATTATGCTCACTAGAAGTTCCAACATCAAAATCATCTATTTCTGCAGATCTCCAACAAGTCTTGGACAATCATTCCAAGGTGTTTGAAACTCCCAAAAGGACTCCCACCTATTCGTGATCATGATCATGCTATTCATTTGATTCCAGGAAGTGTTCCTCCAAACATCAGGCCTTATAGATATCCTTACGTCCAAAAGAGCGAAATTGAACGTATGATTGCAGAAATGTTAGAGGCGGTTATAATTCAACCTAGTCAAAGTTCTTTCTCTGCTCCTGTAGTATTGGTACACAAGAAGGATGGATCATGGCGAATGTGTCCAGATTATAGGGAGCTCAATAAGCTCACCATTAAAGACAAATTTCCCATTCCTGTGATCGATGAATTATTGGATGAATTACATGGAGCAATTTATTTTACCAAGTTGGATCTTCGTTCAGGATATCATCAAATTAGAATGAAGACTAAAGATATTCCAAAAACAGCATTTCGAACTCATGAGGGTCATTATGAATTTTTGGTCATGACTTTTGGCCTTACCAATGCACCTTCTACATTTCAAGGGTTGATGAATTCCATTTTCAAACCCTTCCTTAGAAAATTTGTGCTAGTATTTTTTAATGATATACTAATCTATAGCAGGTCTTGGAAGGATCATGTTGAACATGTTGACAGGGTGCTCAAACTATTGCAGGAGAAACAATTATATGCAAAAAAATCCAAATGTTTCTTTGGAGTACAAGAGGTGGAATATCTGGGTCATATTGTATCTCACGAGGGTGTTAAAGTAGACCCTAACAAAATCAAAGCCATTAAGGAATGGAAAGTCCCCACAACCATAAAGAAGTTGCGAGGATTTCTCGGGTTAACAGGGTATTATCGCAAGTTTGTTAAGAATTATGGGAGAATAGCAGCACCTCTAACAACATCATTGAAGAAAGATGCATTTTCATGGACTCCTGAAGCAACTAAGGCCTTTGAACGTCTTAAGGAGGCAATGTGCCATGCACCGGTCTTAGCTACGCCAGACTTCACAAAACCTTTATTGTGGAATGTGATGCCTCAGGAAATGGAATTGGTGCAGTTTTAATGCAGGAAGGAAGACCCATTGCTTTTGAAAGTCGTCCAATCAAAGGAAAGTATTTACAGAAACCTATTTATGAGAAGGAAATGTTAGCAATACTGCATGCACTAAAGAAATGGCGAACTTACCTAATGGGAAGACACTTCAATGTAAAAACTGATCATGATAGTCTTAAACAATTTTTGGAACAAAGACTATCATCAGAAGAGCAACAAAAATGGGTCACAAAGATGTTGGGTTATGACTTTGAAATAATCTACAAAAAAATAAAGCTTAATTTTGTTGCAGATGCACTCTCAAGAAAGAATGAAGAGGTGGAAGCACTTCTTTGTGCCATTTCTATTATCCAACCAGATTGGATAACTGAAGTAAGAGATGAATGGAAGAAGGACAAAGATGTATGGACACTCATTCAAAAGTTTCAGCAAGATCCTAGTACATCTGATACATTTAGTTGGAAAAATGATTCCTTATGGTACAAAGATCGCTTATATCTTTGCAAGAATTCCCAACTAAAACAAAAGATTCTTCTGGAATTGCACACTTCTCCTTTAGGAGGAAACTCAGGATTTTTAAAAACTTACCACAGGGTGAAGAAAGAATTTTTTTGGGATGGCCTTAAATCTGATATTCAAAATTTTGTGGCGGAATGTTTGGTTTTCCAGCAGAATAAAGTTGAAACAATTAAGACCTCGGGACTTCTACAACCTTTATCCATTCCAAGTCAACGTTGGGAGGAGATTTTAATGGATTTTATCACAGTTTTACCTAAGTCTGAAGGAAAGAATGTCATCATGGTGGTAGTTGATAGACTTACCAAGTATGCACACTTTTGTGCATTATCTCAACCATTTAAAGCAAGTACACTTGCTACTACATTTATGGATAGAATTCAAAAGCTACATGGAAGCCCAAGGGTTATTGTGAGCGACAGAGATCCCATTTTTACTGGAAATTTTTGGACGGAGTTGTTTTCTTGTTTGGGTACTCAATTAGCTCATAGCTCATCTTATCATCCTCAATCTGATGGTCAAACTGAGATAGTAAATAAATGTTTTGAAGGATATCTTCGTTGTTTTGTATCTGATAAACAAACACAATGGGTCAAGTGGTTACCTCTCGCTAAATGGTGGTATAACACTTCCTTCCATACTGCAGCAAAAATGACCCCATTTATGGCACTTTATGGATATCATCCACCATCGATTACATCATCTTTAAGGGAAAATTCGAAGGTTCAAGCAGTTGAAGATCACATCGAGCATCAGCAAGAAGTTCTCCAACTCTTAAAGGATAACCTTAATTTGGCACAAAATCGAATGAAACAACAGGCAGATCAACATCGCAGCGAGAGAAGTTTTGATGTAGGAGATTGGGTATTTTTACGGCTACAACCATACAAACAAATGTCCCTCAAGCAAGCTAAGAAGGATAATAAATTATCAACAAAGTACTATGGTCCTTACAAGGTGTTGCAAAAGATTGGTACTATGGCATACAAATTGGAGCTTCCTGCTTCTTCGCGAGTACATCCAGTTTTCCATGTTTCATGCTTAAAGAAGGTTATAGGAGAAAATCTTCCAGTTCAAACAATATCGCCAGAACTTGATGAGGAAGGAAAAATCATATTGGAACCAGAAGCGGTCATGGAAACAAGAACTCGACAACTACGGAATCGATCAATTTCAGAGTATCTCATCAAGTGGAAGAACTTACCCACTGAAGATTCTACATGGGAGGATGAGAATTTTATACAGAAGCACCCAGAGCTACTCAAGTGTTGAGGACAACACTTTTTTGAAGTAGAGGGGCATGTTAGGTCCCTATATTACTAGTATAGTCCCTTATTGTTGTTAGTGTAACCCCCTTATTGTTATTATTGTACCCTTGTAACCCCCATTTTATTATTATTGTGCCCTTAAATTATTATTGTTAGGTCGGCTAGGATTACATTGTGGCCCACTAGGATTACATTATGGCCCCATGGACTCCTATATATAGAAATAAGGTTTTTTAAATTGTATCATCCAAGAATTGTTCATTTATGTAATGTGTTGGAGGTTTCCCCCTCGAAGTGGCTCATTTCTAAGGCGTTGATATCTCTTTTCTTCTCTTTTTGGAGCTGGTTACACAACAGATCTGTGTAATATTCTGGCAGGAAATAATTAGTCAAGTTGCCGGGATTAGAAAATTTAACACATTCAAACTGTAGTTGATTAGGAAAATTGTGATGGAAGTTAATGACTTTTAAATTTTAATGCTTAGTAAGAATTTCTTTTAGTTGTCCAAGTCTGTTACTCTGTCTTAATAATCTACTATGGGTGAAAATTTTTTCCATTTTTCATGACCTTGTTTGAGAAACACTTTACATATTGTATGTTGTCTCTGATTTGGAAAGGAAGTCAATGTTGAAATAAAAGGACACTGAAAATGGAATTCTTTAAGAGACCACTTTCAATCTTTGGGCATATATGGGACAAAAGTAACCTTTTATTTGTTTTGCAGGGACTATTTCTTGGTTCTGCTGGAGCAGCCTCAAAAAGAGTTTGAATATCACTCATATCCTGTTGGTAGCAAATACATTGGTGCCTGCTTATCCAAGGGATTTTAAATACAAGCAAGTTTAAGGTTAGTGATCCTCCCTTTTGCTGTTTTAAAATAGCTTAGTTCCTATTTATCACTTTGTGAGTATGTTGGCTACAGGATGGGATTCAGATTCATTTGGAGTCCATGTTATAGTCCATGATATCGAAGTAGTCTCCTTTTACTCTTCTTGTTGTATTGGTTTATTTGTCTAAACAGAATCTTTTTTTATTTCTATTTGCATATGACTAGTATCAATGATGTTAAGGAGGGTTTATCTCACTTAGGGTGCCCTATGTAAGCAAGAGACCAATTACTCTCTGCTTGGTTTTGTTAATGGATTTGTTTGTGTAGACATCTTAATTACTCTCTGCTTGGTTTTAATAGAAAAATACATCTTATATATACAAGAATTACAACAGCAGAACAAAAGGCGGAAGGATATATAAAAGGGAGCTTATATTCTCTTGTCTGTTTCCTTGAAATACATATCCTGGGGAAACCCACTAGGCACTCCCCTCATTCCAAGGATAGTACTTAAGGTAAAATAGGATTCTTCAGGGCTTGCTACATCAAAATGTAACACCTTAGTGCAAAGCTTCACTAAGTACTCTAGCTCAAGGGCAACATAGGGATCATTCACCACTTTTACCTTAGTAACTGCTCCTCTGCTGTTCTATGGATGGATGTCCCCACAATGGAGGCTATCTCAGAAAATCTTAGACATTAAGTAACCCGAGAATTCTTAGGCTAAATACCTTTCAAGGATTCTACTAAATACACACCAAATTCCAAGGATATTATTCGATAAGTTCGGGCTTCGAGTTAGATGAGGGAAGAAATTCGAAGGACCTATGGCTAAGTCTAGAGGGCTAAGATAGTACTAGAAATGCTCAATTAGATCCCAAATACATGATACTTTTAATTTAATGATTGTTGTTACAAATTAGGGTTTATAATAGACACAATTTACTGCATGCAAAATTTATGACAACAATAACTTGCTACGGGGAGCCTAGTCATGCTTGTTTTTCTCATATTCCAATTCAAACAGCATTTCCACAATGCAAAAAAATCCTTGTTAGACAGGCAGAGAGATGTTGACAGGGTGAGGTAATGATTCAACCAATGTAGAAAAATCCTATGCCCCCCACCAAGATTCTCTGCTATTTGCAGTACAGTTAACAACCCTTAAAGGGCTTAATTTGGTTTTTATGATGCTGGACTCATGGATATTGGACTTAGTCCCAATTTGGTTAATTTCTATATAGTAGGGTCAACATTGTTTTGGCTCTTTCACACTGTGGAATTGCAGTTTAGGAGTTTAAGTAGGAGGTTGTCCTCTAGTTTATCCAATTCGCACAGTGTGAACTTCCCCATAAATCCCTCCATATTTCAGGGGCTGAAGATATCTTTGTATTATGCTAATTTTTGTAATGAATAGAAGTGTCATGTGCAAGAACATGCTAAATCCAAATGTCTTACCTAAAAAAGCCAAACAGCAAAGCGAGTTGAATTAATAAAGTCAAGGAGAATATTTACCTCATCATAACGACTTGTGGCATAAATAAGATTAGCATCACCTAGTTTCTTTGTCACTTTGGGACTTAACTTTGGCCCATCCCCCTTTCTACGACTCCTCTTCTTGTACTATCACATGAGACAACAAGGAGGGAAATATCAAGAGATGTGCAAAAAAAATTAAGGACCACTTGGCACTGCAACCTCCAAATAAATTAGTGTTTGTATCATGCTTACTATCCAAAGGCTTGACAACTCATCTAACCATTATACACTATTCTTATTTGTGAACATCTTCAATTGTTTTCCAGGTGTGAATGAAAGATAGAAATTAACACCTCTTTTCTACGCCCCTTGTGACCTAATCCATAACTTGTTGCCTCCAAGATCTCATCGATGCTGGCACCAAAAAGGTCTTGCTGCCTAGCTTTCTTAGCATTATCATCCCTATTAGTAATAAATTTAATTCAAATAGTAGAAGTTTAATAATTCAAAACAATCAAAAGTGATGTTTTCTTAATCATTGTCTAGTTATCCACTCATGTCAAAAAATATCATCTAATAACATATGTGAAGTGTGCACACAGAGAGTACTACTTTTAAATGTTCGAAAGAGTACAATGCATTCATATGCAAAGAAGCATCCTGTAGATATTTAGAGCCCAAGTCTCCAACATATTTTTAAGATAAAAACAAAGCAAGGAGTCAGGATATAAAACTGAACTTCATCTATACAAAGGAATCGACGGCTCTTTCATGCAATATATTTTCGTGTTTACATTTGGCATCCTTGATAATATTTTCACACGTGTCATGTTATTTTAAGTAAAAGTTGAGTGGTTTCCCACCTGCAGTTGCAAGTCAAAAGTAAAGCATTGCTTTAACAGATCTTTGCCACAAAAGGAACCAAAACTTGCAAATTGGCAGGAACATATACATTTTATTCCTATATTGTACTTAGTGACTAATCCCTTCAATAATTCAATAGTTGACAGACCCATTTCTCTGATATACTAAAACATCTATATTAGCAGGTTTAACTTACAATTGATAACATCAAGATGCCAAAGAACACTTGAAAGTTGAAAATTTGAAATAGACTAGGGGGTAATTATGCTCGGACTTTCAGAATCTGTCATTTGGTTTCCAATCTTTATAAATGGATACTAGGAAAGGGAAGCATGGTTCCCCTTGGTAAGTTCTTACAATACTAAAGGGTATCGGATGATGTTCTACAGCCAGATGATACCTTTAAATGTTCTTCGCTTGACAAAAAATCTTCTTTTAGTTTCAACCAAGGAAGACCTTAGCTGTGTAGCCAAGATTGATGATAAAGTGAGTCATCATAAAAAATTGCAGCCAAACAGATAGTCGAGTTTTGGCCAAATGTGTGCAAGAAGGTGGGCCCATATAGTTTTCTTGTGGATCCAATGAAAAATGGTGCTTTAGTGCATGCAAGTCACAAGCTGGAAGAGCCTTTGCAAAAGAAATTTAGTCACCTACACCATGGAGCTACTGGAGACCAGAGAACACCCCTTTAAGACATTTTTCTTGTTGATTGGTGATCAACTTTCTTGGCAAGATGACTTAATCCTACTTCAAGGTTGAAGAGAAATTGAATGATACCTCGCGGCATGGAGGGCTAGATTGGATCTTACCCTGGAAGAGAATGATGTGATGGAATATGTGCAGGGCCAAGTAGCTGAACCTCCTAAGAATTTCAATGCCAGTGTCATATAAAAGTACAAGAAAGGTGAGATCAAGGCCAAAAATCTCATCATTGACTCTCTTAGAGGCCATTTCATCACCTATGTGTCCAAGCTGAAGAAGTCAAAGGAGATGTATGATAAATTTATTGGGATGTATGAGGTCAATAATCTCAGCCAAGTCATGAAAACCATAGGGCTTTGAGGAACATGACAAGGAAACCCATGTTTGCAGATTGAAGAAAGCCCCCAAGTAGTAGAGGGCTAAGATAGTACTAGAAATGCTCAATTAGATCCCAAATACATGATACTTTTAATTTAATGATTGTTGTTATAAATTAGGGTTTATAATAGACACAATTTATTGCATGCAAAATTTATTGCAACAATTAACTTGCTACGGGGAGCCTGGTCATGCTTGTTTTTCTCATATTCCAGTTCAAAGAGCATTTCCACAATGAAAAAAAAACCTTGTTAGATTGGCGAGAACCTCGGAATAAGCCATATAGCCTAAATAGATTCGTATCTCTTGTGTGTCATTCATAGAGACCATTTGAGTGGAATGATTCCAAGTTGTTATAAGTAAGGGGAGATCGACCTGTTTAGAGATGAGGTAGGGCGTAGTCAGGTATTGCATAACATTCCTTTTTTGCAAGTCAAAGAGGAAAAAAATTAAGTTGAGACAAACAAGTTTATTGATAAGATCAAAAAAATTCAGTATACAAGTTTAAATCCTTTGAAATTTTAACAATAAAAATCATAGAAATAAGATCAGAAAAATACATGTCAAATGTATCCATACAGACTCTCCCTATCGGAGTTCTGTAAGGGTGCAATTTTATCTCCATATGCACTCGAACATGGATCCATGCTAAACGCTAATGGCAGGCAACTGTCGTGAAGCATAGCTACAGCAGTGTTGTCCTATGAAGATAAGTGCAGTGAGAATGGGAAGCCGAAAGCCTCATGTCGCCATTTTTCCCAGCAGAGGAATGGGCCATCTTATCCCATTCATTGAGTTCGCCAAGCGCCTCTCGGCACACCATGGATTCACCGTTGTGTTCATTACATGCAAATGGATGTTATCCAGTCCTGAAAGCATAAAGTCCTCACAGGGTCTAGATATTCGCTTCATCTAGCTCCCTCCTGTGGAAATCGAAGAAGATGAGGGACAGTACATGAAGGTGGAAACCCTTGTATCAAAGTTATTGGAGAACTCGAAAGGATTAGCAAGCCAACCTAGTAACATTAACCCCCAACAGATTAAAGCACTGAGGAATGGAAGACCATAGAACTCTCATGAAATAAGAACTCTCAAAGTACCACCTTACTTTCTAGGGAATAAAAAAGGAAGACCATAGAACTCTCATGAAATAAGAACTCCCACAAATTGCCCAATAAAAAGGAAGACCATAGAACTCTCATGAACTAAGAACTCTCAAAGTACCACCTTACTTTCTAGGGAATAAAAAACACCAGGAGCAAGTCAAAACAACCTCAATAATTAACAATTTTGGATCGATTTCTCGAGCTCTTAATGCTTGATTTCTACCAATGGTAAGTTTCCCAAGCCAACTCCCCAAATTTTTCGGTAGAGATCGTTCTTCTGAACTAGATTTAATGAGCTCGGACCTTAAGAGAACCTGCCAATAAGATATAGATTAGTCTGAAAAGTAAACCAATTTTCTGAAATACCAAACAGTCAATGACACAAACAAGCTAAAACTACAACCTTGCAGTTCTCATAGGTAGCTTTGATGACTTCCTTGTGCAATGCTTTTGAATTAATCTTGTCTAAGAATTTCAAGTACAAATCATGGAAATTGGGTTCAATGCTAGCCCTGCAGATTAAATTTGGACAAATTAGTAAAATATAAAAGACACCAACAATTAAGCACAGTTTCAAAGGGAAGCATAAATGACAAAGAAGCGCCAAGGCTCTTTCATCTCTTTTTTAAAGCAGAGTTTCAAAAGGAAATATCAATGGCCAAGAAGTGCCAAGGCTCCTTCATCTCTTTTATCAAGCACAGTTTCAAACTAAAAATATATGACCAAGAACAGTCAAATACATAACATCATATTGACCTTTTCATCACCATATACTGAGAAAACCATGCATAGTGTGGCTCTTTCAAAACCTCTAAAAACTCTTTGGATTTAGCCTCCAGGTTGGAGGTTGAAATTTTATTGATCAAAAAAATTTTCTTATCCTTAACATCTGAGGCAGGTGCCTGCATTTCCACATGGATAGACAATAGTTCATTTTCAATACCAATCACATCTACATTATCATAAATCTCACAAAGGAAAATACCAAAAATGAAAACATATTAAATGATCACAAGTTATTTTCTTCAGCTATTGAATTGTCATTTGGAGAATGCAAGCACCCAAGGTTAGGATCTGTCATTTCCACGTGAACCCCTTCTTAATGGTTTGGGTACATGACACACCTCAATTAGATTATCCCGTCTTTCAGCTGCAGCAACTAATGTTTCAATATTGAGAGCATGTCCAAAACTGTTCATAGTTCTTGCACCTGTTACACACAAACACATTTATTAAAACATAACAATGAAGAAAAAAAGCATTCTTCCAAGCCATAACAGGATACAACCCCTTCAAATCTTATCGACCATCAATTAATAGATTTGATTAATAAACCCATTTCCTTGAGCTATCATTCTCATCTACATTGATAACTATTCTCGTGTAACCAGGAGCAAGTCAAAACAACCTCAATTATTAACAATTTTGGATCGATTTCTCGAGCTCTTAATGCTTGATTTCAACCAATGGTAAGTTTCCCAAGCCAACTCCCCAAATTTTTCAGTAGAGATCGTTCTTCTGAACTAGATTTAATGAGCTCGGACCTTAAGAGAACCTGCCAATAAGATATAGATTAGTCTGAAAAGTAAACCAATTTGTCGAAACACCAAACAGTCAATGACACAAACAAGCTAAAACTACAACCTTGCAGTTCTCATAGGTAGCTTTGATGACTTCCTTGTGCAATGCTTTTGAATTAATCTTGTCTAAGAATTTCAAGTACAAATCATGGAAATTAGGTTCAATGATAGCCCTGCAGATTAAATGTGGACAAATTAGTAAAATAGAAAAGACAGCAGCAATTACGCACAGTTTGAAAGCGAAGTGTAAATGACAAAGAAGCGCCAAGGCTCTTTCATCTCTTTTTTCAAGCAGAGTTTCAAAAGGAAATATCAATGGCCAAGAAGTGCCAAGGCTCTTTCATCTCTTTTATCAAGCACAGTTTCAAACTAAAAATATATGACCAAAAACAATCAAATACATAACATCATATTGACCTTTTCATCACCATATACTGAGCAAACCATGCATAGTGTGGCTCTTTCAAAACCTCTAAAAACTCTTTGGATTTAGCCTCCAGGTTGGAGGTTGAAATGTTATTGATCAAGAAAGTTGTCTTATCCTGAACATCTGAAGCAGGTGCCTGCATTTCCACATGGATAGACAATAGTTCACTGTCAGTACCAATCACATCTACATTATCATAAATCTCACAAAGGAAAAAACCAAAAATGAAAACATATTAAATGATCACAAGTTATTTTCTTCAGCTATTGAATTGTCATTTGGAGAATGCAAGAACCCAAGGTTAGGATCTGTCATTTCCACGTGAACCCCTTCTTAATGGTTTGGGTACATGACACGACTCAATTGGAGTATCCTGTCTTTCAGCTGCAGCAACTAATGTTTCAATATTGAGAGCATGTCCAAAACTGTTCATAGTTCTTGCACCTGTTACACACAAACACATTTATTGAAACATAACAATGAAGAAAAAAAGCATTCTGCCAAGTAATAATAGGATACAACCCCTTCAAATCTTATCGACCATCAATTAATAGATTTGATTAATAAACCCACATCCTTGAGCTATCATTCTCATCTGCATTGGCAACTAATCTCGTGTAACCAATACATCACATTGTCTAGATTTAGAAGGGGCATGAAGCATTTGAAAAATATACCGGGGACAGTTGAAACATGAGAACTGCACAAAAATCCTTGGCTTGGTGTCATAGATGTTGTTGTCCCACTGCCAAATTGCTGAGAAGGTGTTGTTTGAGAAGTCTGTGCATGATGAATATTGAATTGGCAAATCAGAAACACAATCAATAATTTTATAGTATATGCAATATTATTATTATTATTATTCAACGACATTATTGTCAAATTAATGCGGTAAAACCATGCATAATTATCATTAAATGCAAGTTATTAGAACTGTAGATACAGAGATATCAGATGGTATGACAAATATGTCCATATAAAAGCACAGAGATGTGGAGAAAAAGCAGGCTTGAATTGAAAAATCGTTGGTATAATTTCTGTATCCTTGACCAACAATCATGAAATAAATGGACAAGTGATGAGAAAACAAGGTGAAAACAAAACCGCTTTATAATATTTTCTCATGAAATGTTATATGAAATGGTTCAGTAGCAGAAGAATAAGTTTCAACATACTAATATCAAATTGATGGGCTGGAGTCTAGCGGAAACCATATCAAAATAAAAATGGAGAGAGAGTAATATTGTTTTATATGGTACAATATTCTATAAAGCAAACAGAGTGAGAATTAGAGTTACCGACAACACAGGAAGAAGTGCATATTCAATTGTGCTCACTTCCACAGGAATTCTAAAGCAATGAAATGATAGTGGATATAAGCATAAATAATTAGCAGATACCCTTTTGGTGCCATACATGCCATAAGCATGGGAATTTGAAGGGAATTCCAAATGAATCAGAAAAATATTCGGTAGGGAAAAAAAGATCTTGGGAGCTTGCAGAAATTTAAACCAATCAAAAAAATACTGGGAAAAGCAGGAACACAAGAATAGAAGTAATGTTGAGAACAAGGGAGAGAAATCATAACTCAAAGGGGCTGGTGGATAAAGGGTGAAGATGACAGAGAACCTGTTAGCCACCTATATTTTTCCATTATATCAGCTGGTGGCTAAATAGTCTTTGCAGCCTTCAAGAAACAAATTCAATCCTGAACTTGTTGGTGCTTGAATTCTAGTGGTAAAATCATAAACTGTTGGTTAGTTCTTCATGAATTTCCTACTCTCAGCCTCTGATATTCCACGAAAATCCAGGTCCAATATTGTTGCATCCCTTTCCCTTTCCCCTCCCTTGCTTCCATCTTACCTTCATTCTTCCATTTCCCTTTATTCATAAAAACCCCACAAAATCATGTGATATTCCTTATCCCTTCATTAATCTCTTTTCCCAAGGTTAAAAACCCATTTTTTAACCTTGTCGGAATTATATTTCCTTTTGCAATACTTTGGAAAAACCATAAAAAACACATGTTTCTATGCGTTAGGCTTAAGCCCCTCAGGCTAAGCCCCTGGCCGCTTCTTCCCCCACATGCCCGAGCACCACGACCGACCGCTCAAGTCCTAAGGCGCTAAACCAAAACGTGGTCCCACTCCACTCTTTTCCTTTGAAACATTCAAAAACCCATCTTTTATAAGGTTTTTGGCGTGAAATATTAAACCACGTGTTTTATGGCCCAAAGTCCTCCCAGCCGTCGATCTGCTCCCCAGATCCGACGGAGCGAAGTGAGCCCCACCTGGTGGACCCCTCTCCCTCGCACCCTTTGTTGGAAATATGATGCAGAGTGTTGTCTGGCAATGCAAAATTGTTGGGAATATGATGTAGAGTGTTGTCCTTGATGGCAACCCACTGAATGAAGATGAAGACATGAGATTGTTGGCATGTGTGGTCCTTGATGGCAATACATCTGATGAAGTTATTCTTGACTTGATGGGCTTGGTAAATGATGTAAATCCGATGTGATATGATGCTTGTTGATATTATGATGTTGAGTGTTGTCCCTGAAAGGAAACCCACTTGATAAAGATGATGGCAACTTACTTGATGAAGTTGTGCTTGCTAGAATATGTTCTTGATGAAGAAAATATGATGTATCTACAGTGAGTACAGAAGGCAATGAAGAAAGAAATTCAGCATGTGCTCAAAGTATGATGAAAAGAGTATGTCTCTATGTATACGTGGATCTGTCTAAGGGAAGTCGCGTATGCACGCGGAAAAGAACGTTCCAAGTCGCGTATGGGCAAAAGCGCTCAAAAAGTGCAAATCCAGGGGCCCGTGGTATTGAAGGCTCATGGTATTGAAAAAGGGGCCCGTGGTATTGAAGGCTCATGGTATTGTTTTGGCTCGTGGTATTGAAAAAGGATAAACCTATATAAGGAGAAGAAATTCATTGTGCAAATCACAAGTGTGGGTGCAAGATGTCTGAGCTTGAATGAATACTTCTCTCTGAAGTAGATCTGAATGGAAAGGGTTACACTTGAAGATAAATCTGAATGTATGATGCACCAAAGATGAAGAAGGGGATCTAGATCTGAATTGCTCTTGTATTTACTAGATCTGATTATGGAAGGCTTAGATCTGTGATGAGGCGAGCATCTAGGCGAACATCTGTCTGAAGCAAAAGGGTAGATCTGAACTGAATATCTGATCTGATGAAGTATGCTGCTCTGTAATGATTGAAGACCTATACGCTACTTCGCCGCGGAGGAAGCGCGTATATACGCGGCTTCAGCGAAGAGAAAGCGCGTATGCGCAATAAAATATACACTGAGGTATACGCTGGTTTGTGTGGACGGAAGCGTGTATATACGCGACATCAGTGAAGTGAAAGCGCGTATGCAAACTAGGGTTTGCTGAAGCAAAGGGTATGAAATATCTGATCTGTTCTGCTGTGTTTCTGCTATCTGATCTGTGTTGATATGTATCTGCTGCTGATGTATGTTTGTGCTTAAAAGTATGGAAAGGGTCCAGTATGAAAATATGATGAAACGTGGCCTGCAAGTGTTTTTCTATTGAAGTTGTTGGATCCAGTGTGAAAATTGATGAAACGTGGTCCAAGGTGGTGCTGAGGGTTGTAGCCTTCAGTCAGGGGGTCGTAGCTCCCTTCCAGGTGAGGCTGGTAAACGAGATCGGGGGGTCGTAGCTCCCTTCCAGGTGAGGCTGGTAAACGAGTCAGGGGGTTGGAGCTCCCTTCCAGGAGAGGCTGGTAAACGAGCGCAGGTGGGTGCCTGCGTGCTGGTCAAGTCTGCGCCAGCACATATGTTGTAAGATGTTTTCTCTATAATAAAATATTGAAGGCTGAGCAACTGCAGCGGTGGTTTTCTCCGACTTGGGTTTCCACCTAAAAATCCTGGTGTTCATGTGTGATGCTTTGTGTGATGGTTTATTCTGTTCTTACTGCACATGTTTACTGTTTATAGAACATCTAATGAATGAATGATGGAATGATTTAAGTGAAGAACTAATGACATAAGTAGATATCTGTGTATACGCGAGTTTCATAAAGGGTATCCGCGTGTATACGCTATTTGGCTTCAGAAAAGTAGCGTATGGGTTTTAGAGCATGAAAAACTAAAAGTTTGAATATGAAGTAAACACTGATTCACCCCCCCCCCCCTCTCGGTATTTTTCCCAACAATTGGTATCAGAGCGGTGTCCTTGTGCAGAAGCTTGATCGCTTAAAGGAGATGCGTCGCAATGGGAAGTCAAGAAGGAGTAATGTCTAGCCACCTCTATTCAATGGAGGCATAATCTAATATTACATGGTAAGAACAAATTCATATCTACAAATCTTGGTGCAGATGTATGGGCAATCGTGGAAGAAGGTTATCAGTATCCGGCAAGTATTCCTACTAATGCAGCTGAAAGGAAGAAGTATGAAATCAATGCCAAAGCGATGAATGTCTTGTTAGGAAGCATGTCTGAACTAGAATTTGCTAAAGTGATGCAGCTACATTCAGCTAAAGAAATATGGGACAAAATAACTCTAAGTTATGAAGGAGACACAAAGGTAAAAAGTGCAAAACTCCATACTCTTAGAATTGAATATGAAAAATTGAAGATGCATAGTGATGAGATTATTGCTCATTTCTTCTTACGTCTGTATGATATTGTAAATAGAATGAGAAATTTGGGTGAAACCATAACTGATACTACTCTGGTGGAAAAGGTCTTAAGATCCTTGACTTCTAAATTTGACTCTAAAGTTTCGGCTATTGAAGAAAGGCAAGATCTGCAAACTCTTTCTATTGTTCAATTGCATGGTATTCTAACTACTTTTGAAATGAGACAAGGAGGTCCTTCCCAAATCAGAGAAGCTGCTTTTAAGGCATCTACAAAAGGAAAGGAAAAGGAAGTTGTCAAAGAATCCAGCTATATATCCGATGAAGAAGAAGCAAATTTCGTGAGAAAGCTCCAACTAGGTACTAGAAGATTCAAAGGTAAGCTTCCCTTCAAATGTTTTGAGTGTGGAAAAGTTGGTCATTATGCTGCTAAATGTCCTTATAAAGAAAAGCATGGTAAAGGGAAACAATTTGAAAAGAGAAAGAGTTATTATGCAAAAGAAGATGATGATGAAGTGTCTAGTGAAGATGAAGAAGATTCTGACCATGATCTAAAAGTGCTCATGGCAAAGAAGCAAAAGAAGAAGGTTACTCAAGGAAAGGAGATACCTCAGAAATCATGTATAGCAAAAATTGAAGAAGATGAAGCAGATTCTGACGAAGCTCTACAAGTGCTCATGGCAAAGAAGAAAAAGAAGAAGGCTACTCGAAGCAAGGAGATATCTCAGAAAATAGAAGAAGATGAATCAGATAGTGATTGGGGTCATCCGTTGCATGATCTTGGTGGTACAAACAATAATGAAGTTTGTGAAAGTAGTGTTTTGGAAATAGAGAAAGCTCTCAAGATCAAAGATGAAGAACAACAAAGAGAAATTGATAAGAAAGATTCTATCAACAAAGAGATGATCTCTCAAATGAAAGAACAAATAGAAATGCTGAATGGTCAGGTGGACAAGTATCAAAATCGTATTAAAGAACTAGAAGCAGAAATCAACGATCTAAATGAAGATCTCGAAAAATCAAGCAAGAAGAATGAAGGACTTGAAGCTGCAATCATCTTTCTACAAACAGATCTTGAAGCATCAAATAAGAAGAATGAAGAACCTCTGTCATTTGAAAAGGAAGCCCTTGAAGCAGAAATCATCTCTCTCAAAGAAGATCTGGAAAAATAAAATAAGAAGAATGAAGAGCTACAACAAACATGTGAAGAAAACGAAGATTGGTTGAAAGAAGAGATTCTAAATCTGAAGGATCAAGTAGAAGATGGAAAAAGGAAAGAAGAAAGCATGACAAAGCAATGTCAAGCCTTGGAGGTTGAGGTAAACATTCTCAAAATTAAATTAGAAGAAAAGGTTAAACTTTTGAGGTTTCAAGATAGTACTAATATCTTGGACAATATTCTGAGTAATCAAAGGTCTCCTGCTATCAAACTTGGTCTTGGTTTCCATGAAACTGTTAAAGGAGAATCTAGCTCACAAGGAAGTGCAAAAAATTCAGAGGGTGTCAATGCGAAACCTGAAGTGTTGAAAGAGACAAACAGTCAACCAACAATGATGAAATATCAAAGGAAATCAGTCAATGATGTTGAATGCTTTAAATGTCATAATTATGGGCATGTTGCAGCAAATTGCAGAAGCAGATCATTTCAGCCTCAAATCAAGAGTTCCTACATAGAAAGGTACTCTGGTTTCTTCAAAGGATATTGTTTCTCATGTAACAAGTATGGACATAAAGCAGCTGATTGTAAAAGGAGGAAGATTAGAAATAATCATTATGATTCTTATGCTTATTTCTCTGGACACATGAGATGTTATTCTTGTAACAAGTATGGACATGTAGAAAAGGAATGCAGGTTGAACAGATATGAGAAATTGAATAACTTCCAGCACACAAATAGAAAGTTTAAACAAATCTGGAAAAAGATGGAGGGATGGAATAAGAAGCAATCTAGAGAAGAAAAGGATATTTTTGTGGATGCTCTAGAAGACAATGATTTTCTTGAAGAAAACACTCAATTCAAGATGAAGGACCGATCAGAAACGTAGGGAATTCTGACCCTACTGCAGTCATCCGCTTCTGAAGCTGACTTTTCTTATTGACTGCAGGAATGATGTGGGATACATTATGAGATTTAGTAATGTATCATCACAGGGGGAGCAATGCATGATGACTCTCATGGTTGATTTGATTATTCTAGTTATGTTTACTTCTGACAGCGCATCTGATGTGGAAAGGACAGGTACAGGAGGTACAAACTCAGGAGGAAATGAAGGAAGATGAAATTTTTCTATGCTTCACTTTCCATACGTGGGTTATATTAACAAAAGTCGCGTATACACGCGAGTTTCATCAGACACAGTCGCGTATGCATTGATGATAAGAGAATTTATATGCTAGCTGAAGATCTGGAGCAGAGGTTTAGGGGGAGCATCAGTCTGACTATTAATAATTGTATTATTGACTCTGTATCAGCTTAGTTTCTCAGTTCTAAATAATGATGATATGATACATGGTTTCTTGTGTTGAAGATTGTGGATGAGTCCTGTTTTCTTGTTGATGAAGAGTATTCATGAGATGAAAGTCCTATAATTCGGAGATAAGGGCAGCCCATGTAGAGATTGTTGCTGATGACTTGCTGATGAACGTATTCAGGTTGCACAAGTTAAGATGGAGCACTGGTTCAGGGGGAGCAGCAGGTTGAATAATAATGATTGCATTGTTGGCAATATGACTACTTATTCTTTGGTTTTTGTGATACTCATGCTCAAATGATGATGACTTGGTACATGGTTTATTATGATGAGATTTTGAGCCCTGGTTGCTGATAAGTATCTTTTGTGCTCACACATGGATGAGTTGGATGTCGTTTGATTCAGAAATAAGAATAGATCATGCAGAGTTTGTTACTATGGTTGAGATCTTTTGCCTACATATGGTACTTCATGTTAAATCTTAAATATCATGGTGATGTTGGACCACATGGATGATTGCTTGACACTTATGTGAAGATGTTGTTCTGGTATGGAAAGAATGTATTGATGCTGCAAAGAATCTGAAGACTTGGATACTAATGTGCTTATGCTACCACCATTGGATGACGCTTGAAGACACAACTACATTGTTCTATCCATCTGTAGTCCAGGGAAGCATTCAAATATCTCAGAAAGAAGCTGAACATTGTCTTTGCCTCACAGAGAATCAGATCTGGTTGAAATTTAGAAGATGGCATTGGATACGCGGGTTTCATGAAACACAGTCGCGTATATACGCGAGTTCCTGCACAGAAAACCGCGTATGTTTGGTTGTTGGCAATTTTTGGTTGGTTCAGCTCTCTTCAGCACAGCTGCAGTGCTGTTTGGTATCTCTGATACTGTTTGGTATCTCTGGTGGTGTTCCAGTTCTCATAATTCTATTCCTAAATGTTTTGATAAAGATGCCTTGATGATTTGTTGGTGAAAATGTTCAGGATGCACAAACTAAGGGGGAGCCTTAGTCATATGGAAAGGATGCTTGGATGCACAAATTCAGGGGGAGCATTAGCTTTGCTGAGTGTAATGCAGTGTTGGCATTATGATGGTTCTGAAATATGTTCTCTTTCTTGAAGTCTTTCTAGTGTTGATCGTAAATGGTCATATTTGTAATTTGATGAAAAAGTCTTGTTGAGACCCCTGATGTAAACTTGTAATATTCAGTCATGTAAGGACTTGTCAAAATTTTGTAAACCCACTTGGTTGGGTAGCTGAGTCAAATTTGTAAACCCACTTGGTTGGGTAGTAGAATTGAAAAGTGTAAACCCACTTGGTTGGGTATTTGAGTCTCATATGTAAATCCACTTTGTTGGATCTTTGATGTAAGTATGAATCTTTGGTGATAGGAAGTTCATAGAGTCATGTACTTCATTGAAAAATATGAAGATTCAGCATGAAATCAGGGGGAGCTTGGTCACTTCAGTATATATCAGATCTGCAGAATGCTTCTTCCACATGAGAAGAAAAGGGGGAGAGTATGTTGGTATTGATCCGCCCGTTGCCCTTGATGTCAAAGGGGGAGAGTGTGTTGGTTTTGATCCGCCCTTTGCCCTTGATGTCAAAGGGGGAGAGTGACATGGTGTTTGAATGCAGATAATGGTGTCAAAGAATGGGGAGAGTGACGTGGTGTTTGAATGGTGTCAAACATGGAGAATGTGACATGGTGTCATTGTATTCTTAATGTACCTATCTGTTGTGGTAACCAAACACCATCGTGGTTGCCATCAAGTCCAAAGGGGGAGATTGTTGGAAATATGATGCAGAGTGTTGTCCTTGATGGCAACCCACTGAATGAAGATGAAGACATGCGATTATTGACATGTGTTGTCCTTGATGGAAATCCACCTGATGAAGTTGTTCTTGACTTGATGGACTTGCTAAATGATGTAAATCTGATGTGATATGATGCTTGTTGATATTATGATGTTGAGTGTTGTCCCTGAAAGGCAACCCACTTGATAAAGATGATGGAAACTTACTTGATGAAGTTGTGCTTGCTAGAATATGTTCTTGATGAAGAAAATATGATGTATCTACAGTGTGTACAGAAGGCAATGAAGAAAGGAATTCAGAATGTGCTCAAAGTATGATGAAAAGAGTATGTCTCAAGGCATACGCGGATATGTCTAGGGGAAGTCGCGTATGCACGCGGGAAAGAACGTTCCAAGTCGCGTATGGGCAAAAGCGCTCAAAAAGTGCAAAACCAGGGGTAACCACCATGGTATTGACCCATTGTATTGGGTAATGATTCGTCTAAATGACCCCGTCCAGGAATACCATCAGAAGTAATGTGGTTTTGGCCCATGGTATTGAAAAAGGGTAAACCTATATAAGGAGAAGAAATTCATTGTGCAAATCATAAGTGTGGGTGCAAGATGTCTGAGCTTGAATGAATACTTCTCTCTGAAGTAGATCTGAATGGAAAGGGTTACACTTGAAGATAAATCTGAATGTATGATGCACCAATGATGAAGAAGGGGATCTATATCTGAAATGTACTTGTATCTACTAGATCTGATTATGGAAGGCTTAGATCTGAATTGAGGCGAACATCTGTCTGAAGTGAAAGGGTAAATCTGAACTGAACATCTGATCTGAAGAAGTATGCTGCTCTATAATGATTGAAGATCTATAGGCTACTTCGCCGCAGAGGAAGCGCGTATATACGCGGCTTCGATGAAGTGGAAGCACGTATGCGCAATAAAATACATACAGAGGTATACGCTGGTTAGTGTGGACGGAAGCGCGTATATACGCGACATCGGTGAAGTAAAAGCGCATGTGCAAACTAGGGTTTGCTGAAGCAAAGGGTATGAAATATCTGATCTGTTCTGTTGTGTTTCTGCTATCTGATCTGTGTTGATAAGTATCTGTTGGTGATGTATGTTTGTGCTTAAAAGTATGGAAAGGGTTCAGTCTGGAAATATGATGAAACGTGGCCTACAAGTATTTTTCTATTGAAGTTGTTGGATCCAGTGTGAAAATTGATGAAACGTGGTCCAAGGTGGTGCTGAGGGTTGTAGCCTTCAGTCAGGGGGTTGTAGCTCCCTTCCAGGTGAGGCTGGTAAACGAGATCGGGGGGTCGTAGCTCCCTTCCAGGAGAGGCTGGTAAACGAGTCGGGGGGTTGGAGCTCCCTTCCAGGAGAGGCTGGTAAACGAGCGCAGGTGGGTGCCTGCGTGCTGGTCAAGTCTGCGCCAGCACATATGTTGTAAGATGTTTTCTCTATAATAAAATATTGAAGGCTGAGCAACTGCAGCGGTGGTTTTCTCCCGGCTTGGGTTTCCACCTAAAAATCCTGGTGTTCATGTGTGATGCTTTGTGTGATGGTTTATTCTGTTCTTACTGCACATGTTTACTGTTTATTAAACATATGATGAATGAATGATGGAATGATATAAGTGAAGAATTAATGACATAATTAGATCTCTGTGTATACGCGAGTTTCATAAAGGATATCCACGTATATACGCTAGTCTATATCAGGAAAGTAGCGTATGGGTTTTAGAAGCAAGAAAAAGTAAAAGTTTCGGTTGAATTTAAATGCGAGTTCACCCCCCCCCTCACGGTATTTTTCCCAACAAAACTAGCTTCCTTAGCGTCCTCTTGAAGATGCCAATGCTATTGACAACTCCAAACTATCTCCAAGATAGCTCCAACTCCAACTCCAAGCCGCCAAGATCATTGCTTCGGTAAACACTCAACACTCTCCAAGCTCTCAATCAAACTCAGAAATAACAAATGAGTTGGTGTGAGACAAAGGAGAGGCTGCCCCTCCTTATAAAATATTAGGGAGGGTGTTTTTGGAGGGAAAAAACCCTCTCCTTACCTCCACATCAGCCCTAAAAATCAATTGAGGCCGTGCGTGGGTCTATGTGGAGGAAGAGCACCTAACCGGCCGGTTAGGTACGAAACTAGCCAATTTATGCATTAACCGACCGGTTCCATACCTAATCTGCTGGTTAGGTCTGGTTAACCACCCAAAAAGGGTGAGGCCACCCTCCAGACAAGGTTGCATGGCCAGTTCTGACCGCGGGCACATTTGGATGGCCAATTTGACTAGTTACCAGTTCAAACCGGCCGACTTTGATAACTATGATGCAAATTTATACAAACCATGGTTGTGATCAATTATTTGAATAATCACAACCCAAAAGAACTCCATAAGCCATTGGGAGGTCAACTACAATTATAGTGAAGGTTGTATTTATATGTGGAGCAGAGCTTATCTATGCACATTTTTTTAGTGGTGCCCTGAAATCGACAAGGCCTAACATATTTGAAACCCTCTAGAGCTTCATTCAGCTAATTAATATAAATTATGCATCAATTAGCCATATATAATAAATTATAAATCATATAAAAATTTTGAATAAATATGACAAACTGAATGTCGCTTGAAAAGCATCAGATCACCTTCCTCTCTCTCAGAATCCGACCATTTTTGAAATTCAGAACAATATAAACATGCATTCCATGGCACACCACATTGAACATAGAATAAACCTCGACATTGAGGGCATTCTGATTCTTTATTAACAACAATAGCTACCTCACATGAGCACACTACGTCATCAGGAACAACATCCTTCAACAAGAGTGCCGAATAATTCCCAAAAGGGCAATAGAACTTTTGAAAAGGGGGAATACTGGCTTCCACCAATGCCAAACTCCACTGCTCAAAAGTTTGTTTTGGAAGGATCTCTATGGAATGTTCAGGCATTAGATGCTCGGTGCAATTGGGCTTAGGGAAATCAATGGACACAGACCACTGTACGAGTTATTGCGATATGCGGGGTTATGCAAGTAGAACAAAACATGTGAAAGCAAGCCCTGTTATCAAAAAATTAAGAAGGGTATTTTTGTTCTAAATAGATTTAACACACTTGTTTCATAATAGGGAAATTTTCATTTCCCTCTACCCCTTCCTTTCCAATCCTGCTATCAATATTAGGCGAAAAATCCTGCGAACAAAACAAGCAGAAATGATACTCACAAACTTGTCTCGGTTCCTAGAGGAACAAAAAGAGGAAAACAAAAAAACATTTGCATTCCTCCATGGCTATGAAGGATGAATAACCCACCTTGGAGGGAACAGAGGGAACAATGGAGGATCTTGCATTTGAATATGAAGAAAGTGGGCCCCTGCAAATTCGTATAGTGTCTATGACTCTTGAGTCTTTTCAAAATTTTCCTGTTTCACCAAAATGTAAGACGCTATCACCAAAATTTTATGTTTTCAAATCCTTCAACAAAAATACTGTCACCAAAATTGTATAGTCTTGGTTAAGCTCACGTTCAATCCCTCCCAATGAATAATTTAAAAATAATTAAATTTACACAATTAAACAATTTCAATAAAATATCTCCATTTTTTTTTAGTTAATGTATATCACTGCCTCTTGCAGGGATTGCGGGAACCCAACACTCAAGTACACTTTATGTCGAGCGTTTCCTCGTGGAAGAGGATAAAATCTGCGAACGTAAAAAATGGTAAGTTATGTAATGTGTAAGCCCTACATTGCACATATATCATGAGCCTCACCGCTACTGACTGTTTAATCGGCATGTTGGGATTAATCCTTGACTGTTTCGTTCGCTTTCTCGACACGTCTCTCTTTTCTTGGCCTGCGGATAAACTGACACTCAGCTGTGCAGGCTCAACAAACATTTTCCAAAATTCACTCAGTGTTATCATGCAATTCCTTCACTTGGAATTATGGTTTGGTATTCCAGGGGGGCTGGATTGGCCATTATAGAAGAATATTATATCACAAATAGGCTTGGTCATGGCATATTGGAGTATAAAGTTCCCTGCTCCTATACCTTATAGATTCTAAGTGGTCTAAAACCCGAATATACCTTAGATTCTGAGTGGTCTAAAACCCTAATAAGAGTGGGGACAACCCATCAATGCCTACAAGTAAAAACATTAGTACTCACTATAGTTCTCTAACTAGAACAGTTGCAAGTAGTTCCGTCTGTCCTCCAAACTGATCCACATTTATAACAACACTAGTAACCACACCTGAAACACCGCCCACAATAATGTGTCAATTCTCATTCTGCTAGTAAGCTCCCTTTTTAGATTGGAAAGAACTGGTGAAAATAAGTTACAGGAAGACGAAGACCACCCCATATTTTTTTAATGAGAAACAATTATATATATATAAACACATGCCTACTCAATGAAATCTAAAATCAATCTTGTTACATAGATAAAATTAGAGGAGATTTTCAAGACTCAAACATATTATATTGAAATAGTATGGGGAATGATAATAATCTATTTCCACTACTACTTTAACTCAGAAACACTTAACAAAGAAACAATTATATTTATCAAAACATTATTAACAACATCCCTAATTATAATTATTGACTACAAAGTCATTTAACAGGTTACTGACCTGCAAGTCATGTGACAACATCCCAAATTTATTTTAATAATATGTTTGCAGCTTGCACACCGTTGCCAACCATTCTCTTTGGCAAGCTTGAATAGCATCAGTCTACCTTCCTCTCTCTCAGAATCCAACCATTTCTACCATTCAGAACAATCTAAACTTGCATGCCATGTCACATCACATTGAACACAGAATAACCCTCAACATTGAGAGTAGTCTGATTCTTTATTAACAACAACAGCTGCCTCACTTGAGCACACTACGTCATCAGGCACAACATCCTTCAACAAGAGTGCCGAAAAATTCCCAAAAGGGAAATAGACCATTTGAGAAGGGGGAATACTAGCTTCCACCAATGCCAAACTCCACTGCTCAAAATTTTGTTTTGGAAGGATCCCTATGCACTGTTCAGGCATCAGATGCTTGGTGCAATTGGGCATAGGGAAATCAATGGAAACCAAATTTTCTTGCAGTTTATTACTGATATGCAGGGTTATTCAAGTAGAACAAAAATGTGCAAGGTTATGCAAGTAGAACAAAACATGTGCGAGCAAACCCTGTTATCAAAAAATTCAGAAGGGTATTGTTCTTCTAAACAAATCTCACACATTTGTTTCATAACAGGGGAATCTTCATTTCCCTCTACCCCTTCCTTTCCAATCCTGCTCTCGTTATTAGGTGAGGAATCTCGCGAACAAAACAAGAAAAAATGATACCCACAAACTTGTCTCGGTTCCCAGAGGAACAAAAAGAGAAAAAAAAAAGTTTGCATTCCTCCATGGCTATGAAGGATAAATAACCCACCTCGGAGGGAACAGTGGAAGAGCTTGCACTTGAATATGAAGAAGAGTGGGTCCCTGCAAATTCATATAGTGTCTGTGCCTCTTGAGTTTGGAGTGGATGTCGTGGACATGCATACACCACTTCCTCCAATAGAAGTTGCAGACCCATCAATGCTTACAAGTAAAACCATTAGTACTCACTATAGCTGGGCAAGGCCTCTGAAATATAAAGGGGTGAAGTCATTGATGCCATGCCTATACCCAATCCCACACAGATTTTACCTATTATCAAAATGACAGGGATTGGTGCAGCATCCATGAGAATTAACCCCAATAGAAATACAAGATTTGCTTGCAACAGTGTTTTCCTCCTCCCAAAATGGTCACTCGTCCACCCACCCAATCTAGCGCCAACGATGGCCCCAGCAATGGCAACACTCATATCAAAATAACACATATCCTTTCCATGGCAAGACGAAGCCACTGCAGAAGAAGCTGTTGCGTTGCAAGCCCAGGGAATTTTGAATGGCCGAGCCACTCTAAATGGACAAGAACAGGACAAGAACAAGCCCTAGAAACTTTCTAACCACTAAATATTTGCAACTACCTTTGATTTTTCATCCAACGACTGAATATGTTTTAATCATCTAACATATAATCTAGTTATGACATGATGCCCACATGAAAGTTGTTTTTAAATAGTGATGCCTTACGGCGTAATTAAGATTAATCTAGACATATTAATAATTTATAATGATTTTATTTTATTTTATTTTATTTCAATTTTTTTTATTTTTTTTTTTATTTTTTTTTTTTATCTAATTCGATTGAGTCAAAACGTTTTAATTAATAATTAAAATTTTTAATTATTTTTTTAATAACATAATGGGGCATTACAACATCTCTTCCATACTAGGCTAACACAAAAATGTTATAGAGATAAATTAAAATAAATTATTTTTGAACTAGGATTTTGTGATTCATATTGATTCAATATTTTTTTTAGGATAGATCACATTCATAAATCTAATGGTAAAAGAAAATCACTATGAAAAATCTAGTTATTTTAATATAATTTAGACATTTGATGGTTTTTTTTTTTTAAGCTTATAATTTTTTTGCATCTTTACTCTATTTTATTGTTTGCTTAGATCAGCCTCCACATCTTAGCACTAATGATGAACCACATTGGTGGTTCAAAGGCTTACCAAATATTTATGAATGTGACCTATCTAGAATTTTTTTAGTGGAATCAATAAAATACTTTTATTGTAAAATGAGATATTGTTCTTGGGCATGTAGTATTGATGTGCCATGGTATTGGCCCATGGTATTGTAACAAAGTCTATTTACAAGTTAATAACATCCATGGTAAAGGGCCAATGAATATTCATTGTTAAAAATCTTTTTATACTATAAGTTTATTGTAAGTATTATTTTTTTATGTGCTTATTAATTAAAGTTAAATATGGTTGCAGTAAAATGAATCTTAATTTACAGCTACTATCTATATGTCATATATTTTAATGTGATATATGGTTTCGATATATCTAAAAAATAATTATAATATATTTTATTTTATATTAAATTAAAAAAATATTATAAAATTAAATAAAAATAAAATATTTGTAAAATATTTTGATTGTGAAATGAGTTATGGTTTTTGGTCATATGGTATTCCTAATCCATGGTATTGCAACAAATCCTATTTACAAGTTAATAATATCCATGGTAAAAATATTATTATATTGTAAGTTTATTGATATGTCTCCAAAATAAATATAATTGAAGGCCCATCTCGCCATCGTTTGGCATGTTTAGCTTTTCCTTCTACACTTGATAATTTATTTTTCAACTTTAATATGTTCTTAGGAGGGTTAAGAGATAATTATTATATCTTGCGTGCCTAATGCATTAAAAGTGCATAATATTAAGGATATCTTATTTAAATCACACAAGAGTCCACAAGGAGAAGATTATGGGGCTTGTTTCCTGCTACATGCTAATAACAAATCGAATGAATCAAGGAAATTCACTACCTCCCCGTGGTTGTGAAGACTCTAGGGAACTAGATGCAATTTTTTAGGGATTTTGGAGGGAAGCAATCCTCCCTTCAAGGAGGATGCCCCTCAAGCACTTTTTGTATAAATAAGAAGCCTTATCATCCTAGTAGGGATTTAAAACTATAGAGGAAGATAGTCAGCATCAGAGAAAGACTTTTTCCCATCATTTCAATTTTTCATGTTTCATGTATGAACACTTTTCAATATTAATGAAAAGCACTCTTTTGTTGTCAATCTTATTTTTTTATAAGTGGCCTGAATTTCCTTGGGTTAGGACCCAACCCAGGTGCTCAAGCCCCCTTGTACATTTTATTTCCTTGAATTTAGTTTAGTTATATATTTATTAAAATATCATCTCTAAAGAAAGTAGTGTCTTTGCAAGATTTATGGGTAAGATATTTTTTGAGTTTGTTCATTTGCCTTGTCCTAATAAATGGAAAAATAGTTTCTTTCCTTTAATTCCTGCAATAAGTTTTTTAACAATTGTTTATGAATCTTGATTTTATTAGTTAGTCATGCACTTTTCTTTCAGATGGATGGCATTGGTTCATAGGAAGAAATAGTGTTGTTTTTATGCATTTAGTTCACTCATACCATCATTTTTTCACACACTATTTTAGATCTCTTCAAATTGTGAGTGAGCTAAATTCTGCCTAAATAAGCTATATGAAACCCCCATTTATGGCTCTTCCTTGTATGAGTTGATGCATTAGGTGTGGATGAGCTTGGAAAGGACCTATTTTCCCTTCCACAACCTTCCTCCACCCCTTTTACTCTTCAAACCATATATAAACCTCATAATTTTATCTCGGATGTTTCTTGTAGCAAAATAGGGCCATCCTGTAGCAATACACAGATTGCCTTCAAACACTTGCAAAATTGCACCAAAATATTTTCTATCGTTCCCCAACATTTAAAAATGTCCATTAGACCATATATATGGAATTTAGATGTTCATATACCCCTTATGATCATTACCATAGTGGTTGTATATTTCTTTCTACAATTAGGGTTTGTCGTATATTTTTCTTGTTTCAACTGCTGCAAATTTGATTTATCATGCACCTTAGGGTAGGATTGATTTTCCTCTAGCATTATTGAATTTTTTTTTTATTCCTTGTAGTAGCATAGGTTTAATTAATTCATTTACTTTCCTGCAATAGCACAGTTTTTTTTTTTTTTTTTTTTTTAATATTAGAATTTCTTCTTGTCATTTACCTTCCTACAATTAGATTAGGGTTTATCTTGTGTCATTTAGTTTCCTACAATAAAATAATTTTAATTTTAATTTTTTCCTTTCTTTCAAGTTAGAATAGATATATTTATTGTTTGTTGAACTTTTTGAGAATTTCCTATAACATAATGGTCTTTGTGCATTTTAACTTCTCTTCAGTTGCATCAGATCAAATTGAGTAGAGTATATTTCCTGCTATATGTATAATACCGATACATATTATGTTTTTACAACCATAAGTTAATAATTATATTTGATCCCCGTAGGAGTTCTAACATTCTTGTTGTAATACTGAGGGCCATCACTTTTTGGCACCATTGCTGGGGAGGTGTGAAGGTACATATTATTTTCTACTCTAAGTAGATTCATTTTCGTTTCATTTCCCTAGAAAAACACAAAAAATTTTGCATCAACATATATATATTTAAAAAAAAAAATAGAAAAACATCATTTATTTCATTCTTCATAGAGATAGGGATAACTTAGAAAAATTTCCACCTAAAACTCCCACTCCTACAAACAATTAGCCTTCATGTTCTGGTGACTATGGTCCTCCCACTCTATCTACAAAGGATCTAGAAGCCTCCTTGGGTGAGAAACAAAATAGTTTTGAGGAGACTACAATATGAGAAGAACCTCCATTACCTATGAAATATATGGATGGAAATATATAGCCTATAGTATTTCATATTAAGGAGATAAATGGGGAAGCTAAAATGAAAAATATCAGCCTTACTGCTCTTTCACACTTGCATGGAATGACTTTTGAGGACCCTGGAAACTTGATGTTTGAATTTTTTGTAGCCTACAAGGCATATGATTATACATCTCATGAGAAAAACCTAAAATTGTTCCCTTTTACCCTCAAGGAGGCAATCTGCTAGTTCATGAGTTTAGAAAGGGGAAACACTACTACATGGGCCCAAATGCAACATGAATTCAACACTAAATATAGAGACTATTGCAAGTCAAGGGATATAAGGGCAAAAATATTTAGAATGACCCAAGGGCCAGATGAATCACTAAAATACTTTGAAGAAATATTTTAGCTAATATACAAGAGGGATAATTTCACCATTGATTTGGACTCATTAAAGCTAGTCTTGCTCTGGGGTGTCAGAGAAGAGTTGATGAGACACTAAATATGTTGGGAAATGGAGATAATTATCAGTTCAATTATGAAGACATTAAAATAGTTTTTAAAAACCACTCTAGAGCTGCAAGAAAAATAGGTATAAGATCCAACCATGGTTTGGTAAGTCCTTCATCTTCTACTTTAGTCATTAAAAGTGAAATAGGAGGTATGTTGGAGGATTTTAAAAGTGAAATATTACATAATTTTTCCTTATAGATGGACATATTGTAGATTAAAATTAAACAAGAGGAGACAAAAAGGGAATTGGCCATATTTCCCCTAGATGCACTAAGAGGAACCCTAGAAATGAGTGCCGAATAAGTGTTATAAACATATACTTTGTGTGTGAAGAAAAGAATTTGGTTGACAAGTGTCCATCTCTTCTAGTTTTAAAAGTAGTGTATCAAGGAGAAAAAGGAGGCATGGAGCAACTCTCCTTCATTGAAAAGAAAGGGGCACAAGTTCCTAGAACATATCAACAAGTTATGAACTATCATTCCTCTTTTAATACACATTATAATGCACCATTTCAATCTTGGTATCTGCATAAAAAAATCATCGTGGCCTATGCCTACTCCTTAGCCCTATCCCTCTCAACCTATAATTTCCCCTTTTTTTTAGACATACCAACACTAGCCTCCTCACTGGGGTATTCCATCATCAAGATGGAAGAATCAGGAAATCCAACCACCTTCCCTAATCCTTACTCCTCCTCAACCATAGCTACCCAAAAAAAATACAACTAAACAACCACAAAATTCCTTCTCAACCAAATATGAACCACAACAAAAAGAAGGCCTAACATTTCTATAGTGGAGGGACATCTTAGCCTACCTATGCTGTATAAATCCAATAAATCAACCTCAGGTTTGTGAAGGTACTTCCTAGTGTTCATTCACCTTCTTTGGAAAAAAATTGTGAAGAAGAGAAGGAATAAAGCACACGTCAAGTTAACAAACCTCTCTTCCCATAAAGGTTGATCCATCCTAGAACACATGCCTTAGAAGAAGTTGAAATTTTGGAAGAATTGAAAAATATGTGTCTCAAAATTATCCTCCTAAAGAACATTACGTATGTTCCCATGTATAACAAATTCATTAAAAAGGAATGACTTAAGAGGCTAGGAAGGAGAAGGAAATATTCCCCTACTATCAATTCCATTGGGAATTTATATGAACTATTGCTCGGGACGTTCATTATCCCAAACCATTTGGATCCTAGAAACTTGATAGTAGATGTGCACATTAACAACATTGCAGTCCCAAAAACCTCATTGACCTAGGGGTTGAAATAAATGTTATGATCAAGGATACTATGCTCAAGCTTAAAATCTAAGGATCCTTAAGGAAACCACCATGGTGATGCAACTTGAAGATAGATCCACAATAGCATCGGAATACATCATTGAGGATTCAATGGTTTCCATTAATTCCTAGGAGTACACAACTAATTTCCCCGTTCTCCAAAAAAAAAAAAAAATTCCATGATTATCCTCTTTTCCTAAGAAGATCTTGGCTACCTACTCTTGATTCCTATATTATTTGTAGAGATGGAAACATGAAAATTAGAAATGGGCAACTAAAAAAATAGCTTATAATATATCCCCCTGTTGAACCCCTCATTTAGCATGATTTTCCTATGTGGTTTACAGAGGAAGAAGAAAAATAGCTTTGTTAATCATCACCCTACCCTGTTTTTACATTAGAAGCCACTATTGGTAGAAGGAAATTGGACGAGGACAATAACATTGGCAATTTTCTGCAAAATAAGTATCCTGATGCCATGCAAATTGATGGCCAAAAGGAATAATTTTAAGGAATTTTCGAAAATAGCTTATGGGAAGATTTAAGCACTACTATTTATCATCAAAGTAATGTAAAAATTGTAGAAATAAGTCCCTCTAAAACTATATAAATCAACCCTTTTATTTCAGATGACCAGGAACAACAATTGCTCACTATTTTGAGGAAGAATGTTGATGCTTTTGCTTGGTACTACAAAGAAATAAAAGGAGTTGACCCCTTGATCTGTATTAATCACATATAGATTAAGAAATACCATAAACCTGTTCAACAACCTTAGAGAAGAATGGACCCTACACTAAAGGAAATGATAAAAGATTAATTTTGTATAAAAAAATTTCGGTGAAAGTCACATGTAAGAAATTTTTTGCCGACGCGTTTCAAACCAGCCATTGTGGTTCATCATCAGGACAAGTTGAGAAATCTAATCAAGAAACCTAATTAAATAGATAAGGAAAGCTCCAACTAGCTATTGTAAAATAACAGCTAGTTTGACTATAATAAGAAATTAAATTAAATTTCATCATATTATATTATATTTTAATTTAATTTAATTATATTTTAATTTTAAATATAATTTAATATTAATGTTTTTTTAATAGATTTAATATTAATATTTTTAATATAATTTTTATTTTTATTATTTTAATACCTTGAATTATATGTTAAAAATAAATAAATTAATTAGAAATAATAATAATAATAATAATAAATAAATAAATAAATAACTAAATAACAGCAACAACAACAACAACAATAATAATAAATATAAAAATAAAAGAAAATAAAAATAAATAAATAAATAAATTTCTTATTTAATTTACTCAATAGGTAATTTTTACTATTTTAAATCATAATATAATAAGGATGATACTAATAAGAAAAATCATAATGATAATAATCATAGTAATAGACCAAAAGGAACAGACAGGGAGAAAGAAACCGAGAGCGAGAGGTGAGGGAATGACATGAGGGAGCACAGAGGAAGAGGAAAAAAAGAAAGAGGCAACTAAGAGTGAAGGGCTGGAATCCAACATCTACTAACACTCCACCCATCATCCCTGTTAAGGTTAACCGACCTCTTTTCAATTTCCAAGCCTTCCCTCAACTTATAGTGGTGGAAATGGTCAATCCTCGCAATAACCTTAGCATTTTCAATACAAATGGGATGGTTTTTCTTTTCAGAATGCTCCGATAAGGCAGAGGACTGATATCTATTATGTCTAAGGTCAGTGATATGTTCATGAATTCTTTGATTAATTGAAAAACCAGTGTTGGGCCAGAATTGTGAATTATAGATAAATCACACTTCCTTAGACAGGTGCTAGTCTATAACAACAGGTGAAAGACTATACGAAAATTTCTCCTAACTTAAAACAGATACACAGAGAGGATTAGAGGCTTACTTGTTCAGTCGCTTCTGTTGCAGCTTCAAATTCAAGCGGTTTGCGAGCTGAATGCTTCCTGCAAGAAAGAACACTGAAACAACAGAAGATGCAATAATATAGATATCTATTCAAGCTAGTTAGTTAAATCAGTAAAGCATAAAACATACACATCAACTAAGATCTTGCAATATGGAAAATCAAAGTCAATAGAGATGCATATAGGGAAAAATAAGAAGTACTCTTTATTGATGATAGAAAGAGAGGTTACAACCTAGTGACTGATTTGAAGTGACCTTCCAGCAACGTTCCCAAGCCTCATCATAGTATAAATCTCTCCAGCAGCAGCTTCACAAATCTAGCTCTCAATTGAAAATCCTCCAGCATTTCTCTACTCAAATTCTTCCTTCTCAAGCACTTAGATCTGTGCATAATTTACAGATGAAATGTAGGTTGTTTCGCAATCAATAACTTTCCAAAAATAGGCAGGACATGTTTCCAGTCATGTAGATGTCAAATGGACACTTGTATCCAAAGCTTGACACATGTGAACTCTTCTAGAAGGCACTGGCTGAGTGGAGATTGAGGAACAATGAGAATTTCGCTCCCAATGTGACCAACGCACCTATGAATGTTAGGAAGTGCTTTGTAGAGCAGCCTTGCATGGGGCTACCTGCATATGCAACGCACTTAGGCCCCTTAGAGCCTGCGTTGGTGAGCTCTCATATGCTATATAATAAGCTTCAAACCATGAAAACCTTTTCTTGATGAAAGTCTTGCTTGATTTGTCTTGTTTCTTGTCTTAGGGCATGTAGCAACTGAAATGATAGGGAATGATAGACCCTTGATCATTGGTCCTGGAGATGATGTCCAGTTAACCAGGTCATTGGAAATGGTGCCCAAATTGAACTATAACAACCATTTTCACCAATGTAAGGCATCCCACAAGAGCACGTAATCAAGTAAACACCCTTACTCTCCTTAGGGAAAATTGTGTCCTTAACCGATCTAAGTGAACTCTGAATGGTGTGCAGGGGCTTGAAAGTTGATCAAACATTATGTTTCTTCAATATCCTAGTGAATTTATCATTAGTACCTTGGATAAATGGAAGGTGAACTCCAGATAACTGATCACAAGGATCTTTTTTAACCTTAGGACATTTTTTATCTTTTTGAAAAGCTCTAAGACATTGAACCCTGCTATAACCGTTCTTACTGAAAACATTAAGGAGATGAGATTTTTCACCTTCAAAGTGGTGCTCATCAGAGATTCTAAAGGCTCTAGTGACTAGGGTAATGAGAACCCCAAGCTTCTGAGCCGGTAAATGATGAGAGTTAGCATGCAAATATTGCTCAATATGCATCTTCTTTCTAAAGACTTGATGAGAGAAGGAACCATCATCATTCCTCGAATGGATGTAGGATTTATTTATCTAATTTTGGATAGTGAGTGGGTGTCATATTTAGTAATTGTGCCCAAGAAAAATGGGAAATGGAGAGTTTTTATTGATTACAATGAAATTAATAAGGCCACGAGGAAAGATCACTTTCCTTTACCTTTTATTGACTAAATTTTGGATTCTCTTGTAGGAAAGAAGTTCTTCTCATTTCTAGATGGGTTCAATAGGTATAGTAAAATTCAAATCAATCCTAATGACCGTGATAAGAATACTTTCACCTCCCCATGGGGGAAATTTTCCCATAGGGTCCTTCTATTCGGCTTGTGAAATTCCCCCCTTCACCTTTCAGAGCGTGGTATTGAGTATTTTTGTTGATCTTGTGCATGACTTAATAGAGATTTATATGGATGAATTCACCCCTTATGGAGATGCTTTCCAAGAAGCTCTCTCCAACCCATGCAAGGTTTTCAGAAGATGCATAGAAATGAATATTTCCTTAAGCCTTGAAAATTTTCAATTTTTTATGAATGTAGGAATTTTTCTAGGCCGCGTCCTCTCTAAGGATGAAATTCAGGTTGATCCTAACAAAATTGAATTTTTTAGAGAAGTTCATATCCCACAAAGACAAAAAGATACCAGGAAATTCTTAGGACTTGTTAGGTACTATAGGAGATTTATTAAGGATTTCAGCAATATTGCTTCAAATTTGTTTGGTTTACCAAAAAAAGAATCATATTATTTTTTAATAGTCCTGTGTCAAAAGGAATTTGAAGAACTCAAATACAAATTGAAAATTGCATCAGTCCTTAGGGGGGGAAATTGGGCCTTTCCCTTCAAAATTCACATAGATGCATCAGACAAAGCAGTGGCGACAACATTGGGGTATCTTGAAGGTAAATTTACTTATGTCATCTACTTCAGTGGTAAAAAATTGTCCAAGGCTGAACTCAATTATGTAGTCACCAAAAAATATCTTTTGTCTGTAATGCACTACTTGAATAAATTCAAGCAGTATATTACTGGATATCAAGTTTTCAGGAAAATTGATCATGAAAACATTAATTAGTTTATGAATAAGCCTTACGTAAATGCTTGAATCATTATATGGTTATTGTTGTTATAAAAATTTGATCTAAACATTGTTGATAATCTAGGGAAAGAAAATGTTGTTGCATATTTCTTGCTTAGGCTAACCTTGTCTACAGAAAATGAAGATATGGTGGATGACAAACATTCAGATGAGCACCTCTTTTCCACGTCACTTTTGTTTCCTTGGTTTGTTGATATAGAAATTTTTTTTTGTTGCTAGATACTATGCCCCTAACTTTTCTTCAAAGGAAAAGATCAAGATTGTCGGGAAAAGTGCTCCTTATAATTGGATTGGGGCCTGACCAAATCCTAATGAGATGTATAAGAGAAGATGAGGTCTATGACATCCTCTAAACATGTCATGACGGAAAATATGGAGGCCATTTTGTTGCTAAGATGAAAACCTATAAGATTATTCATGCATGATAATACTGGCCTACTCTTCATCAATATGAAAAGATATACACTACACAATGTGATGAGCATCAACTAATTAGTGGGATAAGATGCCCCTATAAACTCAAGTGACTTTAAAGACATTTAAGATGTGGGGCATGGACTTCATTAGGCTTATTGAACCCCCATTTAGACATAATAAGTATATCATTATGTGCAAAAATTATTTTACCAAGTGGGTTGAAGTGAAAAAAATTAAGGGAAAAATTGAAATAGAAATTATCAAAGTTCTTAAGGGAGAACATTTTTTGCAAATTTGGTTCCACAAGGGAACTAGTGATGGACCAAGTTTCTCAAGTCAATTCCAATCTAATTGAGGGGATAATGAGGTATCATCATATCAAACATAGAAGATCCACCCCATATCACCCTCAATCAAATGGGGAATTTGAGGTGACCAATAGAGCATTAGACGGAATTTTTACTAAGGTGGTTAATAGTAGCAAGAAATATTCGGTAGAAAGGATTATTGACACCAGTTGGGCTTACAAAACTAATTGGAGTAACACCACTAGTTTCACCCCATTTGAGTTGGTCTATGGTAAGAAATCTCTATTTTTCATTGAATTTGAGTAAAACACACTGGGAATGGAAGCAAAACTTGACCTAAACATCACAACATCTCAAGAAGAGATACTGCAATAGCTAAATGAACTTTATGAACTTAGGCTATAGGATCTTATTCAAATTGAAGTGGTTTAATTGCAAAGAAAATTTTGGCATGATAAGAATATCAATGCCAGAACCTTCCAAGAGGGTGATTATGCCCTCCTGTATAATTCTAGGTTCAAAAATTTCAGAGGAAAAATCATGACTAGATGGCTAGGTCCCTATCTAGTGGATAAATTCCATGATAATGGCTTATTTTAGATCAAGCCAATTGATGAAGAGAAAATCCCACTTCTAGTTAATGGCTAAAGATTGAAGTTTTATAGAAATCCCCTCTCAAGGGAATATTTTTCTAATTAAATAAGAAAAGAAATGAATGTGGTTGAGAGAATTAGAGCTCTGATCCATTCAACCTGTGATTAAAAAACAGAGAGAAAGAAAAAAAAATTAAAAGAAAAAATAAATAAAAAAGGGGAAAAACCCAAGGTGAAAACCTCATTTGAGAAAACTGAGGCGGACTCCTAGCATAAAAACCTCCCAAAGGTAGCCAATAATCCTAAAGTAAAGAGAAAAACAAAAAACTAAATATCCCTAGGTAAAAACCTCCCTTGAGTCACCTGGGGAAGACCTAGTTAGGCAAAAAACCTCCATGAGGTAACCTATGGGCCTCAGATTAAAAAGAAAAACAAGAAGAAAAAGAAAAATGAAGACAAAAGTCACCTCTGCTTTATCTATTTGATTGATAGTGATGCAGGTATAGTAGAATTCTAGCAGCAATCCAGAAGATTGACTTGTTTTTCAAGCACTCACCTTCAAAGCATTCAAAAATATTCTCTGCATCCATCTCACTCATTCACACACTATTTCTAATCCTCCTTCATTATTCCCAAGTCTCTTCCATTTGTTTTAATCATTTTCTTGAATTTCTACAAGAAATATCATATATTTCTATAGGATAACATAGAGCATAGAAAAAGGGTGCAGAGTTGAAGTGTTTCCATCTACGGGAAAAGGAGAAGGTCCCTAGAATCCCCTAGCTCCTAAAAATTCCATCAAATTTCAAAATTTCCATCACTATTCGACTAATGTGCCACCACAATCCAACCTTCCACCTCTTTTCCAACAATATTCAATATGTTGAGAATGCGACAAGATGATGGAGCTTAGTGAAATGAAGTCGCCTTCACTAAGTGGGCCGCGGAGCCAAATTCGCGCAAGTCTATTTTTAGACTATGTCTATTTTTAGACATACGGAGCATAATTTGGGAATTCTACTTGGAGATTCTTAAAGTATGCGACATGTTGGTAAAAATAGATGAGACCCTATTTTATAGGACCCAGGCTATTTTTAGACTGATCTCCTAAAAATATGGAAGTCAAATATTATTTACCCTTAATAATATTTTGACTATAAACAGCAGTTTACTCTCTTGGCGCACTTCGGTTTGAGTCATGGAGGTGGCTCATGCAACTGACACAAGGAATCACGTGGTTCCTAGGGTTTGATGGCATCTTGCATGGTTTACTTCAGTTAGACTTCAGTGGCAGAAGTTTTGGAGGAGTTAACGGGACAAATAGTGGAGTTGTGTTTTATTTATTTCAGTTGAACTAGTTGGGATTAGTTAAACTAGCTAATCAATTAGATATGAGTGGAGTAAATTAAATAATATTTAATTTACTAAATATTAACTCATTAGTCAACTCAAGAACACTTCAGTTCACTACAGTGCATGATCAGTTCAGTGGAGACCGGTGAAAGAGATAGATGAAAGGGTAGAGTTAGCTATCAGTTGTAACTATACTGTTGCTATTTGCAACACATAGATAGGTGGAGTAAGCTATGAGTATTGCAAAGTTTAGGCTGGTGGTTTATCTATATAAGGAGGCCATCACCTAGCATTAAAATACGCAATCAAGGTTGGCTATCAAGTGACTAAGGATTGGAGCAAGTGATTTGCTAGATCTAGCTTGATAGTGTGTAGCATGGGAGGTAGTGCATGAGAGCTTGTAAAGAGTTTTTTGTACTATGATTGTTACATGATTTCTCCATTATAATATACACAATAGCTGCGGGGTTTTCAGCTATAGGCTTTCCCCATACATACTGAGTTAATGTGTGATTGATTTGATGTGTGATTGCTTCTATGTTATTTCCGCATGTGACAATTAATTGTAGAAGAAGGTTATGTGTTATGTATGCAATTCGAAATTGATATATGACCAGGTTAATCTTCAGAAGTGATTTATTCAACTAATTTCTACATGGTATCGGAGCAAGATTAATTGTCGAAGTCTATTACGGTGATTGCAAACTTATTTCCTCGGACAGAGTCTGCATGCGGGCCAGGTAGCCTTCGGAATATTCATCCTTCTTTGTAAGGTGAAAGATCTGGTGAATGCCCTTTGCAGTCAATCTCTGATTTGGAAATAATTTGTTTTCAAGTATAGATCGGAAGCGATAGAGCTTGGAGCTTGGAATTCGAATTTTGCAGAAGGTTGTTTTTCTTGGTGCCGGTGTTGAAAGATGTCTTCTTTCAATGGTTTGCGACTCGAATATGCTCTTGAAGGCAGTTCGAACTATATTGCATGGAAAGATCGAATGGAAGCAGTGTTAGAAGATAATGGTCTGAAGGAGTTCGTGGATGCGGATGTCCCAAAGCCCACTGATGCAGCTCTGGTCGATGCATGGCAAAAGAAGATCGCGAAATGTCGAAGGATCTTGTTGGAGGGCGTCAAGGATCATATTGTATCCAGCCTGCATGGAAAGGCTACTCCATATTTAATGTGGAAAGCTTTGACGGATCTATTCCAGAGTAAGAGTGACCAAAGGAAGCTGGCGCTCAAAGACAAGCTCGGGAACATCAAGATGGAGAAGGGCGACAGTATCGCTAAATACCTCACGAAGTTCACTCAATGCAGAGATGAACTGGGAAGTGTGGGAGTTACTGTCGATGAAGAGGATATGGTCGACCTGGCTCTCCTTGGTCTTTCGAAGGCTTGGCACTCATATCAAGATAGTGTCAATGGTCGGGAGAAGCTGCCGGGATGGGAGCGCCTTTGGGCGGATCTCATGCAGGAGGAGATAAGGAGGATTACTCGAGATGGATCTTCATCAAAGGGAGCTGATGAAGAAAACTGCGCTTTGGTTGCCAAAGCAAAGAAGGGGAAGGGTAAGAAAACCTCTCATTCTGGTGCAAAGGGAAAGAAGCAGGATATGGTGAAAGTGAAGTGTTTTCATTGCCATGATCACGGACATTATGCTACCAATTGTCCAAAGAAGAAGAAGAACAAGCAAGCGGGAAGATCTGCAGATGGAGAAGCTTTGGCTTCACAGTTCGAGCTTGACTTTTCACTGATTGCATGCTTGGTTTCAAGTGTGATGGGATTGGTGTGGTTCTTGGACAGCGGTGCGTCATTTCATATGACGGGAGATCAGGAGTTGTTCTCATATCTGGAGAACAAAGATTTGGGTGTGCACATCGAGATGGGCGATGATGGTAGATACAGTGCGACTGGTATCGGTACCGTATCCTTTCAGAGGGAGTCTGGTAAACCCTTTGTATTAAAGGATGTCATGCATGTACCCGGATTGAAGAAGAACCTGATTTCAGTAGCGATGTTGGAGGATAAGGGGTATGATGTGGTCTTCAGCGAAGGAAAAGCCTTCCTGCGCAGTAAGACTACTGGAGAGAACCGGAAGATAGGGGTTCGAACTCAGAACCTTTATCAGTTGCAGGTAGATGACTGCGCAGCTATGGCATGCAAGGCGGGAGAAGTGGTGAGCCGGGATGATGAGGGCGAACTATGGCACGGGAGATTGGGCCATCTTCACCATGGAGCTTTGAAGATTCTGCAGCAGATTTCTACTGGACTTCCTAAGGGCACTCTTGCGCAGTCAGATCAGTGCAAGGGGTGTACTTTAGGGAAGTATGTGAAAGCCACCTTTCACGAGAAGGATAGTCGCGCCCCGACGATCCTTGAGAGAGTTCACACAGACGTGTGTGGTCCTTTCTCAGTTGCTTCGACAGCAAAGCACAGGTATTATGTGATCTTTGTTGATGATTTCTCTCGAAAGTGCTGGATCTTCTTCATCCAGAAGAAGAGCGATACATTCGCGAAGTTCTGTGAGTTTAAAGCACTGGTCGAGAAGGAGTCGGGGAAGAAGGTGATTGCTCTAAGGAGTGATAACGGTGGTGAATTCATCTCGGCTGAATTCAAGGAGTTCTGCAGCGCCGAAGGGATTCGGAGAGAGCTCATCGCACCCCATAACCCACAGCAGAACGGGGTGGCTGAGCGGAAGAACAGAACGATCGTGGGTGCTGCACGGGCGATGTTGCATGATCGGGGCCTACCCCTTCACTTGTGGGCTGAGGCATGCAATACAGCAGTGTATGTGCAGAACCGTTGTCCTCACAAGGTTCTTGGCATGAGTACACCAGAGGAGGCTTATTCTGGCAAGAGGCCTGATATTTCCCATTTGCGGATCTTTGGTTCTTCTGTCTACATGCATGTGACGAAGGATGCGAGAAGGAAGCTGGATCCAACTGCTGAGGTTGGAATATTTGTGGGGTACACTGATACACCTCACAACTATCGGGTGTATTTTTTAGACAGTCGAAAGACTGTTGTGCGACGGGATATAAAATTTCAGGAGGAGAAAGCCATGCGGTGTTCGCTTGAGAGGGAGCTACACTTGCATGCAGATGAGGAGCTGTTAGTTCCTAAGGAGGAGCTTCCGGATGTGGATCAGCCACAAGAGGAGGTTCAGGAGGTGGAAGAAACCACCCGGGCAGCGCCAACCATCAGAGGGCGCATGCGCACTACAGAAGCTGAGCGACTGGCTCGGGATGCAGAGAAGGTTGTAGGACCACCTACAGCACAGCGCAGACAGAGACAGTCACCGGATCGGTACACTGGATACATGGCTCTTATGAGTCGATGTGTTGTGACAGAGCCATCCTCTTTTGAGGAAGCTGTGGAGGAACCCGCATGGGTTGATGCCATGATCGAAGAATATGATTCGATCATCAGGAACAGTGCATGGGAGATTGTCCCAAGACCGGTTGGGAAATCAGTTGTAGGTTCGCGATGGATCTACAAGGTGAAGCAGGCGGCTGGCGGGAGTGTGGAGAAGTACAAGGCGAGATTTGTCGCCCGTGGCTTCTCACAGATCGAGGGGATTGACTATGAGGAGACTTTTGCACCTGTCGCAAGGTACTCTTCCATACGGACGATCCTTGCTCTCTCAGCGCAGATGGGGTGGCACATTCATCGGATGGATGTGAAGACTGCGTTCCTCAATGGAGTTATTGAGGAGGAGGTGTACATAGAGCAGCCTGAAGGTTTTGAGATCTTCAGCAGTGAGTCGCATGTGTGCCGACTCAAGAGAGCACTGTACGGGCTGAAGCAAGCACCTCGTGCTTGGTACACTCGGATAGACGGCTACTTCACCGGGCTTGGATTCTCCAAGAGTGAGGCGGATCCAAACCTGTACCAGATTGTGGTGGAGGGGAAGCTGTTGATCATCGTACTGTATGTAGATGATCTGATTTTGACTGGCGACGAGCAGTTGATACTTTCATGCAAGGAGGATCTTGCACGAGAGTTTGAGATGAAGGACCTGGGCATCCTTCATTATTTTCTGGGATTGGAGATTTGGCAGCGCAGTGGAGGACTGTTTGTTTCTCAGGGCAAGTATGCCCGGGAGATTCTAGAGAGGTTCAACATGCAAGGCTGCAAGCCTGTTGATACCCCTCTTCCTGGAGGTTGGAGGAAGGGAGATGCTACTTCGGAGGGGGTAGTGGATGCCACTGTCTATCGACAGTTGGTGGGGTCGTTGATGTATCTGGTCAATACTCGACCCGATATATGCTATGCAGTTAACCAGCTTTCGCAAGCTATGGTTAAGCCTACCAAGCTCTTTTGGAAGGCGGGCAAGCATGTATTGCGCTATATCAGAGGCACATCGGGATATGGTCTATGGTACGGACAGGAGGATGGAGTGAAGCTTTCTGGTTTCACTGATGCAGATTGGGCAGGGAGTCCAACGGACCGGAAGAGCACTTCTGGAGGAGTTTTCAGCATTGGGTCGACAGCAGTTTCCTGGTACAGCAGGAAGCAGAGATCCGTGGCACTCGGTTCAGCAGAGGCCGAGTACATGGCAGCAAGCTTGGCTGCATGTGAGGCTATTTGGATGAGGAAGATCCTCGCAGGTTTGTTCAGGTTGCATTTGGAGCCTACGGTGATCTACTGTGATAACCAGAGCTGCATCAAGCTCTCGGCTAATCCAGTATTTCATGATAGGTCCAAACATATCGACATCAGGTACCATCACATCAGAGATTGTGTTCGGCGGAGGATCATGATGCTTTCATATGTTCCCACGGAGGATCAGGATGCCGACATCCTGACGAAGGCGCTCACCAGGAGCAAGTTCGAATTCCACAGAGGCAGGATAGGGATTGCAGATAATCCATATCTTGCTGAGAGGGAGTGTTGAGAATGCGGCAAGATGATGGAGCTTAGTGAAATGAAGTCGCCTTCACTAAGTGGGCCCGCAGGCAAATTCTGGCGCAAAGTCTATTTTTAGACTATGTCTATTTTTAGACATACGGAGCATAATTTGGGAATTCTACTTGGAGATTCTTGATGGATGCGACATGTCGGTAAAAATAGATGAGACCCTAATTTTTAGGACCCAGACTATTTTTAGACTGATCTCCTAAAAATATGGAAGTCAAATATTATTTACCCTTAATAATATTTTGACTATAAACCACAGTTTACTCTCTTGGCGCACTTCAGTTTGAGTCATGGAGGTGGCTCATGCAACTGACACAAGGAATCACGTGGTTCCTAGGGTTTGATGGCATCTTGCATGGTTTACTTCAGTTAGACTTCAGTGGCAGAAGTTTTGGAGGAGTTAACGGGACAAATAGTGGAGTTGTGTTCTATTTATTTCAGTTGAACTAGTTGGGATTAGTTAACTAACTAATCAACTAGATATGAGTGGAGTGAATTAAATATTATTTAATTCACTAAATATTAACTCATTAGTCGACTCAAGAACACTTCAGTTCACTACAGTGCATGATCAGTTCAGTGGAGACCAGTGAAAGAGATAGATGAAAGGGTGAGTAAAGCTATCAGTTGTGACTATACTGTTGCTATTTGCAACACATAGATAGGTGGAGTAAGCTATGAGTATTGCAAAATTTAGGCTGGTGGTTTATCTATATAAGGAGGCCATCACCTAGCATTATAATACGCAATAGAGGCTGGCTATCAAGTGGCTAAGGATTGGAGCAAGTGATTTGCTAGATCTAGCTTGATAGTGTGTAGCATGGGAGGTAGTGCATGAGAGCTTGTGCAGAGTTTTTGTACTATGATTGTTACATGATTTCTCCATTATAATATACACAATAGCTGGGGGGTTTTCAGCTATAGGCTTTCCCCATACATACTGAGTTAATGTGTAATTGATTTGATGTGAGATTGCTTCTATATTATTTCTGCATGTGACAATTAATTTGAAAGTTATGTTATGTATGCAATTCGAAATTGATGTATGATCGGGTTAATCTTCATTGGTTAAGTAGTTATTCTTCTAATTGTCTACAACTTTTTTCTTCGATCGGATCTCCTGTCCGCCAGTCGCTGCGTGTTTTTGATACGGCCAAAGTAAATTGGCGTTTTCTGTTCTCCATTACACAATTTCTGGAATTGTTGGCTGCAACAAATGAGTATCCCGTCTATCCTATCGCCACCGATCTCTCCTGCGCTGCACAGTAGTTCGAATCAATTAATTAAGATCTTAATTGACAATCAACCAATTCCAGGATTTGAGGCGAGATTTTAGGAATCACGATTTCCAAAAATCCGCGCAGTCTGCTGTGTGAAGATTTCTGTTCACCGAATTTAACACATTTCATTGTCATAACACAGATATGTTATCCAAATTAAGTTGAAACAAGACAGGAAAAAGCTGTCAACGTATAAGTAGGCATATCATTAACCACAGACATGTATATTCCATTCATAACACGGATGATATTACAGTTGGCGCAAACACTATTTTTTATTCATAACCGTTGATAAAACATAGTTTCGCTTTGGTGTCAGCACCACAAAGAACGATCTCCAGTTTTCTTCAAAACACAATCTTCTTTATTAAACAGAGCTTTTCGCCCATACAAACCCACACCACACTTACGCTACCCCTCTCAATCTCTTTGCTTATTACATTTTTTTATGTATTTCCTCCACTAATTGCTCTAACAAACAGCTAACATAATCTCCTACTATTAGAGAAAATCTCAATAAAACAGTTGCATTTATCACTAAAATAACAAACTATATGAAGAATCGACCTCCTCAGTAAAACTGAGATTGAACAAACAGTAATAAAATTCACCCTGTCAG
>JAXQQM020081057.1:0-173295 GCA_034641835.2 Pinus albicaulis | reverse complement strand
TCATGATAGCTCGTTGGATAGATCACTCTGTCTGCTACACAATGAACCTATCCATCACTGAAAATGATCAAGTATAGCCCCTCAAAGATCAATTCTCCCAAGATTGGTCAAAAAGTACAGAATGGGACTGCAAAAAGTGCAACGTGCTCTCGCAGGCCAATTTTTTAGGCCTTAAGAAACTCTAAATTGAACTCATGTGATGCAACAACAGCTGAAAGTCAGCCTTGAGGAGAGATGGTCAATCGTCGTCGTGGCTATGTCTGGCTTCCCCTTGAAACCCCTTCCTTTCTCCTTCACTGGTCTATTTTCTTTTTATTTTTATTTATCAATTTCAAAGAAATTGACAAAGAAACGTATTCACAACTTCGAATCTTATATTATATTCCTGGCATATAAATATTATCCCCACACCTTATAACTAATGGTTATACCTTCGTACCTTATATTAATACTCCTCGCTTTGTAACCAAAACTTTACAATAGAGCTTTCGAGCAGGCCCCACCTATGTATATGTAGCAACAACCAATCAAACGCATGCACCGTACCTCATCTATCATCTGTGCACCTTGGTTATCGTTCGTGCATCTATGTCGGCCGAACACCATCCGATGTTCCACTCCCAAATCAACGACTGTCGTCAATATCGCTCGGCGTCCTGGTACGAATGTTAACGTGCAATGGTGCAGGTTAAACATTGGTTTTACGGGGGTCCCCCTTGCCACACGTTGACTCCTCTATGGAATCGCTCCAATTTAGGGAATACTACTCAACCCGCAAAAGCGGTGCGATATGGGAAATCCACCTTTACAAATCCGCTTGCGGTTTTGGTACAGTGATTAACCAAGGCCGCGTCGGGGTTGCACTATTTCTACTTATTCAATTAACTCGGTCAATCCTCGGCAAGGTTTCAATTTACAATAACGTAATTCTCTTCCGACAGCTTTTCTATACAGACCACGCCTGCGGTGAGGTTAATTCACAAGGTTTGCTCCAATAAATTAAGGGAAACACCAGACAGAGATATGTGAAATTCATATAATCACCATTCTCAACGATGTCGCACCGAACCAGTGTAAAATCATTTCTCAATCAAACAATTTCTTCATTAATAAGAATTCAATACAATTCGATGGCCAATGAACATTGAAATCATTTAACTGGAAACAATTGTTAACACACAGAATTTTATTGAAGAAATATCTCCTCTTCCTCTCGCTCTCCTCCATACATCCGAGGGATTACATTTATATACATCAACATATGTCCTTTTGGTTCCTCTGTGAGGACCGTTATGGTAACTCAAGAGCCTAATTACAATTTTCGAAACTAAAACATGACAGATGGACTAACCATTAAACTTCTACAACTCTAACTAATCTAATAATACAATCAGCTAAGGTATTGACACCTAGCTGTAACAATTCAAATTTTTTCAAACCCTCCTAGCCACAACATGTGGACAAAACCTCCTACATTGCTGGCTAGTGTCTAATGCCCCTGCATCAGACTCCCGAGGGAAATCTTCTTCATGGGATCCTATCCATGAGCTCTTCCACTGATCTGCCTATCTCCTGCAACATTTCTTCAGTCATCCAAGTGGCATCTTCCTCTGGCTTATCCTTCCATTTGATCAAGTACTAAAATTACTCTTGTCCTCTGGTCCTTCTGAACACTCTTTTGTCCAATATTTTCTCTGGTTGCAATGGCTGCGCTAGAGGTAGCTTCTCTTTCCACTCAATTTGTTCCTTGTCTGTTGATCCTTCTTTTGCTCCATCATCTTCATATTTGTACAAATCTGCAACATTAAAAATGGGATATATTCCAACATCAGGGGGTAATTCAATCTCATAAGAATTTGCAGAAAAATTTCTAAGTATCTTGCATGGCCCAATCTTTTTGAACTTCAATTTGTTATACTGCTTCTTTGGGAATCTCTCCTTTCTCAAGTGTGCCAAAACCAGATCTCCTACTTCAAAGTGAACTTCTTTTCTGCTCAAGTCTGCTCTGGTTTTGTATTTGATGCTGCTGCCTTGTATTTGCTGTTTCACTTGTTCATGTATGGCCTGGATCTCTGAAGCAAATTCCTCACCATATGCACTCCTTAGCTCTGATTTTCCTAGATTCCTTAACTCAGAGATTCCTCTGGGGTGCATTCCATAAACAATATGAAATGGAATCTACCCTGTGCTCCTATTTGGTGAGTCATTATATGCATATTCTGCTTGGGGAAAAATATGATCCCACTGCTTGGGATGTTCTCCTGTAAGACTTCTCAATAAATTTCCCAGACTCCTATTCACTACCTCAGTTTGTACATCAGTCTGAGGATGATAAGCTGATCTGAAACTAATTTTATTACCAAGTTTCTTCCACAATGTCCTCCAAAAATGACCCACAAATCTGGTATCTCTGTTTGAAACAATACTCTTGGGTAACCCATGCAATCTAACAACTTCTTTGAAGAACAAGTTAGCAACGTGGGTGGCATCACTAGTTTTATAGCATGGAATAAAATGTGCCATTTTGGAGAATCTGTCCACTACAACAAAGACTGCATCATTCCCTCTCTGAATCTTGGGTAATCCTAGAACAAAATCCATACTCACCATGTCCCAAGGCCTGTCTAGAATAGGTAAGGGAGTGTACAATCCTGCATTCTGGCTCCTTCCTTTGGCATATTGAAAAATCTTGCAATTCTTCACAAGCTTGTCCACTTCTGCTCTCATCTTGGGCCAGAAATAAAACTGACTCAGCTGCTCATAAGTCTTATCAGTACCAAAGTGTCCAGCAAGTCCTCCACTATGCTTCTCTTTGACCAAATTTTCTCTCATGGAACATTTTGGTACACACAGTTGGCTTCTTCTGAATAACAAGGCCTCTTGCAGGAAATAATCCAGCCACTAGATTCTATCTGTTAAAACAGGGTTACTACATGCCTCAAATGCTTCTTTAAAATCTGGATCTGTTTTATACAATTCTTTTAGAAAACCAAATCCTACAACTTCTAAATTAGTTTCTTGAACAAGCATGTGCCTCCTACTCAAAGCATCAGCTACTTTATTGGCTTGACCCCTTATATGTTTCAAAACAAAATTAAAACTTTGGAGATACTCAACCCATTTAGCATGCTTATGTTTCAACTTGGGCTATTGTACAATATACTGCAACGCATGATTGTCAGAATATAATACAAATTCCCTGTACATCAAATAATGTCTCCACTTCTTCAGTGCCTGAACAATTGCATAGAATTCCTTCTCATAAGAGGAATACTTTCTTCGGGTGTCGTTCAGCTTTTCATCGAAATATGCCACAAGCCTATCATCCTGACTCAACACAGCTCCAATGGCTTCCCCACTAGCATCACATTTTACTTGAAATGGTTTTGTAAAATTAGGCAGAATGAAAACAAGCTTCTCTGTTATCTTTTGCTTCAGCAGCTTAAAATTTATTTCTGCTTCATAAGTCCACTTAAATGGATATTTCCTCTTCTTTATTGTCTCTATTATGGGTGCATTAATCTTACTGAAGTTTCTTATAAACTTTCTGTAAAAACTAGCAAGTCCCTGGAAACTTCTTACCTCAAAAACATTCCTCGGTGAAGGCCACTCCATAATTGCCTTAACCTTTTCTAGGTCCATCTTCAATCCTTCTGCAGAAACAACAAACCCCAAATACACCAACTCCTCCTTCATGAATGAGCATTTCTTCAGATTTATCAGCAGTTTCTCTTGGTGCAGCTTCTTCAAGACACGATTTAGATGCCTTAAATGTTCTTCTTTAGTTCTGCTGAAAACTAATATATCATCCGGATACACTATCACAAATTTACCAATGAATTCCTTCAATACTTCATTCATAAGTCTCATGAAAGTGCTAGGTGCATTTGACAACCCAAAAGGCATTACCATCCATTCATATAGTCCTTCATTTGTTTTAAAGGCAGTTTTCCACTCATCACCCTCTCTTATTCTAATCTGATGGTATCCACTTTTTAAAACTATCTTTGAGAAATACTTAGCACCACTCAAACAGTCCATTAAGTCCTCAACTCTGGGCAAAGGGAATCTGTACCTGATTGTGATCTTATTGATTGCTCTAGAATCAGTACACATCCTCCAGCCTCCATCTTTCTTTGGGCTCAATACTGCTGGTACTGCACATGGACTCAGACTTTATCTAATCAGTCCCTTGTCCACCAACTCCTGTAATTGTCTCCTAATTTCCTCATTTTCCTTGGGATTCATTCTGTAGGATGCCTTGTTCATCAGATTTGAACCAGGGATAAAATCTATCTGATGGCTAATCTTTCTCATAGGTGGCAGCTCATCAGGTAAATCATCCACAACAATGTCACAGTAATCATCCAACATCTCTTGTATCTCTACTGGTAAATCAGAAATATTTGTAGAAGTAAGAACTACTTTAGGTTTGAAAACTAAAGCAAAACTTACCTCTTCTTCTTCTATCTACTGCAGATATTCCTTCCCGCTCAGCAACAAGGTCTTTGGATCAATCACTCTGCTCAATGGCTCTCCTTCTTCCATGGGTATCAATGTATGATGTACCCCATCCTTGAAGAACTTGTAAGTGTTCTTCTTGCCATCATGCACTACTGCTCTGTCAAACTTCCAAGGTCTACCCAGCAGTATATGACACACATCCATGGGCATTACATCACACAATACCTTATCTTTGTATTTTCCCATTTGCAGCTCTATTTCACACTATTCTTTCACAACCAGCTGGTGCCCCTTATGCAGCCAGGACACCATGTAGGGAGTTGGATTCTCCCTTGTCTTCAACTTCAATTTTTCTATTACCTCAGTGGAAACCAGATTGTCTGTGTTGCCACTATCAATGACTAGGTGACACCATTTCCCTTGGAATTTGCATATGCTCCTAAATAAATTCTTCCTTTGTGCAGGCTCAGTGACCTCTTTGGCTTGCTTCAATAGGACCTTATTTACCACCAATAATTCTCCCCTCTCTGGAAGAATTTCTACTTCAATTTCTGCCTCTTCTTGAGCCTGGGCAAAAACAACATTTCTTGGACCAGCACCCACATTCTCTGGACACTCATAGTGCTTATGTCCCACTTGCTGACATCTATAACACCTCAATTCTCTACCTCTACCTCTGTCTCTGCCTCCTCTTCCTTTTCTTCTGTAAGAACCCCTTATGCCCCTTGAATCATCCTCTGTAGATGCATTCTGAGGTGAGCTACTATTAGCTCCATCCCTGTGTGTAGTAGGCTTTCCTCTACCACCCTGAGTTCCCTTCCCTCGGAAAGTACCTCTCTTCTTGGCAGACTGTTTCCTCAGGAGTTTCTCTTCTGCTTTCAAGGCCATCTGATAGGCCTCTTCCACTGTCTTAGGGGACAGGAGACCAATCTCATCTTGGATCTCCAGCTTGAGACCATTCACATATTTGGCAGTCTTCTCAGGTGTGTCTTGGAATTTCCCAACCCTTATGCTTACTCTGTAGAATTCCTCTGTGTATTCTTTTACTGTCAGCAACCTCTGTCTCAAGTTCTGCATTTTTTTATACAATGTCAGCTGGTAATCACTAGGCAAGAATTTACCTTTTAATTTAGCCATAATTCTGGTCCAGCTCTTGATAGGTTTCTTGCCAACTCTCCTCCTTTCTACCTGCACTCCATCCCACCAAAGTGCAGCATGTCCTTTCAGCTTTGTCACTGCAAAATTGACGTTCTTATCCTCGCTTATTTCTTCATAATCGAAGCATGTATTCATTTCATTTATCCAATCCACCAGCTCCTCTGGATTCAGTCCCCCTGCATAACTCGACACTTCAATTCTGGGCTTAACTGCAGATCCCATAACAGTTCTAAGGAGCCTCATGTCAAGAGGAATTTCAACATTTTCTTCTACTTCTTCTATTTTAGGTTCACTGATGTCTTCAGGATCTCCGGTCTGTCTTCGCTCTATGACGTCCATTCTGACCTCGACCCTTTGCAACATCCCCAACACCTCAGCATTGGCAACAGGTCTCCTTCTGCCAGCACCTCTACCAACTTGGATCGCCATGTCAGCAAAAACAACTTCAGACAATAGCTTTGATACCACAAATGATGCAACAACAGCTAAAAGTCAGCCTTGAGGAGAGATGGTCAACCATCGTTGTGGCTTTGTCTGGCTTCCCCTTGAAACCCCTTCCTTTCTCCTTCGCTGGTATATTTTCTTTTTATTTTTATTTATCAATTTCAAATAAATTGATAAATAAACATATTCACAACTTCGAATCTTATATTATATTTCTGGCATATAAATATTATCCCCGCACCTTATAACTAATGGTTATACCTTCAGACCTTATATTAATACTCCTCGCTTTGTAACCAAAACTTTATAATAGAGATTTGAGCCGGCCCCACCTATGTATATGTAGCAACAACCAATCAAACGCATGCACCGTACCTCATCTATCGTCCGCGCACCTTGGTTATCGTTCGTGCATCTACATCGGCTGAACACTGTCTGATGTTCCTCTCCCGAATCAACGACTCTCGTTAATATCGCTTAGCATCCTGGTACGAATGTTAACATGCGATGGCGCAGGTTAAACAGTGGTTTTACGAGGGTCCCCATTGCCACGTGTCGACTCCTCTATGGAATCGCTCCAATTCAGGGAATACCGCTCAACTCGCAAAAGCAGTGCGATATGGGAAATCCACCTTTGCAAATCCGCTTGTGGTTTTGGTACAGTGATTAACCAAGGCCGCGTCGGGGTTTTGCTATTTCTACTTATTCAATTAACTCGGTCAATCCTCAGCAGGGTTTCAATTTACAATAACGTAATTCTCTTTCGACGGCTTTTCTATATAGACCACGCCTGCGACGAGGTTAATTCACAGGGTTTTCTCGAATAAATTAAGGGAAACACCAGAGAGAGATATGTGAAATTCATACAATCACCATTCTCAACGATGTTGCACCGAACCAGTGTACAATCGTTTCTCAATCGAACAATTTCTTCATTAATAAGAATTCAAGACAATTCGATGGCCAATGAACATTGAAATATTTTAACTGGAAACAATTGTTAACACATAGAGTTTTATTGTAGAAATCTCTCCTCTTCCTCTCGCTCTCCTCCATACATCCGAGGGATTACATTTATATACATCAACATATGTCCTTTCGATTCCTCTGTGAGGACCGTTATGGTAACTCAAGGGCCTAATTACAGTTTTCGAAACTAAGACATGACAGATGGACTAACCATTTGACTTCTACAACTCTAACTAATCTAATAATACAATCAGCTAAGGTATTGACACCTAGTTGTAACAATTCAAATGTTTTCAAACCCTCCTAGCCACAACATGTGGACAAAACCTCCTACATTGTTGGCTAGTGTCTAATTCCGCTGCATCATCATGATATATCATTGGAAATATATGGATGTTTAGTTATCATTTCACTCATCAAGAAATTCATTTGGACATTCCATCAAGGAGAAAAGTTGATTTTCCAAAGACTACTCTAGAAGTGCGACAACTCTCCTATAGCAACTATTATTTATAATTCCTCACAAACCATAAAACCTATGTAAGATCTGAAGGAGTGCATTATTCCTTTCTCCATTATCAATAAAAACCTCTTTCATTATTGTGAAATTCATCTCCATTTAGTTAGAAACATACTTTGAAGAAAAACGGGCCTTATGTGTAGCAAATGATTTCTCCCTTGGAATGACCCCTTGAAAATTAATCGAGACATGATTTTTATGAGATGGAATAGCCTCATACTTGCTTATATGACCTCCCTTATGCCTCCTCTACTCAGATGTCTATGATTCCATATAAAACCCTAGTTCAATGGGAGAGGAAATTAGGGTTTAGTGTAGACAAAATAAGGGATTTGGGAAATTTATAAGAATTAAGGGAAATAAAGGGGATAGGGGGCTTCTAAATTCTTAGGAAAATTTTTGGAGATAGGGAGGGATATTAGGAAGTAGGGGAAAGTGTAATTTCAAGGATTTAGTGAGGGGAACGGGTCCAAAACAGAAAAACACATGCCTAGTCTAGAAAAGGTCAAATTATAGCAATACACTAGGGATTGTGGAAAAATGATGATTTTGAGGGATAGGAGTGATGGGAAGTGTTTAGGAAGGTATATTAAGGATGGGGGAGGGTGTAAGCACATCAGGATACAATTTCTTTTTATGATTTAACCATGGAAGTCATCAAACCAAGAAAAAGTCCCTCAAAACCCTCAGAGAGGGAAATGAGCTTCCCAAGAACAAATGAGAGACAAATATGGTAAAAAGAAAGCCACTTAATTTGGAATGATAGTTTGAAACCTGAAATTGTTGAACAAACTTCTGAAAATGATCATTTGGGTACCCTTGGGAAAACACCACTCCCTTTGGGAAAAGTGCAATAGAAGAGGAAAACTTGTGTTTTGATGGAATAAAATGGAATTTGTGAGAGTGGGAGTGATTTTATTGGTAGAGAGATGTCTCTTGAATGTGGAATGAGAAAATGAAATTGAGTTTTAGTTTCTTTGTAGCTTTGAAAATCAATTTTCTCCTTTGGTGGTGTAGTGGACCCACCATGTACTTTCACATTATGATTTTAACTGTAGCCTTAGAACTTAGTTGCATATAATCCATCATAATTAAGATAAAAACATTATTTTAAAACCTTTGTTGAAAACCTTTGACTATTACTACTCCCTAAAAAGATGAATTTGATGGTGAAATGACCAATTTTCATGATTTTCTCCCTATGAGCTAACAATGACACAACATGGAAGAATGAGCTGAATGATGACTATGGGACTCTTTCAAAAATGAATGACTTGACCATGATGATGTCCATTGACCATGGAGGCGAAATGAGTAGTAATGATCTAAATACCCTAATCAGTGACCAAGTATTTGCATGATGACCTAATGGAATGAAAAAAAATTCAGAATGGAACTCTAATATGATATGAAAAGAGATTTTTTGATCACTGGTTGCAGGATGAAAATTATGGAATTAACATTGGTTCCATCTAAGCGATGATGGCTCCTTGAAGGTGTCAATAATACCGTAGACTAAGTATCTTATCCATTGGGCATGGAGTCAAAATCTGAAAAGCAAAATGAATACTGAAACCTTGATATAACAAACTAACTCAAGAATAACTCAAAAATTACTGAAATTTATTGAAAACAACAGAAAACCAATGAAACTTTATGGCCTTCACCTCGGGCTCCAAGCCTCGGTGATTCTCCACTTCATAATTTCTAGAAAACAGAAATTGAAATAAACTTGCTACTGAAAACGAAATAAAATCAAACTAAAATGAAACCAACCTACTCTAATCTGCTGCACAATTGTTGATTAGGTGAAATGATCCTTCCTGTGTAACCAATCCAACAGATGGCTACTTATCGAAATTATTTTCTCACTTTCCTCGAGCAGGAAAAATGATGTATGTGTAGGAAACTCATAATAAAAACTGAAACCAAGACTTATGCTGAAAAATAAGACAACATTCATCTTCTCCAATGCTTGCAAAAGACTGCCCAAGGGATCTTGAAAATCATGAAGCATTACCTTTTGTGGATCAAAAAAATGATATGAGCAAGCATTATTACCATATGGATGTAACAAATTAGCGAAAGGATCCTCCGTAATACTTTTAACAACATAAGTGTCCACATCTATGGGATCTGAGACAAAATCCTTTTCATCAGCACACTTTTCATTTTCTGAATGTTGAGAAATATTTGTATCTGTAAGGGGCTCTAAACAACTTCTTCTTTATCATTGCTCTCCTCTTCATAATCACCTATAAACTGGAAAGATTGTATAATAAAATAATCATTCTTAATGGATGGAATTTGGATTTTCAAATTTAGAATCTGATTTATTTCTTCTTCAGTCAAAGGAGAAAGTACTCTTTGTTTTCTTTGGATGAAACAACAATTATCTTATTTCCCTCCTAAAGATTCACAAGGATGTTGAATATCTTCTTTAATATAAAGAAAAGGAGCATATAAATTTTTATCAAACTACTGATTTATTTCATGTGGTTTCATTCGACTATCAATATGAAAAATTCTTTCATCTTCAAGGAAAGAGGAAGATATTGTATGCTGAATATGATCTTGTGTATCAAAGTGACCATCTTCCTAAGATTTTTTTTGAAGGGAGAAATCATATAAGGCTTCAATGATCTCTCCACCATTCATGCATTCAATATCATCAATACCCTCAAGATATCCAATAAAACCATCACTATAATCAAAACAGCTTTGTAAGAGAGATAAATAAATATTAGACTTCACGTAATGTTTGGAAAACATATTATGGAAATATTTAAGATAACATAAGCTTCCTTCTGGTAACTCTTCATGCCATACCCTAGGTTTATCTTCATGAGTAGCCATAAACACTTTCATGAGATATTCTTCAGGAAAATCAACTCTCAGTCTACATACATGTACATGAAAATTTATTAAATCCATATCAACATCATCTTTCTTTTTATCTCTAAATATGGGAAGATGTGTAAACCCGTCAACATAAGGCATAGGATTTGGAATTCCATGGATTTGAGATTGATCCATAGGATTATACCTAGGATTTTTTCTTCTAGTAGAACTCATATCAACAACAATGAAGTCACCACGAAGTCTATTCAAATTACTGGTTCTTGAAAATTGGAGTCGGCATGAAAATTATGAAGCTTGGATTCTTTGACATTGGATTTGTTAGCTAAATGATTCAACCTTTATATGCATCTGACTGCTGTCCACCATCAACAACCAGATCTAAACTTTGATGATTGTCATCCTAGGAAATATATGTCACTTTATTTCCCAGTATGCTCACCAAGATGTTATCATTCCACCGGATCTCCGAGACTGAGAAGAGACCAACAAAGGTAACCAAAAACCAATATTGTGGAAAGTAGCTAGCCCTACTAGGTAGGAGGGGGCTCTCTCCAATGAATCTTAGTCAATATTGTTGGATCAATGAGATATTAGGCTAGGTATAGTAGCACGGGGGTTTTATTGATTGAATTTTGAGATGCTAGATGGTGAATAGGTCAATGAAGGAACTAGGCCAGAGAAAACAAGGATCAAAATTGCAGGGATCTGATGGAGAAAGGTAGGTAAGAAGTTCAACAAAAAATAGTATCTTGATGAAGTGGTCTAGACTACTAGGGTTTGATAAAATATCATAAGAAATATGAATTCTTTTCTACTAGAAGAATATGAAATAAACTGTAACTATTCCTCCAAAACAGAGCATAAGATTAATGAATTCTGTCTTTTTGACTTATGAAACAATTACATAAAAATATGGCATGAATATGAAATAAAAATATATTCACACATTTGTAAAACATAAGAAAAAAAAATCAAATCAATTTACCACAAGAATTCAATCAAAATCGTTGCAACTCAGTGTGTTATTACTTGCCAAAAATCTGATTACAACAGTGTTTAGTGATCAATCCAACAACATCAAACCATTGCAATGTAAAAAGGAGTGAAATATATAGGCTGAAAACTAATTCTTCCACTCTCAGGGGTCGAATCCATAACTTGTGGACCTGATCCCCAAAGTGCTCAACTGGAAACCCAAAGACTAGGGAGGTCAACAAACTCATCCCTAACTTTGGTGAAACTGATTCATTTATCCAAAAATACACTTTTACCGAATGTATCTACCTCTAGTAAACTTTAGTAACATAATTTAATTTACATTCATCAATTACAATAGTAAAAATGAATTCAATCCATTAACCAACTAAGAAAAATTCAAAACCTTAAAAATATTAGTGAACTAGAAAAAGCGCAGCGCCCTTGAGAAAATCTCAATGCCCTTGGGAAAAAGCACAATGCCATCTTCTAGCTCACTTTTGGATGACTTACCGAACTCTAAATCGAGCTCATGATATATTTTTGGAAATATCTCTCTGTCTTCTACACAATGGACCTATCAAGCACTGAAAATGACCAATTATAGCACCTCAAAAATAAAATTTCCCAAGCCTAGTCCAAACGTGCAAAATGGGGGTGCAAAAATCGCAACGTGCTCTTGCAGGCCACTTATATAGGCCTTCCTGAACTCCAAATTGAGCTCGTGGTATCTCATTGGAAATATCGGTATGTCTAGTTATCAATTGACTCATCAAGCACGTCATTTGGACATTCCATCAAGGAGAAAAGTTGATTTTCCCAAGACTACCCCAGAAGTGCAACAACTTCCCTATATCAACTATATTTTTAGCATTCCTCCCAAACCATAACACATGTGTAAAAACTGTAGGAGGTTTTACTTGGTCGACGAATAACAAAAAATCTTTAATTTTTGTGAAATTCATCTCCATTTGGTCATAAACATACTTTGAAGCAAAACTGGCCCTATGTGTAGCAAATGATTTGTCCCTTGGAATGACCTCTTGAAAAATGATGGAGACATGATTTTTATGAGCTGGAATGGCCTCATAATTGCTGATATGACCTCCCTTATTCATCCTCTTCTCATATGTCTCTGATTCCATAGAAAACCCTAGCTCAATGGGAGAGGAAATTAGGGTTTAGTGTAGGCAAAACAAGGGATTTGGGCAATTTATAAGAATGAAGGGAAATAAATGGGATAGGAGGCTTCTAAATTCTTAGGAAATTTTTAGAGGTAGGTAGGGATGTTAGGAAGTAGGGGAGAGTGGAATTTCAAGGATTGAGTGAGGGGAATAGTTCCAAAAGGGAAAAACACTGGCCTAGTCTCGAAAAGGTCAAATTGTAGCGATACGGTAGGGTTTATGGAAAAATTATGATTTTGAGGAAAAGGAGTGATGGGAAGTGTTTATGAAGGTATATTAAGGATAGGGGAAGGTGGAATAGAATCAGGGTACAAGTTTTGTTGATGATTTAACCATGGAAGTCCTGAAACCAAGAAAAACTCCCATAAAACCCTACGAGAGGGAAATGAGCTTTCCAAGCACAACTGAGAGACAAATATGGTAAACACAAAGCCATTTACTTGGAAATCATAGTTTTGAACCTTAAAATTTTGAAGCAACCTTCTGCAATGATGATTTGGGTAACCTTGGGGAAACACAACTCCCTTTGGAAAAAGTGCAACACAAGAGGAAAACTTGTCTTTTGATGACATAAAATGGCCTTTGTGAGAGTGGGAGTGAGTTTTATTGGTATAGAGATTTCTCTTGAATGTGGAATGATAAAATGAACTTGAATTTTAGTTTCTTTGTAGCTTTGAAAATCAATTTTCTCCTTTGGTGGTGTAGTGGACCCACCATGTACTTTCACATTCTGATTTGAACTGGAGCCTTAGAACTTAGTTGCATATAATCCATCACAATTAAGATAAAAACATTCTTTTAAAAAAAAATTTGAAAACCTTTGACTATTACTACTCCTTCAAAAAATGATTTTGATGGTGAAATGACCAATTTTTTTATTTTGAGCCTATGACCTAATTATGACACAACATGGAAGAATGAGTTGAATGATGATCATGATGACTATGGGACTATTTCAACAATGAATGACTTGACCATGATGATGTACATTGACCATGGATGTGAAAGGAGTATTAATGATCTAAATACCCTAGATAGTGAGAAAAGTTAAGCACGATGACCTAATGGAATGACACATTTTTTAGAATGGAACCCTAATATGATATGAAAAGAGATTTTTTTATCACTGGTCGCAGGATGCAAATGCTGACATTAACATAACATAGGTTCCTTATTGGTAAATCCACCTTCATAGTTTGCCATGGTCCTTAATATTTCTTCTTGTTGTTATAATGTTCAGAACTAACCCGCTCTAATACCAATCATTGGAAACAAGGACAATACTGAGAGGGGGGGTGAATTAGTATTGTAAATTTTTTTTACCAATTTAATTTTTTTTTTACTTAGTGCACACCATTTAATAATTTAAAAATAACTTAAATAAAAATAACAGAGATGAATACCATCAATCACCATGGGACACACAAGAAAAAGTAACTCTCAGAACTAATCTTCAATTCATTCATAGGGAAATATACAACTTGAAGTTACAAAGTATTGGCTATAACCAACAGGAAACTACAATTTCCTAGTTTATCAACTATAACATAATGGAGCTACAAGCCTAACTATTCTCTAGCACCCTCTGAAAGATGCATCAACCCCTAATCAACAAGTTATAACATTCTAGACACTCATTGTTTCAATATTTCATCCATTTTCATACTCAGGAAAATGAATGTCTTCTCTGCCTTCAAAATAATTAAATCACACAACCACTAACATCTTCATCAATCCTTAATAATGGAAAAAACCATACCAAAACCTCCCCGCAACAGAAGCTCTATCTTTTTCACAACATACCAATTCTGATTTTGCTTAGGCCTTGTTTTATAGTTTCTTTGATTGATTGCATTCTTCTTTATTGTTTCCTTTGTCCTATCCATATCATTCTTTCTGGACTTTGTTTGTTGTTTTGGGTTCATCTCCAAGTTAAACTAACCTTCACTTCATTTTTTTCCACTTAAACTGAGTTTTTCTTCTATTTTTATGCATTTTGGCCCTTACATAATTTAGCATTTTTCTTGCTAATTTGATCTATAGTTAATTATGGCTTAGCTGCCAAAATTATATTTAAAATGGAAGTTCAACTATTTTCTCCCTTAAGCCTTTCATCTCAGTCATTTTTCTAATTTTCTGCCATATGACCGATATCCAAAACCACTTCCTAAGCTATTCGACACTTAGCCCTTTTGAACCCTACGTGAGATCTTTTTCTTTCATTAACAGCTCCATGTCGTTGCTCACACCACTATCCGAGGAAAACAAGGAAAAATGCTTAGCTACTTCCAAGAGCCTTTGAAACTCTTTTCAACAACTATTCCCATGGTCATTCCTTGTGGCATACAGCCTAGTTTGGGTGCTTAGCCCTTAGCTCATTGTCCCAACCCTTCTATTGAATTCAAATATTTAAATGTTTCGGGATCCCAGGATCCATTGTTGGACCCACTTTATATTGATACTACACCCCTAATCCTCCACTGATGCATGTAACATGTGTCTAGTGCTAAGGCCTGTTGGGTCGTGATTACGACCACTTTTTAACACTTATTTCATCCATTTTTACTCTTCTTTATCATATCATTTATTATAATTTATTATATAAATCCATTTTATAATGATTTATGCTCTTATGAATGAATATTATTTCTTCTCCTTTATTTTTAATAAATTTATGATTATTATGCATAATTTTATCAATGATAGTTTATTAATATATTTTGTAATATCATTCACCATTTTAGCCTCCAAGATATTTTTCAGATTGCAGATTTGATTTTCAAATCATTATCAAATATTCCAACTCAGAAATTCGCTGGAATAAGAAGTGACAGTTTTGCGGTTGAGATTCTGAGCAAATGAAGAAGAATATGGAAAATACGGAACATGGGTTTTTTCCAATTTCCATATAACTTATGGAAGAACATTTTGCCCAAATTAGGCCTGTATTGAGAGAAACGTAGGGTTCTTTGAGCACAATTTTCTTAGATTTGTTGTTGTGGCCGTCCTCCAAATCTCAGCTGCAAAACCAAGTTTGCCTTGATCTTGTTGAAAGATTGTTGGAAATGTATTTTCTGGTTGATCAAGTTGTTGGGAGCAATCCAATATTGTTATGAGAGATTATATTTGCTATTTAATTTCTCTTCCTTCTGATTATAAAAGGAGAGAATGTATTATGTATTGGGGGAAGGATGGAGAACAATGGATGATTATTGAATTCCCTTTGTAACACTGTAATTACTTGACTCTTGTGAGCAAAGATCAATTGATGTAAAAGCTATTCATGTTTTATTAATACAAATAGGCATTCTCGTTCTATTTCTCAAGCTCTGCAGTAGCCCGACGACACTTTCACCGGTGGTTGAGGGCCCGACCCTGGTGGAGCGAGCCATTGTTTGTATTTCTATTTCTTTATTTTATGTTGTGTGAAGTGTGTTTACTGCTTATTTAGATTATAGAGTTAATTGATTGCTTTGAATACAGATCAATTAACGAATTACATTGCTATCTACTTTATTGTTCATTTATTCTGCTATCATTACGAAAGCCTTGTTGTTCGGTATTCGACTCTAAGTTATTATTCTTTGTGATTGATTGATTTGCAGTATTGGCCAGTGATAGATTAAAGTATTGAGATTAGTGAAGTTCGCAATTGTTGTTCAAATCATCTTACTGTTCCATTTCTATTTACTGCTTATTTCTTATTCATAGATTTAGCAGTTTGGTTACAGTTGCTGTGTATGCATAGGAGTTACAAGTTGTTGTTACTTTTTAAGTCTTTACAGTTCCTTTCATTAGCACGAAGATTGATTTTTCTTTCATTTTGATTGTTTTAAGATCACCAACTGTAGATGACAAAGGTTATTGCTCCCAAGTCCCCAGAATTGGTTATCTTGCATCGATTTCTAAGGGAAAGAGTTATTGCTACTGCATCCCTGATCGATGTTTTGCAGATTGGTTTAATTAAGGTTTCAGAGCATTTCCATTTATGTTACTGTAATTATATTTCGTTACAAACATCCATTTACTCTTGTATCTCAAACACTGTACTACATATTGCAAGGCATTACTCTTGGATAAATTGTTGCCTCATACTGAGTACACTCTTGAAATAAAAAGTCGCTCCCGGATTGATAATTAATGTGAGATAAATAGGTGTTAAAAAGATACATTTTTATGCCTCGACAAGGCCTAAGCCCAGTTTAACTTGAAACTTTCACTTATATGCACCACAATACTTGTCACGGTCTTGCTGCCGAGTTGACATGTCCATGGGGACTTCCCAACACTTTTTCTATTGGATGTCGCTCTGCCTTTGTGGCCTAGTCCCTTCTGCACAGTACCACCACGAAAGGCTTTCAACAAACATGTCAGGGAAATTATTATGATATGAGTTGTCTTGTGGGTCCTCCCTACACCTTTTTATTTGGTTGATGATATTGTCAATAGTTCGACATGTCCCAACACCTGCCACCTGATGATTTTTATTTGAACCTTGCTTAAATTTTTGGGGTCATACATCTAGGATAACATCACTCTTGACACATGTCATCCTTTGAGTGGTGACACTTTTCACCCTTAAAAGGGCCACTTGGGTGCCCAAAAAACCCATATCTTCATGCCATGTGTCCACCTCTAATTGGCTAATGTTGACATCATCCTCTACTGTTTACTGAGCCAATCATGAAGTGCCACCTATCTTCTCGGAGGAGAGAGAAAAATGACCTTTGAGACATGTTCTATGAGCATTTTTCTTCATTAATTCTCTTTTGGTCTTACCGACCTTTTTCTCTAGGTTCAAGCCTTTAGTATCCTACACCACTAGTAAGTATATTGTGGTTTTTGGAAGGGTGTCCCTGGAGTAGCTCACCATCATTGATATATGTGATCAATTATGTTGGAAACCACTTCCGGCACCACAGAGCCCATCTAATGGACTTTCTCCAGTGCCCCCCAGAAATCTTCCACGTAACTCGACATTTTGTCATGTGCACCCTATGCCCTTCTGTCGAGATCACTCTATGAAAGCTGAGTTGGAGGAGTGGGAATTTTGCTCACCCCTTCATTGGTTCACATTATGCTACCATGGCCCGAAGTTCGTCACTCTACTTAACCCCTTTGTGGTCCAAAAGGATAACGTTGGGGTGAGTCGTTCGGGTTATTACTATTGGGGTGGCATAATACTAGTCCTCCTCTCCCAGTTGATTAGAATTGGGCACTAAAATGTTTATGCCAGGGTGAACCCTCCGGGGTAAGCCCAGTGGGCCAACCTATACTATCGGTTCCTCCTCTATCCTATAGGAATGATCTCCAATTTTTCAGGGTCTCTCATTTTCTCTCCACGTATGCCACCATATCTTTTGAGTTTGGCATTTCTACCAATTATGATTGTGCACCAAAGCTCATCCAACCTCTGCTAACTCTGTTATGGATGTATTGGGTTAAAACACTTTGAACATCTATATCATCTGATCAAGGAAGCCACTTCAAGACTTCTATATACCCTTATAAAGATATTTCATAGCTCTATCCATCTAGGTGGCTTACCCCTTCACCTGAGATGATATGCTTCCCTGGAATTGGATCTAAATACTTTGCACCTATTTGTTGCTATGCTTCTCCATCATTCAACTCCCTTATACCTTCTTTGACTCTTATGCCTTCTACTATCCCCTGCTACCATGTACTTCCACTTTTTAACATCAATGACGACCTATTTACAATATTAGAAACATCTTTTAGGTAGTGACCTGAGATCTTGGGCATGGTGGATTACATCAACTGGTGGTGAGATAGTCTAATGGTGGTTACGTGTTGTAGTAAACAACAACCCCCATTAATTTTTATTAATAATGATAATGGGGACCCTTTATTTTTTCTAAAGTAAATAATTTAACCTTTAATAAAAACTTAGGGCCTTAATTGTGCATTTATGTAACAACCCTGGTGAAAATTCCAAGAAATAAAGTCAAACTAATAACCAGGGTTGATGGGACACGTATTCCAAGTTGAATTTTGGGAAAAAAATCATAGTGCAAGTTTTTACATGGTTTATTATGGATAAGGAAATTGGAAAAGGCTATGGCTAAGGCAGTAAAGAGGCAAAAAGTATTTTTGGCACATTTATTTATGAAAATAATGGAAATTAGGAGAAAAGGGAGGTGAAAGGTCAGAGATTTCATGTGAGGGGGAAAATGAAGGAAAATATTGTAAAATGAAGAAGATAGAGGCCTATTATATAAAAAGGCTTTTGAGGATTAGTTGGTACCTTTTGTCATTGAATTTTTGGAGCTCTCTCATTATTCTCTCTCTCTCTCATATTCTTAGATACTTAGAGTTTTCTTCGAGCACTGTTGGAGAGTGTGGATAGTTGGTGATTTGGAGAAAGAAGGAAAATGGAGAGTAGGAAAGCATAGGTGGACATCAGGATCAACATCTATAACAAGATTTTATTGCAGGTACCAAATTGCATGTATGTTTTCCTCACTAATTTTGACATGCATGGGTATGCATGTGGATTTTCCTAGCCTTTCCATTTCTTGGACATCCATGTTATTGTGGGTTATTTCTGTTGATATTTTTTTGGTTGATTCTAATGATTCCTTAAGTTGTGGTTTGAATTATTAGTTCCTGGAAGGATTGGTTGGACAAACACTCTAGAAGCCCAGTGGAAAACTTTGGGATGGGTTACTAGTCGTAGAAGCCTTGGTTGGAAAAACGCTCTGTAAGCCCTAGGTGGGTTGAGTTACCAGTCCTAGAAGACCTGGTTGGAAAAATTCTCTGAAAGCCCTATACCAGTTGGGGTTGAGTTACTAGTCCTAGAAACCCTAGATGGAACAAACACTCTGGAGCCCTGGAACAACTTGGATAGAGATCAATCCATGATGCTTAGTGATGTACGACCCTAAGGTGGAATCACTGGTTTGGGATTGAGATGGTTTGGTCTCTGGAGCCATGCTTTGGTGTTGATTGATGTGTTTGATAAAGTACCACATTCATGGTTGAAATATGGCACAAGGGTGATTGGCTAAAGTGAGACTTGGTTCAGCCAATCTATGGCTGGGTGGAACGTGGAAGTCCCATCTCGGGTTGGTTTTTACCTTCAGTAATGAAGAGATCATTCCACTGGTATTTGGTATGAAAATGTGTTGGTTTATGTATGGATTTATTTATTTTAAATCCATTGTATTTATGTTCTTATTATGCTAGTTACAAGCACGTATTTTATAAGTGATGATTTATGGATCTATCTATGTTTTTACCGGTAAATTAATGCATAAATAGTGAAACCTCAGTAGCCTTCCTTCACCCTCAAACATGCTCTTACAAAGTGATTTTATAAAGTCGGGTGGCTCAACTCTTGTCATTTAAGAGTCTACAAAAAATTTGGTCAACAGGCATTAGGCTAGGTTTTTGCCACTCTTTCAAAGTTGTCCAAATGTCACTTGTGTCACCATTCAGCTTCAGTCGTACCATCATTCAAAGAGTTTTCACATCATTCCTGTGTTCCATTGGGTCATTTCATGTTCTATTCAAAGCCAAAACAGGTGCCTAGGCAAGGTCCATTTCCCTCTCCTAGGGTTTTGGAGGTAATTTCTCTTGGATGGTCAAATCATTAGAAAAACTTGTATCCTGATGTTCACACACCTTCCCCTATCCTTAATATACCTTATTAAACACTTCCCATCACTGAGATTCCCTAAATTCCTCATTTTTGCACAAACCCTAGTTTCTTGCCACAACTTGGCAATTTTCTAGGCTAGGCCTGTGTTTTTCCCTTTTGGACCCCTTCCCCTCACTCAATCTCTGAGATTACACTTTCCCCTGCTTCCTAACATCCCTCCTTACTTCCAAAAATTTCCCCAAGAATTTAGAAGCCCCTTATCCCCTTCATTTCGCTTCATTTCGACAAAATCCCTTGTTTCACACATCGGGATAGGTTTCACTCAAATGATGTTTCAGAGCAATAAAATATGAATTTTGGAAAAATGAGAGATTATTTTATAAAAACCATTCCAAGGAAGAAAAACCTCCTTCACTTTTTACACAGGTATAATTTTTTTGGAGAAAGTTCAAGAATACCGTTGCCTAAGGAGAATTGATGCACCTGCAGGAAGTAGTGTCGGGAGATTTGATTTTTGATAGGGTAAATGAACTCAAAATTGAAAAATTACACTTGTTTTGGAAATTGGACTCCAAGAGATTTCCAAAAAGCTATCACACGCCCAATTTTGACACCGTGAAGGCCTCGAAAAGCCTCCTGCAAAATGCCCTATGTAGCGCACTATGCATAGACAAGTGCGCGCTACGCATTGGGCCAGAACACAAAAAAAATTGCCATTTCTCTCCAACATAAAATTTTCTTGGTTTTTCCATGTTTGAACATCAGAAAAAGCCAAGAAACATCAAGGAAGTGAAAAAAATGAGTTTTGAAGCCAAATTGTGTGTTGGATCAGCGCGCTACGCGTTGGGCTGGCGCGCTACGCGTTGGGTTGGCGCGCGGCGCGTAGAGCCGAGACTCAAATTTTTTCCATTTCCTTCCAGATTTTTGTATTGGTTTCATCAAATTTTCTCTAATTAAGTTCAACTTACCTTGTAATTTCCATAACTCATGCTTGTTGTTGGTTGTGTGATTGATCATGAGAATTTAAAATGCCAAAAACCAACTCTATCATCTTGTTGAAGAAATGCCTCCTTAAGGTTTTGAGTTGGTATTATAAAAATAATTTGGTGTCAAAAACTCCATTCCTCACTTTTTTTATTCCTCCCCTCACTATTTATCTCACCACTACACTCATCCCTTTTCTTATCTCCTTACATCTCTAAAATCCATTTTCTCCTAAAACTCATTCATACCATCTCATTCCGCTTCCCAATAGCACTTGTAAATTTCCTCAAATCCCAAGTTTCCCAAAACAGTCAAAGTGACTTTCCTCACACTATAGATTCACTTGACAAAGCTCCATTGAACCCAATTATCCTCACTGCCCTATTTCCCACAGTCCCTCATTTGGTTTTGGCACATATTTTGGCACTTGAGGAAAAAATCAACATACACCTTGCATAGATACCATGGAGACGCGGCTACTTCTATGATCCATACCATAGAGTTACATGTGTCTAGGAGGCCAACCAAGAGAAGAAAAGCTTGAGGAACATGACATACCATTACTTGGGCGCTCACTCAGGTTTGCAAAGCAAGAAATCAGGAACTTGAAGGTCAAGTTGTAGAAAAGCATCGAGGAGGCAAAAGGGCATGATTGACTCCGAATATTGGCTAATGCTTCCTTGGCCCAACATCTCATATGACAGAGGACACTCAGTCCAAATTTCAAGGAATTTGGAGAAAATTTTGTCAATTGTGATTTTTTATGCCTTAACACAGATTTTTCAGCCCTACGCGTAGCGCGTCGACGCGCTCGCTTATGATTGGGACACTTGCTGGAGGAAAAATTTATATTTTTGGGTTTTTCATGGTAATTTATGCATGATCCATTAGGGCCAAAGCATTTCATCAAGTTATGGATGATCAAAAGGGCCAAAAACACCATGAAAATCACCTTCCTGCCACCTTTTGCACCAGTAGAAAGTACTTGTGGGAGAATGAAGTTTTGGAGGGGAAAAAGAGCTCGAAATTGAAAAATTCCACTTTGGTCGGATATCCAACATCTAGGGCTTTCCAACGAGCTATCATGAGCTCAATTTGGACTCCGGGAAGTGCCCCAAAAGTAGGATGAAAGGCGCGCTATGCATATAGATTTTTGGTCCATTTTTCATTTTCCAGCTCAGGATTTCGGCCAGTTGGACCAGTTTTGCTTGTGGGTGTAATTTTTGAGTTATCTTGATGTAATTTTATGGTTGGCATGTAACTTTGACTTACTTTTACCTATTATAGATGATTCACTCCTAAAAAATTAAAAATCAAGTGTAAGAATCAGTTTCCTTCCTTTTACAGGCAAGTTGTTTGGCTGCCTAGATTCTAGCTCCTTGTTTAGAATTAGTTGAAACTGCTCCTAGAATGAGGAATTAGACCCCTAGAGGCATGGGAAGGGGTTAGGATGGTCTATATGATGTAATTTCTCAATCATTTTCAGAGGTTGAACAGGTTGGACTCTAGGGAAAACTTTGGCACACTATTGTACATATTTTTCATATTTTGGCTAAGGAAAGATCAGAGGTTTTGCAGCACCTGTTGGGATTCTTGTGGCTTTCAGTTCTTGATGGTGTTTTCTATCAGTTTATTGTAATTTATTTCATGTTTGATGTATTCCATTCCCTTCTTATGCTTCTGAAACTAAATGAATGAGTAAATGAGGTTGAATCCATTGTTTCCAGTGCTCTGCCTTTAAATTTGTTTAGTTTTACATGTTTTCACCAGTTTGGAGAGGATCCATGTTCTCCCTTGCCCTATTCCATACACCTGATCAAAAGCATCAATACTACTGCCTACCTTTCCCCAACTCGAATTCTAAAAAGATCTGGCCTTATCCCCGGACCCAAAATTGTTTTTCCCATTTTTTCAACAAAAACCCAAAATTCAAAATCAAACTTTCCTATCTCTTTACTAGCCTAAAATCAGTATTAATTATAAGTCATCTCAGCCCCTTTTAAGACCTTTTGCCAAGATAGACCTGGAGAGAGCCCTCTCCTGTCCTCGTAGGGCTAGCTACGAGGATGAGCGTGGTTTGATGTAGCCTTGAGTTTGACCTTATTTCAGCTTAAGGTAGATTTGAGCGCTAACATAGTGGCAACCATACTGGGGAGAACATGGTTTTCTTGTGGGTGTTATTTGTTTTATAAGCTACAGATGGAGTTTGATGTCACGCCAGGTAGCCTTCGAACTGCTCTTGCTCTGCGAGTGCATAGTAGATAAACGCTGCTTCAGTCGATCTCCGGTCTAACTTGTAATCGTAACACTTAACTTATAAATTACCCAAGTACATGTATCAAGTTCAGATCTAATTGTTGATGGTGGACATCAGCCAGACACCGCAAGGCTGAAATCATTCACCTAGTGACTTCAATCACTGAACAATCTAGAAATCGATGCTTCATGGTGACTTCACTGCAGGGAGATCAGTAGCTGTGAGATTGTCAAGATGGACCGGATTGCAAGAAGATACACTCCCATGAGCCGAGATCACATCCCAGGTTTTCCGAATAATATGCCCAAGGTAGATTGGTCAAGGAATCTACCTACGTTTAACGATAATGGTAAGAAAGATGCTGCTTTACATTTGGTTAGATTTCACATGCATATTCGCAAGTTAAAAGTGGATTTTCCTGAAGATTGCTTGATGAAGATATTCCTAGCCACTCTGGAAGGTGAAGCTCAGTCTTGGTATGAAAATTTTTCGCTGGCCTGTATTTACTGTTTAAAGGATTTTCATGCCCTGTTCATTGAAAGATATCAAGCATCTTATCCATCATTAAATTTAGTTCATGACTGTTGCAAACATGCTTTTACTTTTATTGAAAGCCTTGAGAAATATTATGAAGATGATAATTTCATGGATGATGAGATCATGGAAGCCCTATATGAAAATCCATTTCAGCAGCATAAAGAAGATCATGAAAATTTGCAGCAGGATCAAGATCTTAGTGCGGTGGAAAATGAAGCCATTTTGCATGTTGACAGTGAACATGAATTACATGAAATGGATCAGCAGTATGAGGAAAATTTGTATACTCCTTCACTTGAAATCAATGAAGACAATCACTGTTTGAGCAAAAGAAAACAAAAGGTATTATCTCCTCTGTCTGAAGATGAGATAGATCAGCTATTGAAAGGTCATGTTCCAGCTCAAGTTAACGCATATCTGCAGTGTGCACATGGTCAAGAAGGTGATGGTGGACCTTATTCCTTTTCTGAAAAGGATGACAGTCTTGTAAGAAGCTTTATAGATCAGCAGGTTGAAGATGTCTATATGGCGGAAAATGATGAAAGAGAAGAGCTTGTTTCAGATCTTCCCACGAAAGAAGACAGCATGCAGAGAAGTCAAGTTTCAATTTCAGAATGTGATGCAGTCCAGTCAGTTTTTTTAGATTTACATTTAGATTGTGATGATCAAGCATACCTTGTGCTGAAACCCATCAAGGAGAACTCTGTTATTGAGGTCATCTGGAATGCAGAAGACAACAGAGGTATGGATCCAAATGTTCTCAGTTCATTAGAACACAGCCTACATAAAGAGGTAATTCAGTTAGTTCATGAAAAACAAGATGGGATCTTCATTCAAGTAAGTAAAACAGTTCCTTTGGATGAATTTATGGTAGATGATAGAGATATCATGTTTGAGCATCAAGAATCAACTGAAGTTTCTTTCCTTATGATTGATAATGAAAATCCAGTTGTCCTATCATATGAAGATGACCTATCATATTTTCAGACTACAGAAGATCAGATCATTCAAGATTCCCTTTCAGTTTCTTCTTCATATGTTTCATGTGCTGAAATGTTTTTACAAGAGGAGATCTACTCATCTACCTGTTCAGATTTTTTTGAAGCCCAGGAGCATACTTTTACTGAAGTACATGATAAAGACAGATCGGAATCAGGAGAGAAAGACACCTTGTTTCTTCAGCAGAAGGTAAATCTTCATATTTTTCAGGATCCAATGGCAGATTTGTTACAGTCAGCAATGAAAGTGATTATTTCAGTGTTCAGTGATAAAGGAGATCATGGTCAGCTATGTTTTTGGATGCCCAGTTATCAGTTTGTATTTTTGACCAGCAGATCTGATCAGGGAAATCAGTCAAGAAGCCATCTGCTTGACTGGTTACATTGGAAAGCCAATTATACATGATTGTACATATTTCATTAGTATGCAGGTGGTTGTCATCATGATTCCAAATCTTGATGGACTGCTGCCTTTTTTCCAAAAGCTTTGTAAATTCTTGTTTTAAGTCAGTCATGAGTCATTTGTGTTTGGTCTGTTGAGTCAGTTTTTTCAAGTTATTGCCATCGAGTCGGTTTGAGTCAAGTTTCAGTCAAGTTTCAGTCAGTTTTCAGTCAAGTTTTCATTCAATAAATGTGTCAAAGGTTTTGTGTTATCCGTTCAAATAATGATTCCATCGCCCAATGGATGAAGGCACTGGTTTGCTCTCCCAAAGATCTGCCGTTCTTGGCACCTCCAAGGAGCTACCATCCCCATTGGAGCCAATGTTAGTGTCAGCCTTTGCAGCCTTCCTTCAGTGATAAAACATGCTCTTAGAAAGTGATTTTAAGGTGTCAAGGTCAAATTTTGTCATTTCAATGAGTCTTCAAGAAAAATTTGGTCACTAGGCATTAGGTCTAGGGTTTGTTTTCACTCTTTTAAAAGTTGTCCAAATGTCGGTCCATGTAACCATTCAGCTAAGTGTACCATCATTCAAAGGGTTTTCATCATCATTTCTAGTTCCATTGGGTCATTTTATAGCTTGTTCATGCTTCAGTTGTGCCTAGGTAAGGTCCATTTCCCTCTCCTAGGGTTTTGGAGGTAATTTCTCTTGGATGCTAAAATCATTAGGAAAAATTGTATCCTGATGTTCATACACCTTCCTCTATCATTAATGTACCTTATTAAACACTTCCCATCATTGAGATTCCCCAAATTCCTCACTTTTGCACAAACCCTAGTTTCTTGCCACAACTTGGCAATTTTCTAGGCTAGGCCTGTGTTTTTCCCTTTTGGACCCCTTCCCCTCACTCAATCTCTGAGATTCCACTTTCTCCTACTTCCTAACATCCCTCCCTACTTCCCAAAATTTCCCCAAGAATTTATAAGCCCCTTATCCCCTTCATTTCGCTTCATTTTGACAAAATCCCTTGTTCCACACATCGGGCTAGGTTTCACTCAAATGATGTTTCAGAGCAATAAAAGATGAATTTTGGAACAATAATAGAGGTTTTTATACAAAACATGCCAAGGAAGAAAAACCTCCTTCACTTTTTACACAGGTATAATGGTTTTGGAGAAATGTCAAGAATACCGTTGCCTCGGGAGAATTGATGCACCTGCAAGAAGTAGTGTTGGGAGATTTGCTTTTTGATAGGGTAAATGAACTACAAATTGAAAAATTCCACTTGGTTTGAAAATTAGACTCGAAGATATTTCCAAAGAGCTATCACACCCCAAATTTGGACACCAGGAAGGCCTCCAAAAGCCTCCTGCAAAATGCACTATGTAGCGGGCCACACATAGAAAAGTTCGCGCTACGCATTGGGCCAGAACACAAAAAAATTTTCCATTTCTCTCCAACATAAAATTTTCTTGGTTTTTCCATGTTTGAACATCAGAAAAATCCAAGACACATCAAGGAAGTGAAAAAAATGAGTTTTGAAGCCAAATTGTGTGTTGGATCAGCGCGCTACGCGTTGGGCTGGCGCGCTAAACGTTGGGTTGGCGCGCGGCGCGTAGAGCTGAGACTCAAATTTTTTCCATTTCCTTCCAGATATTTGTACTGGTTTCATCAATTTTGCTCTAAGTAAGTTCAAGTGACCTTGTAATTTCCATAAATCATGCTTGTTGTTGGTTGTGTGATTGATCATGAGAATTTAAAATGCCAAAAACCAACTCTATCATCTTGTTGAAGAAATGCCTCCTTAAGGTTTTGAGTTGGTATTATAAAAATAATTTGGTGTCAAAAACTCCATTCCTCACTTTTTTTATTCCACCCCTCACTATTTATCTCACCACTACACTCATCCCTTTTCTTATCTCCTTACATCTCTAAAATCCATTTGCTCCTAAAGCTCATTCATACCATCTCATTCCCATTCCCAATAGCACTTGTAAATTTCCTCAAATCCCAAGTTTCCAAAAATGGTCAAAGTGACTATCCTCACACTATATATTCACTTGAAAAAGCTCCATTGAACCCAATTATCCTCACTGCCCTATTTCCCACAGTCCCTCATTTGGTTTTGGCACATATTTTGGCAATTGAGGAAAAAATCAACATACACCTTGCATAGATACCATGGAGACGCGACTAATTCTATGATCGAGACCATAGAGTTACATGTGTCTAGGAGGCCAACCAAGAGAAGAACAGCTTGAGGAACATGACATACCATTACTTGGGCGCTCACTCAGGTTTGCAAAGCAAGAAATCAGGAACTTGAAGGTCAAGTTGTAGAAAAACATCGAGGAGGCAAAAGGGCATGATCGACTCCGAATCTTGTTGAACACTTCCTTGGCCCAAAATTGCATATGACAGAGGACACTCAATCCAAATTTCAAGGAATTTGGAGAAAATTTTGTCAATTGTGATTTTTTATGCCTTAACACAGATTTTTCAACCCAACGCGTAGCGCGTCGACGTGCTCGCTTATGATTGGGACACTTGCTGGCGGAAAAATTTATATTTTTGGGTTTTTCATGGTAATTTATGCATTCTACAGTATGGCCAAATAATTTCATCAAGTTCTGGATGATCAAAAGGGCCAAAAACACCATGAAAATCACCTTCCTGCCAACTTTTGCACCAGCAGGAAGTACTTGTGGGAGAATGAATTTTTGGAGGGGAAAATGAGCTCAAAATTGCAACATTCCACTTGGTTTGGATAGCCAACATCCAGGGCTTTCCAACGAGCTATCATGAGCTTAATTTTGACTCTGGGAAGTGCCCCAAAAGCAGGCTGAAAGGTGCGCTACGCATAGAGCTCAGGCGCGGTATGCATATAAATTTTTGGTCCATTTTTCATTTTCCAGCTCAGGATTTCGGCCAGTTGGACCAATTTTTCTTGTGGGTGTAATTTTTGAGTTATCTTGATGTAATTTTATGGTTGGCATGTAACTTGGACTTACTTTTACCTATTCTAGATGATTCACTCCTAAAAAAGTAAAAATCAAGTGTAAGAATCAGTGTCCTTTCTTTTAGAGGCAAGTTGTTTGGTTGCCTAGATTCTAGCTCCTTGTTTAGAATTAGTTGAAACTGCTCCTAGAAGAAGGAATTCGACCCCTAGAGGCATGGGAAGGGGTTATGATGTTCTATATGATGTAATTTCTCAATCATTTTCAGAGGTTGGACAGGTTGGACTCTTGGGAAAACTTTGGCACACTATTGTACATATTTTTCATATTTTGGCTAAGGAAAGATCAGAGGTTTTGCAGCACCTATTGGGATTCTTGTGGATTTTAGTTCTTGATGGTGTTTTCTCTCAGTTTATTGTAATTTCTTTCATGTTTTATGTGTGCCATTTCCTTCTTATGCTTCCGAAACTAAATGAATGAGTAAATGAGGTTGAATCCATTGTTTCCAGTGCTCTGCCTTTAAATTTGTTTTGTTTTACATGTTTTCACCAGTTTGGAGAGGATCCATGTTATCCCTTGCCCTCTTCAGCTCCTTGTCATTCTGATCCATCCATACACCTGATCAAAAGCATCAAGACTACTGCCTACCTTGCCCCAACTCGAATTCTGCAAAGATCTGGCCTTATCCCCGGACCCAAAATTGTTTTTCCCATTTTTTCAACAAAAACCCAAAATTCAAAATCAAACTTTCCTATCTCTTTACTAGCGTAAAATCAGTATTCATTATAAGTCATCTTAGCCCCTTTGAAGACCTTTTGCCGAGATAGACCCGGAGAGAGCCGTCTCCTATCCTCGTAGGGCTAGCTACGAGGCTGAGCGTGGTTTGATGTAGCCTTGAGTTTTACCTTATTTCAGCCTAAGGTAGATTTGAGCGCTAACAGTATCTATGCTCAAATAGAATATATTGTAGCTTATGATGTGGGGGAGAAATGCTTCTTAGCTATTCTCAGATCTATAAGAGACCCACATGTCTAATTTTTTTTTCTATACCTATAGATACAAATTTTGTGACATTTTTGATGACTTAATTCCTGTCATGGCTGGGTCGGGTCGAATGATTTCCTAATGATGTGAGTGCTCCCATGTATTTTTTTAATATTTTTACCCTTTCCTGAAGTTACAAGAATTTCTGGGCAGTCACCTATGCTCAAGGGCTAAAAATGTGGCACCAATCCGGGAGCTGCATGAACCAAATTGACCTTTTGGGGCCCTGGTCATGGCCTTGCAAAGGCATGCCCACATCTATAGGTTTCTAGATGCTCCCTTGCCCTTACATGCCTGTGGATACAACCTAAATGGGTCAAAAATCAGCCTCCCTTGAAGTTTCAGGGGTCTTTGAGGGTGGTTTACCTAACGTAGGGGTTTTGGATGTTGTGTAAGGTGTGTTTGTCATGTTTTCATCGGTTCCACTTCCTTAAGGTCATCTAGGAGGTTGAATATCATATTAGTAGCATCTCGTCGCATGTTTACCCCAGTTGGCCACTTACTTGGTAGATGTTGGAAGAGGGTGTTACAGAGTTTTATCAGAGCATGGTTCAACCCTTGGACTTGATGGGTAGTGTGTTGGTAAGGGTTTTTTTGATTTCTTATGTGTTTCATATAACTATGGTTTATGTGTTTGTTGCACCGGTGTTGTGTTTGTCATGGTGGAAGTGGTGTCGCCATGGATGGGTTAATGATGTTGCTGCTGACATGTGGTCATGTGTGTATGACTGATTATGTATTGTTCATATTGGTGTATTGCACATGCACATTTGTGTTACATGTTGTATATGCATTGGTTATGTATGCTAGGTCACGTATTGGTCATGCTTGTGTAGTGCTCGTGCACATTTTCTTGTGTGATGTTATATGATGAACATGCATTGGTCATTCACGCTTGGTTACATGTCACTTATGCTTGTGTATGATCCATGCTTGTGATGGTGGGTGGTCAAGTTGCATTGGTATGGTTATGAATTAGGTCACGTTGTGTAATTAGTATGGTTATGCATCCATGACTATTCTCCAAATATATTGATGTTTATACGCTAGTATACCATGTGTACAAGTTTATATGTTGTTATAATTATTATACATGTATTTCGCTGATTGGTTGGTATTGCAGGGTTTATCCTCCCCAAAATACACTAGGGTAGGTTGGTTTATTTATGAATTGGTTTAGCTGGCATATTGTCATTGCAGGAAGAAATCAAAGATGAATAACATATGGTAGACTATAAAGAATATCCCTATGAGTCATATGAGGAGCATGGTGTTGGAGATTCACTTGATTTGGCAGATACACTAAGAAGACTGAAGGAAGAAATAAGTATTTGTAAGGAAAATAATGATAAACTTATACAAGCACAGGAAAAGCAAGCAGAGGTTAATGCAACCATCCTTCAAATTTTTTTAGAGTTATAGAAACATGGGCCACTTAGGATCAGCTATGGGAAGGAGGCTGGGACCAATAGAGCATAGGCAATAGGTTGGATAGGAATGACATGGTTAAATATGGCATATTATTGGACACTCCATATAAGAGAGGTGAAAAACATAGGTATTGTTCTAGTTCTTGATAGGCATAATGATAGTCATCGGTATCATCCATACAAAAGGAATGACAAGGGTTATTTTGCAAAAGAGTTTAAAAATAAAAATCCACCTACATTTGACAGAGAGATGAAGAAACCACAGGATTCGGAGGCATGGTTACTTGTCATGATTTTTTTTTTCAGATTTCATTATTACTTAGAAAATATGAAATATAGGATTCACACATTCATCCTTAGAGGTAGAGAAAACATTTGGTGGGACGATGTGAAGAAAATCAAAGATATTTATGAGAAGGAGATGACATAAGGGGAATTTTGAGGTCTAAAATGGGCCTCCTAAGGAAATTATTAAATAATAGTGGGAATAATAAAATAAGATTTGATGACATCATCAAATTTTTGAGGGAAAAAGAAAAAACTACTTTTTCGACTCATATTTTCAACTTATCTCCCAAATTTTTTACTAAAATTTCGGGTGGGACTACTCGTTGGATGAAAAATTTAATTTCTCATTAAAGGAGTACCCATGTTGCATACATTAGATAGAACCTGCTAAATGAAAAATGAGAAATACATGAAAAACGTGATTGCAATCACGTTTTTTCATGTATTTCTCATTTTTTGCATAGTAGGGTCCATCAAAAGCTTGAAACATGGGTAATCCTTGGATGAGGAATTAAATTTTACATCTAATGATTACTCCCAGTCGAAATTTGAGTAAAAAATTTGGGAGATAAGTTGAAAATACGAGTTGAAAAAATAGTTTTATTATTTTATTATTTTTTAATATTTTTACCATTTTAATTAAAAAATGGTGAATCATCCCCCATGGTTGACATAATAAACTTGAATCCTATTGGTTCTTATAAATTTTATTTTGGTTGTACATTTTTCTTAGGAGGCCCATTTTAAACCTCAAAATTCCCCTAATGCTTGCAGTGAGTTCGAGGGCTATTGTAATATCCCAAAATCGGGATGAAGAAATACATGAACACAATTCTAGAAATAGAATCAATAAATCACCTCATAAAATATGAGAGGAACACGTATCCATCAAATGAATGTAACAACAACAAAAATAAGTTCCTCTACATCCTCCCAAGTGGGGAAAATGCAAAAATATAGACCATAAAAATGTTACTCCCAGAAAATTACGGTGTAACAAGGGGAAATAACACTTGGATTCCTTAGCATATATATTATGGCCCTCATATATAAAATGGGATTAGAAACAAATCCATTTTACTATTTTAAACAGATCTCCCGGCCTCAAAATGGCTTAAAAATGCCCAAACCCCATGACTTAAGCTATGTAGAATTTTTGAAGCACATGATAGCATTATTCTGTGAGGGTTTCTGCAACATTATGATATAAAATCATATATCTAGATATTTATTGTACAATTTTCTATGAAAATATAGATCTGACCTCCTTAATACATTATAGAGGTAACTTGGCAAAGGTTCCTTGAAAGCTTGAGTACCAAAGAGTAGATATGAAAATTCAGCTCTGAAATAATGCATTCTTACTAAAAAATTACATACATATGGCTGAATAATACAATAGAGGGAGGAGAATCCATTCTTCTAGCTTTTTGGGAGAAGGGTTGGCCCTTTCCCTAGGAAACTAGCTCAAGAACAGGGGCTTAACCCTACTGTTGCAACTCTATGAAAAATGACACAGTTTATGCAAGGGACTATGCTATAGGAGATGCGGAATACTTTGGCCGGGTGCCAAGATGTGAAATGAGCCCAAAAATCCTCCTAGCTGATCTCTCAGGAGAAGGAAATCTCCCTCTACTGAGAAACAGACCCTGAAGTGGTGTTATCAATTCTCCATTGCAACACCCTGCAACACAACACTATTCTCTGTACAAATGACGTTGTAGCTGAAGACTGATGCTTGGCCTCAAGCCTAGATGTGGAGAAATACAGTGAAATACTCTCCCATGAGGCCTCTCAAGGGAAGAGGTGGGATTCCCACTCGGGAACACCCGATGCTAAACAACACTGCAACCCTGCTAAATAGCAAGAGAATGCAAAATAGTATAAGCAGACCAATGTTAAGATAATAATCTAAAACATAACCAAAATGGCTGCCATCCTCTTCCTTAAGTAGAATGCGAGCTTGCATGTCCTTGGCCCCACTCAATTAGGTCATTTCCTTCAGGAGGTCCACCTCCCTCCAAAAATGTGTTATTATCTAATTAATCTCCACTCCTTCTTAACGGCATTGTTGACTTGGTCAAATTTGACTTAATCAACATGATCCAAACCCTGTTCTGTTATGAAACCAACTCCAAAAATAGAATAAAAGAGATATCAATGACTTAGAAATAAGCCACTTCAAGGTGGCAACCTCCAATACATTACATGAATAAACAATTCTTGGATGATACAAATGACAAAACCTTCTTTCTATATATAGGAGTCCATGGGGCCACAATGTAATCCTAGTGGGGCCACAATGTAATCCTAGCCGACCTAACAATAATAATGTAAGGGCACAATAATAACAATATGGGGGTTACAGGGGTACAATAATAACAATAAGGGGGGCTACACTAACATAATAAGGGGCTACACTATTAATATAAGGGCTTAACATGCCCCTCTCCTTCAAACAAGTGTTGTCCTCAACGCTTGATTATTTCTTGATGCTTCTGTATAAAATTCTCATCCTCCCATGTGGAATCTTCTACAGGAAAGTTCTTCCACTTGCTGAGATAATTTGAAATTGATTGTACTTTTCGAGTTCTTGTTTCTGTGACTGCTTTAGAACTTCTTTCGATGTGATGTTGATCTTCCGGTTGTTTCATTTGATTTTGCACCAAAGTTAGGTTATCCTTTGAGAGTTGGAGAACTTGTTGTTGATGCTCGATGTGATATTCCACTACTTTATCATCCATAATAGATTTTATTTGATCCTTCAAACAATCCAACTTAACCTCCATTTCTGCTTTTAAACCATCTATGTCATCTTCGGTTTCTCTTCGTAAGATCGAAATTTGTTGCACTTGGTACCGTAATTTTGATATCTCATACTGCAATTCTTCCTCTTCATGCGTCATAGTATATATTTTTGAGGACTTAATGGGTATGGAATTATTTTTTGGAGGCATTATAGAACCCAATACTGATAAAAGTTCTAAAATATGCCCTTGGAATCACTTCAAATTGCTTTTTCAAACAAACGTTATGCAATTTTAAAAAGCAAATACACATCTTTTTCTTGCTTTTGAGAAGCTCGATATTGAAACTGAATTATATATATTATTTCAGATCCTCAATAGCTGAAATCTGGCCCTAAGGTAGCCCTCAAAATCCTCTTTCGAATGCAATAGGTCTGGCTTGATTTGGGTTCTTCAAGATAAAGTTATGTCCAATCTCCCACAATGACCTAATTATGGACTGGTTCAGTAGAGAGAACTTGTACGACTTGCCACGTGTCACTATTTGCTCCTATGGCTCTGAAATTTATAGACATGAAACTACAGTCCGTGTGCTTCGAGTCACTTTTTACAGAATTCCAATCTGATGCTTAGAGAGAGAGTTATGAAGATTTTCCCACGATCACCTCTTTGAGATGAAATTTGGGAGCCTGAAAAAGACCTAACTTCCATAGATCATATCTCCAAAAATATTGCGAAACAAGATCTAAAAGTTTGTGACGATGTTCCTCAGGATTTCAGCTTCATGCTCTAAAAATTTTATTTTCTGAACCTTCGTAGAAAAAACATTATAGAGAAAATTCCACAATGACCTGTTTAGTGCAGCGAAACCCTAGAATCCAAAGCTCTGATACCAAATGTTGGGAAACTAGCTCCAAAAATAGAAGAAAAGAGATATCAACGCCTTTGAAATAAGCCAATTCGAGGGGGCAACCTCCAATACATTACATGAATAAAAAATTCTTGGATGATACAAATGACAAAACTTCCTTTCTATATATAGGATTCCATGGGGCCACAATGTAATCTTAGTGGGGCCACAATGTAATCCTAGCCGACCTAAGAATAATAAGTTAAGGGCACAATAATAACAATATGGGGGTTACAGGGGTACAACAATAACAATAAGGGGGGCTACACTAACATAATAAGGGACTACACTATTAATATAAGGACTTTACATGTTCACACATGGAGGAGCTTTATTTAGATGCTACAAAGGTCTCCTTTCACAATTGAAGTGTTTTTATTGCTGCTCAAGAGACTTATGGGCCTCCCCACCCATTTATTTACCGACCTAGTGATAAAAAAAACTATAATATTCCATTTAGCTGAAGGCTAAAATTTTGGAATATTACAGTCCTCCCCTCCAAATTATTGCTTGTCCTCAAGAAATTGTATAAGGAGATCAAAATTCCTCCCCTCCTCTTATAGCCTCCTCATCAATAGTCCCCACCACTGCTCAAAATAATCTGCAATAAATCTAGCCTCCAATGTTTCCTTCCAAGTATGCAAAACCACATGGCTCACATCATAAAAAGGTGGAAGGTGTAAGTGGAAACCTTCTTACTGTCCAATGGCCTCCTCAAGGTAGGAGTGATGAAAAACATGGGGAATCTCATTCCCAATGAGTGACTCCCACACCCATGATATCATCTAAATGAAATGAGCCATTCTAGGTGGCTCATCAAAGAAATCATCAACCCCTGGTTTGTGCAATGTATTGGGGATGCATGGAGAGATCACATTTTTCCATCCAAGTTGTTTCTCTCTCTATTTATGGTAAGTATGGGGTTGTTGCTGATCTTGGGCTGAAATTTCATGGCCTACAAGAATGGCCCAAGCTACCCCACCAAACAAATAAGCCATGAAATGTCTCCTCCAGAAACTCAAACTCTCCAAATGGCTCTTCCCACATGGAGGAAAGAGATGTAATTTGGAAATCATGGGCTGCCCATTTCTTCTCCTGAAACATTCATCATGTAAAGTAGGGGGAATCATACTCTCAATGGGCATCTCCAGCTCATCTAGCACTCTCCAAACAAGGCTCTCCATCGACATAAGAATATCAGCAATACATGGAAGCAAAAACCAATGAAAACAAGCTTCCATATGACAACCGAAGAGTGGATCATAGTTCCTCACATGGAACCAGTGCAGTGTATCCTTTTCCTGCATCAAAACAAGTAATAACAAGTGCTCTCCCATCCACTTGTTTTATTACACAATCATTCTATAAGATAGAAACATGAAAGCACAATGTGGTGTCAATGGTGCAGACCAAAAATCATGTGGCTTCCCCCACAACCCACCAATAAAATATCCAATCTCAATGCTGCAAGTGGCTTCAAGTACATCATCATATAATATGCAAGAAGGGATAATCCTCCTTGGTACAACATGATGCTCATATAAAGTAAATAAGTACAAAACATAATGAGAAATTATACCTTCTCCACCATGTACGTGGGACCTTGAGCTAAAATGGCTCAACCCAAAATTCTCCTTCACCTCCAAAGAGTAGGGAAGTGGCTATGCCATCCTCTCCATCACCACCCAGGCTATGCATCTCTCCATCTATTGATATATATCCTACTGGATGCCCTCCCAAGTGAACTCCTCCATCAAATAATGAAATGCATCAAAGTGCATGGAAAGAAAGTCCACATGTGTTGCATGTAGTAGCTTCCTCTTGAGCTTATAAACTCTATTCAAGAAGACTTTGCCATAAGATTAGATGACCTCTCTAGCCACCATGCATCTATCATCTCCCTCTGGGTCATCAAGAATCATGCAAGCACCAATATCCTTGGAGTACTCTACCAAGAGTTGAGATCTCCAATATGGAACAATCCTCCTAAGAGACAATGCTGAAGATCTAAAATGTGAAGCTCCCCACATGTTTTTTTCTTATCCTTTGACATCCCACATGCCAAATTCATCCTCCAAAGTGTGGCCATGCCCAACATGTAGCTGCTCATGCTCAAATAGAAGTGGTGACTTATGGAAGTTGGCCTCCCATGAGAAGTTACAATCCAAAAAGAACCCCTTGATCTTGGCCAATGTAAGCATGAGTGGCCTCCATCTACCCCAATGTATGGAGGATTCCTTCCCAAAGGAAGTACCCTCTATTTCTCCAAATCCATGGAGCATCTCCCTTGCACCCTGAAGGTGCCATCCTCCATCATTGCAACAACTTATGTCAACACAATATATTTAGTGAGAGTGGGTAATGCTGAAAATGGGAGAATGTATCCCTCCTCCTTGAGTCTATCGCAAACTCTCTGCGTTGTACTAGAATCCTCCAAAGTATTTACCTTTCCGGAATCTAAGAGTGGTGAACCAAGTGACAAGATGTCTCTTACCAACTCCAGATCTGGTGGCCTCCCGAGTGGAATGCCTCCATGTAATGAAACATCAATGTCAAGAGTAGACTATACAAATGGATGGGAAACTTTGCCCTTTCCCTCACAACACAAATCAATCTACCTCTTCTTTGCATTAGCTCTCTGAAATAGATAAGGGTGTGTGCTCCTCATCAAGTGATGCTGACCTTCCTCTCTACCTTCTCGTTTCATCTACAATGTCTCACAATCATGCTGCTCATTATTTGTGCTTTGTCCTCCATATGTGAGATCCTGGGGAATTTCTTGCAATGATACAAGAATTCCTCTTGTTGGAGCATGTTCTCCTCCTTCCTCTGCATGAGGGACTAGATATGCTCTAGATGTGACAGTGCTATTTCCCCCATATTTCTCTTCCTCTTCAATATGAATGGGAGTCAGCTGCTCAATAAGAGGATCCTATTTTGGAAAGAAGATCTCCATGCCCTCAAAAGTATGAGATATAGATCTTGCCTCAAACAAGGTGTTATGCAAGATGTGAGACTCTTCAACAGTTTTCTAAAATTGATTTGAGTTTATAGGCCCTTTTAACCCATGCAAAATTTCTGTTTGTCTTGGTTTGTTTGGTTTCACCAAGAATGTTCTAGAATGTTTGCCATCAAACCTCTCCACTAATATCTTAGTGAAATTTTCATAAGATGAAGTATTTGCATTTATTAATGAAAAATACTCAAATATCCACCAAGCATTGGCCTTACCTTCAAAATGCAGCGCTGCAACTTTGATGGCTTCATCTTCAGAAACTTGGTGCTACTGCAAATAGGTGTGTAGCTCCTCCACCCAAGCTTTGGATGAACATGTTGGTGATCCATCAAAAGTAGATAGAGAAAATCTATCCATGTCATGTTGCCTTCTCTTCTCCACCTTGATCTTGCAAAACTCTTGGAAAGTGATATGATCTCTAAACTTCTTAGTTTGATACTCATACTCTTGCAGAAAATTACTAAGAGTTTCCCTCTTAGGCATTCCTCCTTCTTTCATCTCTCTCATGATAGATCTAGGCATTTGACTGTGATGTGAACCTTGGTTTGTGGTTGCATTCTCACACTCATTATGTGAAAATCTAGAGTTTGCTTTAGATCCAAACTCCTTTGGAGATTCCATCTCCGTTCTCATTTCCTTGAGATCTCCTTTAATGCTCTGTATAGATTTAGAAAGAAACTTTGAGAGCTTCTCTTCCCTTCTTCCTCCAAATAATGGAGTCTTATTTTTTCTGTACATCTCTTCTTCTCCTTCTTCTCTTGATAGCATAATGGTTGAGATCCACAGGCTGAGCCAAGATTATGCTCTGATACCACTGTAATATCCAAAAATAGGGATGCAAAAATACATGAACACAATTATGGAAAAAATAGTGATAAATCACCTCATAAAATATTAGAGGAACACATAGCCATCAAATGAATGTAGCAAGAGAAAAAATAAGTTCCTCTATATCCTCCCAAGTAGGGAAAATGCAAAAATATAGACCATAAAAAAATTATTCCCAGAAAATTATGTTGTAATAAGGGGAAATAACACTTGGAATCATTATAATATATATTATCGTCCTCATATATAAAATGGGATAAAAAACAAATCCCTTTTACTAATTTAAACAGATCTCCCGGCCTCAAAATGGCTTAAAAATGCCCAAACCCCATGACTTAAGATATGAAGAATTTATGAAGCACATGATAGCGTTATTATGTGAGGGTTTCTACAAAATTATGATATAAAATCATATATCTAGATATTTATTGAACAATATGCAAAGAAAATATAGATCTGAACTCCTTAATACATTATAGAGGTAACCCGACAAGGGTTCCTTGAAAGCTTGAGTACCAAAGAGTAGATCTAAATATTCATCTCTGAAATAACACAGTCTTACTACAAAATTACATACATATGGCTGAATAATACAATATAGGGATGAGAATACCTTCTCCTAGCTTTTCGAGAGAAGGGTTGGCCCTTTCCCTAGGAAACTAGCTCAAGAACAAGGGCTTAACCCTGCTGCTGCAACTCTATGAAAAATGACGCAGTTCCTGACAAGGAACTATGCTGTAGGAGATGAGGAATACTTTGGCCAAGTTCCAAGATGTGAAATGAGCCCACAAATCCTCCTAGCTGATCTCTCAAGAGAAGGAAATATGCCTCTACTGAGAAACAAACTCGGAAGTGGTGTTATCAATCCTCCACTGCAACACCCTGCAACACAACACTATTCTCTGCAGAAATAATGATTTACCTAAAGAATGATGCTTGGCCTCAAGCCTGGATGTGGATCAATACAGTGCAATACTCTCCCAAGAGGCCTCTCAAGGGAAGAGGTGGGATTCCCGCTCGGGAACATTCAGGAACACCCGGTGCTAAACAACAAGAGAATGAAAAATATTCTAAGAAGACAAATTTCAAGATAATAATCTAAAACATAACCTCTAATGGCATCCATCCTCTTCCATAAGTAGAATGTGAGCTTGCATGTCCTTAGCCCCACTCAATTAGGTCATTTCCTTCATGAGGTCCACCCCCCTCCAAAAATGTGTTATTCTTTAATTAATATCCACTCCTCCTTAACAACATTGTTGACTTGGTCAAAGTTGACTGAATCAACATGATCCAAACCCTGTTCACACATGGAGGAGCTTTATTTAGCTACTACAAAGGTCTCCTTTCACACTTGAATTTTTTTTATTGCCGCTCAAGAGACTTATGGGCCTCCCCACCTATTTATTTACCGACCTAGTGATAAAACAAACTATAATATTCCATTTAGCTGAAGGCTAAAATTTTGGAATATTACAGCTATTCCAGAAGAAGTATCTATCAAAGAGATACTACGACGACAAGGAAACATAGTTTTATGAGCTAAAGATGGGTTTCATGATAGACGAGGAGTACACTAGCAGGTTCTTGGAGTTACTGAGATACGTGCCTCACCTCAAGTGGGAGAAAGCCAATATTTAAATATTTATTAGTGGGTTTTTTATTGCATTCAGAGATAGGATTGAGTTCGATAAGCCTAGATAATTGGAGGAGGTCATCGAGAAAATCAAGCATTGATTTGAACAATCAAAGCAAAAATTAGAAACTAAGCTAGATTGGAGAGGTAATGATAAGAATAAAGGAAAATGGGACAATAAGCAAACAAGGCGACAAGATACATGTAACAAGGAGAATGTTTCCCAACCTAAGAAGTTTAATACATCTGGTAGAGGACAGTGATTTTGATCTGAGGAGCATAATAAGAATGAAGGTTGGAAGCCTATATAATGTTGTAATTATGGAAAATAGCATCATAGGAGAGTTTTTCCAAAACATCAGGGTGGCAGGCCACAGATCTATAGTTTTCATGAGGTAAAAACAATGGGAGAGGTTGAGCATAACATTCCTCAGATTTATGTAGCTATGGATAACATGGAGGTAGATAATTAGGCTTATGTCATTCATATGGATGGTAAGCTTTGTAATCAATTTGTTTCTATTTTAATTTACCCTAGATCTAACTATAGTTATATTAATCTTGACCTAGTGGATAAGTGTGGTTTGAGTAAGGAAATGAATGAAGAATATTGGTTAGTGTAGTTAGCCATAGGTACAAAGAAAAGAGTTCACCATTAGGTAAGAGCTTCTCCATTTGATTTAAATGGTATGCCTATAAAAATGAACTTGAACATATTTCCTTTGTGTTCATACAATATTCTATGGTTATATCTTCACGGGACCAAGGTAGACATTTATGACAAAGCTATTGAGTGCTTGGATGACAATGGGGAACCAAGAGTCTTAAAGGGAAATAATAAAGCCACATTTGTTAGGATGGTGACAGCCCTTGAGGCCAAGCATAGTCATAGGCAAGGGTGTGTACTATTTGTAGTTCATATATCTAGCGACAAAGGTAAGGGGGTTGAGGATGTAGATATTTTGAGCAGGTATCCAATTTTGCAGTAGTTTCATGACTCTTTTCCATCCAATATTTCAGATTTTCCACCGCACAAGGAAGTATACTTTTCCTTTAATTTGATACCAAGGGAAGCTCCAACATCAAAGGAAGCTTACAGGATGAGTACACCAAAGTTGGTAGAGTTAAAATTGTATTTGAAGGAAATGTTGGACAAGGGGTACATTATACCATGTGTATTGCCATGGGGTGCACCAGTATTGTTCGTGAAGAATAAATATGGCACTCTTATAATATGTATTAGCTACAGGCAGCTGAACAAAGTGACCATCAAGAACCGATACCCATTATCAAATATTGATGATTTGTTTGATATGCTAAAGGGATAAGTTGTGTTCTCTAAGATAGAATTGAGATCGGGCTATCAACAGCTACACATCAAAGAGAAGGACATCTATAAAACCACATTCAGGACCAAGTACAGGCATTATGATTTTTTTGTAGTTCCATTCAGTTTGACTAATGCCCCATATACATTTATGTGTTTGATGAACAATATGTTTCGTCATTGTTTGGACAAGTTTGTGATTGTTTTTATTGATGATATATCGATATATTCCAAAAATAAGGAAGAGCATGAAAATAATTTGGTAGCAGTATTGAGGTTGTTGAGAGAGCATCCATTGTATGCTAAGCTTAGCAAATTCAGTTTATTCCAGAGGTACACTACTTGGGACATGTTATCTCCAAGGAAGGCATCATAGTAGATCCAAAAAAGATAAGAGCCATCAGTGAGTGGGTAGATCCTAAGAGTGTAGATGAGGTGAGATCATTCATGGGATTGATAGGTTATTACAGGAGGTTCGTTAGTAACATCTCACCAATTTCTTGTTTGATTACATCATTGTGGAGGAAAGGTAAGAAGTTTGTTTGGAAAGAATAGTTTTAGGCTAGTTTTGAGAAACTTAAGAAGTTGTTGACACTTGCTCCAGTGTTAAAGATTTCAGATCTAGATAAGGAGTTTGTAGAGTGTACAGATGCTTGCAGGAGAGGACTTGGTGGAGTCCTTATGCAAGATGGACATGTGGTATTCTATGAGTCATGAAAAATAAAGGAGAATAAGGATAACTACCCAAAACATAACCTTGAGCTAGCAACAATTATACATATATTGAAGATGTGGAGGCACTATATTATTGGAAGGTGATTTGTAGTATGAGTGGTCACATCTGGTTGAGGTACTTGTTTGAGCAACCAAATTTGAACTCCACACATTCTATATGGTTAGGCACGATCAACAAGTTTGAATTTTAGATCAAGTACATCAAGGGAAAGGAGAAGAAGGTTTCATATTCTCTTAGCAGGAAGGCATAGTTAAATCACATAGGAACTATGAGCACGTATGGGACATACTTATAGGATAGGATCTCGCAGTTAGGTGAGCAGGATCATAGGTATATGGATATTCTACATAGATTTCTGTAGAGTACAGGTACATGTGTTAGTACAGGTACATGTACAGGTGTTGGTACACATATAGGTATAGATGGTAGTACATGTACATGTGAAAATACAGGTGCAAGTACAGGTATAGGTACACATGTAGGTGTATAGGATTTCAACTACCACCTCACAACAGATATGTTGGTTAGGTTTAGAGACATGATATATGTACTAGACAACAATGAGCTCAAGAAGGTTATCTTGAGGAAGTTTCATGCAAAACCATATTCGAGTCACCCAAACTACCAAAAGGATTTGATTGTAGTGAAGAGATTATATTACTGGATGAATCTGAAGAAGGATGTGGCAGATTTTGTTGCCAAATGTTTGGATTTCCAAATGGTTAAGGTAGAGTGAAAACATCCAGGTGGACTATTACAACCGATTGTGATTCCAAAGTGGAAATTGGATGTCATTTCCATGGAATTCATCATAGGTTTTCTGAGGAGAGTAAGGCAACATGATTCCATCATGGTTGTGCTAGACAGGTTGATGAAGGTTGCAAATTTCATTCCAGTGAAGACTACATACTCAGCTAGTGATGTAACACAAGTTTTTATCAGAAACATAGTCATATTGCATGGTGTTTTGAAAAATATTATGTTTGAAAGGGATGAAAAGTTCACTTTCATATTTTGTAAGGAGTTGTTTTCAGGTTTGAGCATCCATTTTCCTTCAACAAAAATTATCATCTAAAGAAATATGAATAGACTGAGAGGGTCAATAGGATATTGGAAGTTATGTTGATGATATATGTGATGCATCAACTTCAGAAGTGGGAAAATTATCTTCCTTTGGTAGATTTTTCTTACACCAACGAGCATCAGGAGTCATTGAGGATGAGTCCATTTGAGGCATTTTATGGGTGGAGTTGCATCACTCCTATCTGTTGGAGTGATCGAGTTAACAGGGTATTGATTGGACCAAACATGTTGGAAAAAATGGAATAGGAAATGAAGGTGATCAAGCAGAATTTGAAAGCATCGCATGATAGGAAGAAGAGTTATGCAGACATGAAAAAGTTGTTCAAGGAGTTTCATGTTGGGGATTAGGTGTACTTTCATATCAAGCTCAAGAATAGCTCCTTGAGGATTGGATCATCTTCCAAGATGTCACTCAAGTTTTGTGGACCCTTTAGGAGCATTGAGAGGATCAGATCGATGGCCTATTGACTTACACTGCCTTCCATAATGAAATTACATGATTTTTTTCATATATCGTTGATTAAGAAATATTTTAAAGATGTTGATCATGTTATTGGTTGGTCTGTATTGCAGGTGGAGCAAGAAGGAGAGTTCCAACCAGAACTGCAGTTCATTTTTCTGAAAAATATGCTCATGCTCCAAAAACAATAAATAGAGCAAGTTAAAGTGCAATGGAAGTGCTTTGGGGCTGATGAAGCTAAATTGGAGATGGTGGATCAGATGTGGTCTATGTATCCTTGTTTTCTGGTTGAGGCAAAGCAGTTTTGGTGTGATGGTTTTTTTTGTTTAGCATGTGTTTTAGCGATGTTTTTGTATATGGTTGATGTGGTGGTTGGATGTATGTAGATATGTGTGTGGATTTAAATACCGCAATGAGCTATGTTATAAAGCTCCAATAAGAAATACTTTTTCATGTCATTATAGTTGTCATGATTGTTATGATGTCATGGTTGTTTTGTTTTCAGCGGGGTGATCATTCTAATTACTGCATCAAGCTATGTTATAAGGATCCATGGGTAGTATGTTTTATTTTCAGTAGTGTTGCTGTGGTATATGTGTGATTGAAGACCAAGGATTGTGTCCTTGAACAGGGAGGGTTTTGTAATAGCCCTCATGAAAACTCCATGTAATAAATTTAAAATAATAACCATGGTTGATGAGACACGTATTCCAAGTTGAATGTTGGGAAAAAAATTGTATTGCAAGTGTTCACATGGTTTATTATGGGTAAAAAAATTGGAAAAGTCTATGGCTAAGGCATTAAAGAGGAAAAAAATATTTTTGGCACATTTATTTATGAAAATAATGGAAATTAGGAGACAAGTGAGATGAAAGGTCACAGGTTGCACATGAGGAGGAAAATGAAGGAAAATAATGGAAAATGGAGAAAATAGAGGCATATTCTATAAAAGGTCTTCTGAGGATCGGTTGGTACCTTTTGTCAAAGAATTTTTGGATCTCTCTCATTATTCTCTCTCTCTCACATACTCTTTGATAGTTGGAGTTTTCTTGGAGAACTCTTGGAGAGTGTGGATACTTGGTGATTTTTAGCAAGAAGGAAAAGGAAGAGAAGGAAAGTCCAGGCGGATATCGAGATCAATAGCTACAACAAGATTTTATTGTAGGTACCTAGTTTCATGTATGCTTTCCTCAATACTTTTGGCATGGAGGGGTATCCATGTGGATTTTCCTAACCTTGCCATTTCCTAGAAAACAATGGTATTGTGGGTTTATTTCTATTGATTGTTTTCTGGTTGATTCTCATGATTCCCTTAGCTGTGGGTTGAGTTATTAGTTTATGGAAGCCTTGGTTGGAAAAACTCTTTGGAATCCATATAATAGTTTGGTTTGAGTTACTAGTCCTGGAAGCCATGGTTGGAAAAAAAACTCTGGAGCCCTAGAGAAGCTTGGGTAAAGATAAATCTGTGATGGTTACTGGTGTCGGACCGTGAGGTGGAATCACTAGTTTGGGGTTGATATGGTTTGGTCTATGGAGCCTTGGTTTGATTTTGATTGATGTTTTGGATAAATTCCCACATTCATGCTTGGAATATGGCACGCGGGTGATTGGAAAAAGTGAGACTTGGCTCAGCCAATATTTGGTCAAGTGCAATGTGGAAGTCCCATATCCGATTGGTTTTTAACTTGAGTAATGAATAGCTCATTCCTATGGTATTTGGTATGAAAATGTGTTGGTTTATGTATGGATTTTTTATTTATTTATATACATTGTATTTACATTCTTATTTTGTTGGTTATAAGCATATATTTGATCACTGATGATGTATGGATTTATCTATGTTTTTACTAGTAATGAATGCACAATGTATCTAAGGTTAAATATATTGTATTGTAGCTTATCATGTAGGGGATAAATGATTCTTATCTATTCTCATATTTGTAATGGAACCCCATGTTTAAATATGTTATTTATACCTATAGATGCAATGTTTGTGACATGTTTGATGAAATTCCTATCATGGTTGGGTGGGGTTAGATGAGTTCTTGATGATGTGATTTCTTCCATGTATTTCTTTAATGTTATTTATCCTCTCCTGAAGTTAGAGGAAGTTATGGGAAGTGACCTGGGCTTAGGGGTTGAAAATGTGTCATGAATCCCAGAGTTACCGGCAAAAAATGGACCTTTTAGGGCCTTGGCCATGACCTTTCCAAGGAATTCCCACATTTATAGGTTTCTAGCTTCTCCCTTGCCCTTCCATGCCCATGGGTAAGGCCTAAATGGATCAAAAAGTAGCTCCCCTTCAAGTTTCAAGGGTTTGGGAGGGTGGTTAACCTCCTGGAGGTGTTGTTCAAGTTGTGTAAGGTGTGTTTGTCGTGTTTTCGTCATTTCCACTTCCTTATGATCTTCAAGGAGGTTGAATCTCATATTAGTAACCTCTCATCACATATTTACCTTGGTTGGTTGGTTACTTGGGTAGATGTGGGAAGAGGGTGTTACAATTTCAATAATAAATTTTTATTTTAAGATAACCACGGTAGCCTTGACCAATGTAACTAAAATTTTGAAAAGAAACGTAAATTTCTCCAAGTTACTTGGGTATCCTAGAACCTCAGAAGCCCATAGCTATTATTTAATTCAATTCTTAAAATCTTAAGAGATTTTACATTCTAAGATACATGTCATCACTTTCTCAAATGTCACGCTTAGGAAAGGTTTCCCACTCTTCCAATTATGCGATAACATTCCTTTGTAAGGAAAAGGTCCCACTTCCACCACTTTTCTCTAATAAAATTGCTAACCCTAGAATCCCATAACATTTTGGTGTTTCCAATCTAGGAAACCTTACATGCATCCGGGTTTTATGTAAAACTAATACAAACTTAGCCGACATTCTGCTAATTTGCGTTTTTGCTTTATTTTTGGAAAATGGTATCTTTTCACTCTAATTACCTGCATACCTGGAAGCCCATAGAAGTTTCCAAGTTTAATTAATAAGACTTATTGGGATTTGGGTTTCTTGGTAATGCTCTCTCCCATCAAGTAATCTCGCACTTCATTTCCTTGGAACCTTTTTTTATTTCATTATGGGATTTTCCCTTCCAGATTATTACTTCACTCGTAATCTTCTATTTCCCAGATACCTGAAACCCAAAAAGATTTATTTTATTTTGATACTTAATCCTTACAAGCTCTTTAATCTTAGGCTAGGATGTGGCATCTGTCATGTGACTTGCCACCTATTCCTTGTCCAATCAATTTAAACACCTTCATTTAGGGTTTGTGTTAACACATTTATGGTTAAGAATGGATTTATTTAACGGTGTTCAAAACACCATTTTACAATTTAGTTTGACTATTTCTCATAATGTATATCCTCTTCCTATTATTCTTCTATTCCAGAAGTCTCTAGTTCATTTTTCCAGGAGAAAATGAAGAAGGCTAAGGAAAATAAGATGTCTCTTGTGTAGCAATGTACTAGTCCATTCAGAGAATCAATAGGAAAAAATCTATTGGGTGAAGGTTTTTTCTCTAATAAATTATGTACCAGAGATTTAGGGAATTCCTCATGGGAAAACATCTACAAATATGTTTAGGATGAAGCGGCTAGGATTATGGAGAGTATAATCATTGTTGATGATGAAACATGAACCTAAAAAACATCCCCTCAAGATGTATCAAACTCCTTCTTGCACATAATTGGAGTGAGGCTTGGATTTTTGCCATGTAAATATATGGTTATATGGGTTTTGAAAAATGTGAATATCAATTATCGAAATTTTCATACACAGAAGGAACCATAATTGGCTATTTCTCAGCAAAATACCTTTAGGCCATGCAGCATGATTTACCAGAAACACAATCACTTACAATAAGTGATATGTGCATGACTTAATCAAGAATAACAGAGAACTGGCTAAGTCCATAAGAGAATGGAGGAAATACCCAAATAAACACAAAGTAGAGGAGGATGGTAAGTAATAAATAGACTCACGTTCTACTCCTTTCAGTCAGATTTCTACCATTCTTTGCATATTGCATTCCTATCCCATTGTGTCTAAATGTCCTAATAGTTGGTCATCCTTAATTGATGGGGTTTTTGAGGGTTATATTTTTTATCCTGCCACCATATTATCCAACAACCTAGCCATGTACACTTTGGATTTCCATACATCCCAAAGTGTTTCTAAGAATAAAATACCCCCATTTTACATGTCCACCTACATTATGGACTGTTTGTGATTTTCACTTTATTTCCCAGCAACGGGATGGAAATTGACCTCCTCCAACCCTTTGCCAATTCATATTTATCATAATATACTTTCGGAGTCCAACTATTTCGTCCATTTTATCATATTTTCCACTAGTTAATAATCCTTATCTATCAAACCATATTTGAAACCAAGCCTCCCATAATGTCCTCAGAAGCCATGGAAAACCTCAAGAAGATTGGGAATTAGTACAGTGAAGAGTTATTTACATATATCATAGTTTTGGGAAGCTATGTAGAACCCCATGTTCTTCCCCTTTACATTCTCGAAAATATTCTATCTAGGGAAAGAACTTACCGGAAAGTAGGCCATGGAATCACCAAAGAATTGAAAGAAAATAACAAAAAGGTTTGGCCTCAATTTCCTCTACCTTTTGGTATATTATCCCTCGCCAATTACGGTCATGCAGAGAAATAATTGTGACCTATTGAAGCTTTGAATCTCGCCACTATTCTGGTTAGAGCATATCATTGATCATAGTGGAGTAGAAAAATTAGTTGCCATAGCCTATGGTATTAGAAAAAATATCCACGTGGAACATACATTTGACGACTTATTTTCTGAAGTAGCCTCATATAATACAGTCTTGAGTAGTGTTGATGAGACATTGTTCGTGAAGGTCAGTGATCAATTTTTCGCTTTCAAAAATTCAAGAGTGGCTCCTCTACTTATGGACTTATTAAAACTTCCTTTAGAAAAACATCCATATCTAAAGAGAACAAAGGTTTCTACTCAAACATAGTTTTCCTTGCAATTGAAACAAATAGAAACAACAACTACTTTAGCCCATCAAAATATTTAAATAATATATCATAGGATAAAAAGAGTATGGCAGGAATTTGATAATATCTTAAAGCAACGAAAGAAAGGGGTACAAGAAAATGTGATCCTTGGAGGAGAGACTACTTCTCAACAACATAATTCAGAGAGTGATTCCTCTACTCAACAAAATACTATGCTAGAGAATTCAACATCTGAAAAGACACTAGTGGCCACTCAACCTGAGGTAGATATTATTTATGCTAATCCTACTTCTGAGATCTTCCTCAATATTGATGAGATTCCTCCCATGTATATATTTTACATCCAGTGCACAAATTTGTGGTCAAGAGAGGTAGATAGAAGAGAAAAATAGATGAATCCCAGGCTTTATTCCCAGGGAACAATTCTCATACGACTACTCTTGAGGTCCTCTGAGAAGGGTCTTTTGTTTCCTCTGCCGATGAGCTTGGTAAATTAACTATGTTTACAAGTGCTTATTCTTATGCAACCATGGATAAAGAAATAGGAGTGGATTAATTTATGAGAGAAAATTATGAAATTATAGACACCATGGAGTAGGGCTTCATGAAATAAAAGGAACTATTAAGGCCACAATAGAAAAGTAAATTGAATCAGATGGAGATCACATTGGAAGAATTGAAAAATCAGTTTAATTCCCTTAAAATTTAGCACACATAAGAAATAAAATCAAAGGATAGACAACTAAAATATTCACAAAAAAATTTAGAGAAATTTTAGGTTGAAACCTCAGATCTAACTAAATTAAAACAAGAATCCTATGAGCTCAATGATCAAATATAGAAGAAAAATATATTTTTTTTGTAAGAAACTGATTTGATTGAGATTCAATGCAAGTTGGGAAACACATTTACTAATGAGTTAGTAGATATGGAAATTAATTATGATGGGCCAAACGAGACCTCAATGAGCTACTAAAATGGTAGTACAATGCTGAGGGAAGGAAATATGACTTTAATAAAAATTGATGAAATGAAAAAATCCACCATTTTCAAAAGTTGGAAAGCTAGAATTCGTTTAGTGAAGAAGCTAATCAATGATGCATGAGAGTTATCAAATTACATAGTTGAATCCATCAATAATTCATAGGTTCAATCAAATCTTATTTCCATTTTCCCAAAACAATTCTTTCTAGATATAGAAAAATTGCTAAAGAATTGGCTGGAGGAGAGGTGAGAGTTTTTCAAAGAATTGACCAGTTAACTAAGGTTAATCTTGAATTTAATTGGAAATTCTCATTTAAGCCTCATATTCATTGGATAATTATAAATACACTCACCAATACTCCCATCCAAATTCTTCCACCTTTAAGAGCATCTATCTTTAGCTTCCAAATCCACATCAAGCCTTGATATCCTCTAGAGCTGGCATCTCTTCTAGAAGCCCAAAGGCTATGGCAGCAAACTATTTACTCGATTTCAACTAGTTGATGGTTGTTATATCTATATATTTTTTATGATAAATTTTCTAGGCTATAGGTGAGAATTTTTAGGGATGCCTTTGTTGTAAAGAAAACTATAAATCTCCCTCTCAAACTAAATGTAAAGTGTTATTAATTTTTGAGAAAAAACAAAATTTTGTGTGGCACTTTTGTGCTCAATGTTTACTTTAATATTATCAAAAACAATTTCAAATCAAGTATGCATAGATTTCCAACAATATGGGTACTTTTATCAACTATGTATGCTTTTTATTTTTTTGGAATTGCTTCAAATCTTCAAATACTCTTCACATATGCTTTTTTATTAATTCTACCATAATCAATTTTAATGTGTGTGAATTTCATTATATAACATAAAGTGAACAACATAATTATTTTTGATATGTGATGAGATTATAAATACTTTGACTAATGTTTTAACCAAATTAATTCTTTAATCAATTTTAACAAATATTTTTTATGGGAATCTTTATTTTCATGAAACAATGCTAATTTTCTAGCATATATAACTTAATATACCATTGTAAAAGTAATTATATTATATTAGTTCTAGTTTATATCAGTAGCTACATTAGTTTTTCAATTAATTAATTGTCATTTCCACCCATTCCATTCCCATACACAACTATATTTCATGGGTAACTAGACCCAAAATACTTGTCAGAACTATCAGATTCAACAGAAAAGAGTTTGTTTTGGGGTTTTAACTAGGTTGATTCCCAAATTTTGATGCAGTCAATTTTTTCCATCAACATTTTGGCACTAAAGGAGGGCTATCAAAATTTGAATGACAAAAAAGAGACATATTAGGTCAGTAAACCATTCTAAGAGTCAATCTCTGCCCCAAACATTTTGAAGGTAGTATCACATCATCTTTAAAATCTTTTGGAGTATTGACTAGAGCACAAAACAAACAATTAGGAATCAAGGCTTTTGAGTTCCCTCTATAAGCTCATCTTAAGAAAATACCCGTTGTTGGCTATGATTCAGCTGCTAGTGAGAATATCACTCCTACCATCAATTTCATCACAACCTATACATTTATCTTCTTTACCTCCTTATTACTAACCTTTATCCTCTTTCATTAATTAATCTACAGCATCACCAGTTTCTTCCACCATATCTATTTACATCCAACCAACAAGCATTATTGTTGTTATTAGTTCTATAGGGGTATCATCATCTATTGTTATTTCAAATACCCCTTCATAAAGTACATCCCTTTTTGGATCTATCTCTTCTACCAAAGGTCCTATTATAAATCCTCGAATGACAGAAAAAACTTGGAGCAACCCAGGAGTTGTAGTTATGAACCCTCATGTACACCCTCTTCCCAAACATCTAGAGATATGGATACAAAAGTACAACTTAGATGATGATATTCTGGGAGAATGAAATCTCCATAATTTCATGTTATCCATCAATCTTGGTGGTTTCTATTAGAAGGATGTTTTTGAAAGGATTTTCCCTTACATATTCAAAGGATAAGTTGGGTCTTGCTATTTCTCTCTACCCGCATGATCAATAAAAAATGGCATACATTTGAAGAGAATTTTCTTAATAAATTTGGGGAAGACAAAAAATTTACCAAATTAATCAATGATTTATCCAATCTTAAGGTCACCCATAATGAAAAAACTAAATATTTTAACTACAAATTTAATGAACTTTTTAATAAGATCCCAACTGGATCTAGGTCTGGTGAAAAACCATGGGTCAATTGGTACATTAGTTCTCTTCTTTCAAATATAGATATGTTGATAAAGCATAGAAACACAAACTCGTTGATAAAATGAAAGAGGATTTGGCTATTAAAAAAAGGTTGATATTGATAGAGAAGAAAGCTATTGTTGAACAAAGGAAGCCTACAAATAAAGTAGCATTTAAAGGGGAGCATAAGAAGAAAACCGCCAAAGTTACTTATGACATGGAAGGCTTGCAAAAAGTCCTTAAAACACAGTGAAATGAAATGGCCATGTTAAAGAAGCTAGTTTTTGAAACTTATTCCTCAAAAATATCCTTTAGGCCTTTCAAAAAGAATCAACAAGATGCATCCCCTACTCAACCACCTTCATAGATATCAACTGCCGATCAAGAGGACGATGAATAAGAAGAAGAAGAAGGTGAATCACAAATTTTGAAGAAGAGACTAAAGAAGAAGAATTAGTTGAGGCACATGGACTTTGGGATTTTATTTTTCCTAATTCAAATGAAGATGAAGAAGAATTTATGCCTATTACAATAGCTAGAAGAAAAGAATGTGATGATGCATCATCAAAAGGCCAAAAAATTGAAAGTGACTCTTCAGCTGAAAAAGGTAAACCTAAGAAAACCTCTCGTCAATCTATTGATTCTTCATCTATTACACCTAAAGCATCTTCCTCAACTTCACGCTCATTTAAAACTTTTATAGTAAATGATAATATCAAGTTTAACATTATCGAAGGAATGAAGAAAACAAACACTAATTTACTACTCCATGAAGTCAATAAATTAAAATAATAGCAAAAATTGTTATTAAATTCTTGAAATGCAATTCCTACTTCTTCATTTCCTTTAAATTTTTCTACAACCAAGGCTCCTAAGATTAAGGCTAAATCTAAGCCTCCTCCTTCAACTTCAAATAAGATCAATCTAACAAATGTTATTCTCAATGGATATAGTTCAAACTCACATATATGTCCTCTTCTCTTAACCTTTGAAATATTTAACAATAATTCTCATAATTTTCTAGTTGATTCAGGTTCTTCATCAAATATCATACCCTATTCAATGTGCTTAAAAAAAAGTGTGAAGCCTAAAAAATATGCTACTCAAATAGTTCAACTAGACAAGACAAAGGTCAAATTTTTAGGAGAAATGAATGAAGTTTTGATTAGATTGTCATCTAATCCCAAGGCTTTCCAAATAATTGATATCCTCATTGCAAAAATTCTACAATTTTATGGTCTTATATTGAGTAGATACTGCTCTCAAACATTGAATGGTTAATTTTCTATCGATTGGTCTCATTTTTGGCTCCTTTATAATGGAAAACCAAATCATATTAGGATTGACAGAGAGAAACGTATGAAGTATACAATGACTAAGCTTGATGAGGAAATGAACATGTTTCCTTTATGAACAATATCCTAGGTAATCATTCTGCATAATATTTGTTTCGTAATTGTCCTACCCAAATCTCTCTTCATCCTTCTTAATATTTTTCATCTCTAATTGAAAACTTCTCTAAGATAGATTCTTCTAGATGTGTAAATATTGTAGATTCTTCTGTAGATAATAATGTAGATAGTTTGTTTTGGACGCTTTATTTCTAAAAATCAAAGTCTAATGATGGTTCAAGATCACGTTGTATTCTAGTCAATCTAAAGAAAAAAAAAATTATGCTTACCTGTAGACTTGAGTTTGAATGAAAAAATAATGTGGTAGAATATGAAGCACTTGTACATGGAATGAAAAAATAAATTAGTCTAGATGTTAAGTTCCTGGAAGTATTTGGAAATTCATAGATAGTAATAAAGAAGGTACGAAACAACATTCAATGCATCTCTAATAAGATTAAACATTATCAGTCCTTAGTTCAAGACTTAACATAACACTTTTTGGCATTCAATATCTATCTTATTCCAAGATTACAGAATACTAGTGTTGATTTACTCGCCAATGTTGCGTCCTAACATGTTTTAAATTGAGTTGATTTTTTTATATTTTATCCTAATAATATCACCAACTAGCGATTGTTTAATGACTATGTTGGAAAAAATATAATAGAAAATACATTTCATAAATTAGTAGTTAAGTTGGAGAACCTTTATTATTTTTAAATATGAATTTAAACATCCAACTATCTGCAAAATTCAAAGTTCTACTTTAAGGTTTTAGGTTATCAATTTAGGTACAAATGAAAAGCCTCAAAACATTAATCTAGGACTAGATCTCTGTACATATGAAAGGATTAGCCTAATACACTTGCTAGAAATATATAAATATGACTTTTCATGGAGCCATATTGATGACTTAAAAACACATGATATTTCAATAATTCAGCATACAATACCCATGTTTCCTTATGTCAATCCTATCAAACAGAAACCTAGGAAAATCCATCCAAACCTTGAGTCTCAAATCAAAGTTGAAATTAACAAACTACTCAAGGCCAAAAATATTTTTCCTGTTGTACATTCTGAATGGGTATCAAACTTAGTCCTAGTAAGAAATAAGAATGGTGATATCAGGATTTGTATATATTTTAGAAATTTGAACAAATCATTTGAGTGTAGGTTTTAACCTTGAATAGAAATTATCTACACATGAATCTTATAACAGAAAATAAACAATAGCGAGAGCATAAAACTTAAAACAGATAAACACGGAGATTTTCCCCTGGATCCAAAATCGGGACGACCAGCTTGATTTTTCATTATATTCCTTTTAGTGTTACAACACATATATATATACATGTCGAATCATACATAAACCCCAATCCATTAACCCTGTATTAGAACATAACCGTAGTTCCCTTGACCGAATCTACAAAATACCAGGGGCTGAAAACCATCGTACCCCAAAACCATGTGCAAACTCATGCACAAAACATGGGTGGGTTCGCCTATGAGTGGGTCCGCACACCAAAAAAAATTTCACCGGGGCACTTCCCCGAACCCCAACAGTGAGCGCTGCCTCCCCCCTTGTGACCCTCCTGCTGCGCCCGACGCAATGTACAGCGTGTGGGGATAGTCGTGGAAAGAATATAACACATACTCAACATTCTCCCACTTGTTGTTTTCTTTCCACAGGGGGCCACAAGAGCGCTTAGTCATTGGGCCAATTCTTCAACACCCAATGTTTCTCTACACCAAGAAAACTTCTGAGTGCTCACAGACTTCGTCAATGCATCTGCAACATTATTCAAAGTGTCCACCTTTACCAGTAACACCCTATTAGCCTCAACCATATCTCTAACAAAGTGATATTGAACATCAATGTGCTTTGTCTTTGAATGGTAAGCAGGGTTCTTAGCCAAGAAAATTTCACTTTGGCTATCACAGTATATCCTTATAGCTTGTTGTACCAACCCCATACTTGAACATAATCTCTACAACCAAACTAATTCCTTTCTTTCTTGAGTGGCTGCTATGTATTCTGCCTCTGTAGTTGAAAGAGCCACTACAGTCTGTCTTTTACTCATCCAACTGACTGCGCCTCCAAATAGGTTAAACACATACCCACTTGTAGATATTCTTTGGTCTAGATCACCAACCCAGTCTACATCAACAAAACCACAAATGTCCAACATTATTTCCAATCCTGGTCTTCCCTGGTAGCACAAGCCATAATCACTAGTGCCACGTAAATATCTGAAAACCCGCTTCACTGCTATCCAATGCTCATTCCCTGGGTTTGACATAAACATGCTCAATACTCCCACTGCATGTGAAATGTCTGGTCTAGTACAGAACATTGCATCCATCAGACTACCCACTGCACTTGCATATGGAACACGGGACATATCCTCATCTTCTTCTTGTATCTTGGGACAATGTTTAGCAGATAGCTTTACACCTATAGGAATAGGAACATTCACCGGTTTACTATCCTGCATATTGAACCTCTACAATATAGTCTCAAAATACTTCCTCTATTTTAACCAGAGCTTCCTCTTTGCCCGATATCTCTTAACTTCCATGCCCAAAATATAGTTTGCAGCACGAAGATCCTTCATGTCGAATTTGGAGAATAGTTGGGTCTTCAAATCTTGGATAATTTCTTTGTCACTTCCAAACAACAACATATCATCCACATACAAGACCAAATAAATAACACGGTCACCAATTAATTTAAAATAAACACAGTGATCCTCCTTGCTTCTGGTGAAGCCAAGTCCCCATATATATGTATCAAATTTCTGATACCACATCCTTGGTGACGGTTTTAACCCATACAGAGACTTCTTCAACATGCATACTAGTTCTTCTTACCCTTCACCATAAAGCCTTCAGGTTGCTTCATGTAGATCTCCTCTTCTAGATCCCCATGAAGAAATGTTGTCTTCACATCCATCTGTTCTATCTCAAAATCAAATGCAGCAGCAACAGATAAAAGTAATCTAATAGAAGTAACTTTGGCAACAGGAGAAAAATATCACCAAAATCAATTCTCAACACCTGGGAATAACCTTTGGCTACCAACCGAGCTTTTTATTTCTCCACCTTGCCTTCTACATTCATCTTCTTCTTAAATACCCATTTTCTCCTAATGGGCTTCCTTCCAGCCGACAACTCCACCATATCCCATGCCTCATTTTTGTGTAAGGATGCCATTTCATCAACCATGGCCTCCTTCCAGAGTTTTCCATCCTCTGAATCTACTTCCTCCCTGACATTTCTGGGATCATCATCAGTTATAGTTAAGGAAAAACCTGAACAAAAAACAGATGGACTATACCTTTCTAGTTGCCTTCTTTCCCGAACTGATCTTCTCAAAGCTGGGGTTTGTGGCTCTTCCTCTTCCTAATCTTTCCGCTCGTAGAGTCCGGACCATCCTCCTTTAGCTCAAAATATATGGTTCCTCGTGTTCCTTTGGTACATTTTTCAAGTTTAATAAAATATTTCACCTCTCTAGACACCACATCTCGACTGTACACAACCCTCCTTGTTTATGGGTTCTAAAGCTTATAACCTTTTAAACCATCCTTATACCTAGTAAATATGTGCCTTTCAGATTTACTATCCAACTTGGTCCCTTCCTCCTTTGGAAAATGTACATATGCATCACACCCAAATAACATTAGATGTGAAAGAGAGGGTTTCTTACCAATCCATACCTCATGTGGAGTCTTATCCTCCAATGCTAATGAAGGTGATGTGTTAACCAGTTTTCATTCAGTCTCCACTGCCTCTACTAGAATTCCTGTCCTAACCCGGTACCACTGAGCATGCTTCTTGCCCTTTCCATCAATGCCTTGTTCATTCTTTCTGCAACTCTGTTTTGCAGAGGTGTGTATGGAGTAGTCTTCTAACATGCTATACCACACTTCTTATAGAACTCTTCAAATTCCTTTTTGTAGAATTATCCACCATTATCTTCCCTCAACACCTTTATCTTCTTCTCTATCTGGTTTTCTACCAGAGCCTTAAATTCTTTAAATCTGTCAAAGACTTCAGCTTTCTTCCTCAGGAAATATATCCATGTATTCCTTTAGAAGTCATCTATAAATGAAACATAGTACATAGACTTTCCCAATGAAGGAACTGACACAGGTCCAAACACATCACTGTGCACAGGTTCTAATATCTTGTTCGCCCTCTTAGCCCCAAAAGGAAAACTCACCCGATTCTGTTTCCCATATACACAATGTTCACAGAAATCAAAATCCAGAGAGAAATTAGACATACCTTCTACCATACCATTTCTATGCAGTATCCAAAGGCCCTTCTCTCCAATATGTCCAAGCCTTTGATGCCATAGCATGGTCTTTTCTCCGCAGACAGCTTCATGCTTTCTTCGGCTTCCACTTTTTGCCTTTCGTGAACCACATAACTAGCACCCATAAAGGCCAGCATACCTTGTAGCTTTCAGGAAGGTAGTTCCAGTCCGAATTCCCCGCATTAATACCAGTGCTCCCCGAACCATCTTGCAGACATCTTTCTCGAACAGTGTTTTTAAACCTGCATCATCCATCTTGCTTACAGAAATTAGATTTCTGGCCAATGTAGGAATATGCAGAACACTAGGAAGTGTTCTAATCCTTCCACCTTGCAGCTTCAGCTTGACCTTTCCACATTCGATGATTTTGGCCTTCCTATCATCCCTAGAGATCACCATCATATTTCTCATACTCGCAGAACCACTCCCTATGGGGAGTGAAGTGAAAGGATGCACCCGAGTCAATCAACCATGACTCATGATCTACATGTTTATTTGAAGAAGAAGCCAAATACACATCCCAACCTTCATCTGAGGTGGTTTTTTCCTCTGCAGAAGGAGCATCATCAGATCCCTTTCCTTTCTCGGGAGCTTTAGATCTGCACTCATTTTTGTAGTGCCCTTCCTTTCCGCATTTCCAACATACCTTTACAAACTTTCCAGGAGATTTAGCTCTCCCTCTGGATTTGGATCTCCCACTCGAAACCTTATTCTTGTTTCTATTTTGGGACCTTCCTCGTACAGATAAGGCATCTCCATTCTTTCCCTCCATATTTCTCCATCTCATTTCCTTCGACAGCAAGGCTGAGACAATGTCATCAAAATCCAAGCTAGTTGTATTGCTACCTATTGCAATAACCAGACTATCCCACGAGTCTGGTAGAGAACACAAAAAACTGATGCACTTATCTTCATCTGAGATTTTAATATCAACAGATGACAGCTGACTTCCCATAGTATTGAAGGCATTCAGATGCTCTGTCACCGAGTCTCCATCCTTCATCCTCAGGTTATATAGCTTTTTCCGCAGGAACAACTTATTCACCAAAGACTTAGATTGGTACAAAGTCCCAAGTTTTTCCCACAAATTCTTCGCCGTAGCTTCCCCAGATACATTCAACAATACTCAATCTGACACACACAACCGTATTGTGCTCTTAGCCTTCCGATCCAGTTTCTTCCAGTCTTTATCTGACATTGCCGTTGGTTTAGTACCTGGATCTACCGCGATCCACCGATCTTTATCCACCAGCAGATCCTCCATCTTGAGCTTCCACAACTCAAAACTTTGACCATTAAATTTCTCGATCTCTATCTTTCCGCCGCTCGCCATCTTCTTTCACCGCAAGAATCGATCTCACAGATCTCCCACTGAACAGGGTCTACCTCAGGCCCAAGAAAAAAAAAACCCTCAGCAGCAAAGGCGTCCCCTTGAAGCCAAAACAGCTCTGATACAAAATGTAGGTTTTAACCCTGAACAGAAATTATCTACACATGAATCTTATAACAGAAAATAAACAATAGCGAGAGAATAAAACATAAAACAGATAAACACATACATTTTCCCCTGGATCCCAAATCGAGATGACCAGCTTGACTTTTCATTATATTCCTTTTAGTGTTACAACACATATATATATACATGTCGAAGTATACATAAACCCCAATCCATTAACCCTGGATTAGAACATAACCATAGTTCCCTTGACTGGATCTACAAAATACCAGGGGCCGAAAACCATCGTACCCAAAAACCATGTGCAAAATCATGCACAAAACATGGGTGGGTCCGCACACCAAAATTTTTTTCGCTAGGTCGCTGCCCCGGACCCCAACAATGGGGGCTGCCTCCCCCCTTGTGACCCCCCTGCTGTGCCTGACGCAACATACAACGTGTGGGGCTAGTCGTGGAAAGAATATAACACATACCCAACATTGAGAAAGACAACTTCCTAGTGCCCCCCATGGATAAATTTTTTCAATTTTTAGCATGCTCAAAATTAATTTCTTAGATGGATTTTTTGAATATAATAAGATTTTAGTACACCCCGCTGATAGGTTGAAGACAATGTTTATAACTAAATGGGGAACATAATTGTATCAAAATATGCTCTTTGTTCTAATTAATGGAGGATGAATTTTTTAGAGAGCCATGGTTATAGCATTTAGAGGTATTATCAATAAATCAATGGTTATATACCTTGATGATATTACTATCTAATTTAAAAAATGAGGTAACCATTTACATGACCCTAAACCGATCTTGAAAGGTGTAGAAGATATGGTATTTCTATGAACCCTATGAAATAATTTTTTGCATTGACTAAGAGTAAACTATTAGGGTTCATTTTTTACAAATATGGTATCACTATTTATCCTATTAGAATAAAATTCATTTATGAAATTTCCTTACCTCATAATAAGAAATCAATGCAATAATTTTTAGAACAAATTAATTTTGTAAAGTGTTTTGTCCCATATTTCTCTAAAACTGTCATGCCTTTATAGAACTGGATCAGGAGAAACACATCTTACAAGTTGGGTACAGATGAAATAATTTTTTTTGACTCAATCAAGCAAGCCATCATTCAAGCCCCTTCTCTCTCTTCACCCAATTATTCAAAATAATTTGTTCTTTCTAATTTTTCTTATGATCATTCATATGCGTTTGTCCTAACTCAAAATAATGATGAAGGGCGAGAAGTCCCTATTTCATTCAATAACTCAACATTATAGGGGGAAAATTTGGACTATTCAGAAGTTTGAAAACAAGAATTTGCAGTCTTTAAGTATATCAAACATTTCAATTTATTTCTTCTTAAATCAAATACAAAGGTGATTGTGTCATTCTCAGTAGTAAGACAACTTCTAATTCAGAAAAAGCTTGGAGAAAAGGGAAAATTGAGTCACAACTCTGCAAGAGTATGACTTAGAGATTATACCTATCAATATTGTGAGGGGACAAGCCTTGCACAAGTTAGCTTTCACTTCTAGTGATTCTTCATCAGAATATGTCTTAGGTGAACAAAAATAAGTACAAGATGTATTCCTAATAAACTCATACTCTCAATACACATACCTCATATTTTATATAACTCATGGTTATGCACCCATTGAATTAGAACCTAAGAATAAAAGAGCCTTGAGATTAAAATAAAACCAATATCATCTTGTGAATGGTATTTTGTTTTGGAAAAAATATGACTCTATTTTTCTTAGATGTCTTAAGAAATCTGAAGTTGAGAAACTATTGTAGGTAATGCATGATGGCCCAACAGGTGGACACTATGGAGGGGACACAACTACACACAAAATTCTTCATTCTAGACACTATTGACCAACCATGTTTAAATATGCTCATGCTTATGTCACGAAGTGCAAGATCTGCTAAACTACTTCATGCAAAGAGAGGAAGGTCACCCTACCACTACAACCAGTAAACATTGAACAACCTTTTGAATAATGGGTACTTGATACCATAGGTGATATCATTCTTCACTCTTATAAGAAGCACACGCATATTATTATAGCTGTAGACTACTTCACAAAATGGGTGGATGCCATACCTCTAAAATTTTTCAATACAGAACAATTAATTTATTTTATTGATCAATATATCATTACTAGGTTTGGACTCCCAAATGATTTAATTTTTTATAATTCTTCATATTTTTCTTGTAACCTACTAACTGAATTTTCACTCAAAAGAGGCTTTAAAATTAAATATTTTGTAAATTATTACCCTAAAGGAAATAGAATAGTTGAATCAAGTAATAAAAATATCTTAAGAATCATTAAATGAACTATTGATGACAATCAAATAAATTTGCATAAGGCTCTTATTCTTGCTCTCTGGGCTAATATAATAACCTATAAAGAATCATTAGGTGCCTCACCCTACTTCCTATTTTATGGAAAATAATAATTTTATTCCCCCTAATGTTTCTTTTCCTTCCCTAGCTTTAGTGCAGTCAATTGAGGAATAACCTAGCTCATCACTACAACAGATATTATCACAATTAATTAAACTAGAGGATGATAAGGAGAAATAAAATCAAACATATGCCAAGCACGAGGAAACTGTCAAATCTTTGGTTTGATTCTTATTTAATTGGTAACAAAACTTTTCAATTTGGTGACTTAGTACTGAAATGGGACAAAGCCCATGAAGAAAAGGGAAAACATACTAAATTTCAAAAAATGTGGCTATACCCATTTCTGATTGTGGAAAATATCAGTCCATCTACCTTTATTTTTCGATATATTTAAGGAAGAAAAGAGTCTGTTCTTGTAAATGGGCCAATCCTAAAAATTAATTTTCATGAAAGGTCATTATGACTTTTGTAAATATGTAAATAATCACATGTAAAATCTGGTGCGCTATATTAGTTTATCTTTTCATTAATTATGTTTTCTTTAACACCCTTCGTTCCTTTTCATAGTTTTGCAAGTTGAATGCTATTTCTTTTGGCTTTTCTAATTGGGCTATATTTATTCTCTATTATAGTATACACGATTTTTCATCTTAAAAGGAAATCACCATTGGGATGATATTAATATGCTTTTGTTCAATTTTCCTAAACAATAGAGTCCCTAATTATTGTTCATTATGATTTACTTGTCATTATTTTGTGAACTATTCTTAAGCCCATGTGTAAAGAGAAAAAAATACTTATCAGCAGTTGCTTCAAATTCATCAAATTTTGAGATAATAACCTAATTAAGTAGAGGTTAGTCATCTAAATTTTTTTTCACCATTCCATATCTTAAGAAGTGAATCTGTATCTCCATACATTGACTAAATATTTTTGGAGTGTAGTTCAAAAACATAACAAATTATTTCAAAGGCATGAAGTCTCATCATGAGCTGACCTACCATGACTAATGGTTCCGACAATAGTGAAATTACCACATTTTGTCACCAAGCTAGGGAAATGACTTGTAGTCATATGACTATAAGACAAAAGGCCTCATCACAAGCCAACTTGTTCACTCCTGTTAGGTCTTGTGAATGAGATTATCAACATCTAGTCACTAAACTAGGACAATGGTTTTCAATTAACTTAAATACAAAATATAAAATTGCCTCACACATACTTGCTCTAAAACTCTCACTAATGGATGGGATAATGGCATTTCCAAGGCTAAATGGTAACTCTGTCGAGGCTATGGATGCCTGCTGACAAAAATGGCTCTACTTGTGGCATTAACGCTTATTTATAATGATGAAATATGTTTATTACTTTGTATTTTCAAAGTTGTTTGTTCACAAAATTTACTATTTTTAATGCATATTTTGCTATCACTTTGTGCCTTATGGGGAAAATATTTACTAGTTCATAAATAATGATGATGATTTTTATTGGTTTCATTTATCAGGGAAACTTATGATTGGAAGTTTGAATTCTAGAATTCTGATATCATCTGATCTTTATTCCTTTATCTTTATAAAAAAAATTTATTAAAGAGATAACTATTTCACCAAGTGTGTCACCAATTGTTGTAGTAAACAACAACCCCCCATTAATTTTTCTTCATAATAATAATGGGGGCCCTTTATTTTTTCTAAGTTAAATAATTAACATTTAATAAACACTTGGGGCCTTAATTATATGTTTCAATAATTAAATTTTCTTTTAAAAGAACCATCACAACCTTTACCAATGTCACTAATGATCCAGGTGAATATTGGTGGCCACCTACCTATTCCACTTGGATCCCCACCTTTGTTTCTTTAAGTTTTCCAGTTTCCTTAATTGTAGCACAATTTACTATTTTTGGCAGGTTTTCGGGTCGTGAACTTCTATAGTCGTTTTAAGGCCCTAAAAGACGTTTTTTTTTTTAAAATGGGAAAACATGAGCCTTTGAATCATGTTTTCAGTCAAAATTTGTAGTCTTTGGATAGATATTTCTAATGAGGTATTGTGCACATCGAACAGAGATCGTATGCCAAAGTTACGATCCCAGGAAGTTGATGTACCAATTTACCCCAACAAGACCCACATATTTGGTGATTCATCTCCCAGGGTTAGGTTTTTGGATTTTTAGGGTTTCCATTGTTTCTAAATAGTAAATAGGCCCTTTAACCTCATTGTAATTCATTTTAGAGCCACGTAGCCACCGTATCTCTTCCTAGAGATAAGCTACCATCACCCGAGCTAGTTTATTTCCATTATGTTTGTAAGCATATTTTAGTTATTTGATATTAATGAAATGAAGTTTTATTTCTACTGCATCTCTATTTTTATTTTTGCATGAATTAAGGGAGTGGCGCCTCCAGATTGACTAATGGATGAAGATGTGTCGCCTATGGGAATTCGCTGAAGGATCTGGGCGAAGTGATCCATCATCACATTCCTCTATCGCTTGAGGACTTCTTCAAGCAATATTTTGAAAGGATGTCCTGCTCCCTCATCTCTCTTTTCTTCTTCCAAGGGAGGTCATTGGGGTTTTTTAGGCTAGTCCTGCAAAGGTTCAGTCAGTTGGAGCCCTAACTCCTTATACCCTGACCTCGTTGGGGACATGAAAAGAAAAACAAAGAAAGAACAAACCGCTCTAATACCATTGATATAGACTTATGTAGGAACACAACAGAATACATATATAACAATAAAACTCCCACTCACAACATGAATGAATTTCATGAAAAGAAGGTCTTGGTGGCCGAGATGAAAGACTGAGAGATAGATGCATGCTCTGATTCTGAGTCGGACCCCAACAATGGAACCAACAAGGCTAAGTAAGTCATTGATTTAGAACCCATTGTGATGGTAACCACCACCAAGATCTAAAAAGTAGAACCCAGAGATCCAAAGGAGGGGGGGCATCTCTTCAATTCACAAATGTGGGTGGAAAGTTCCTCGCTACTATTCATTTTTTAGAGAAGGACCCAAAATAACCTCATTTCAATAGAGGTAGTGAAGCGGATGGACCTACCAACCATAGCACACCTACATCCCTACACCATCGGGTGGCTTCACCAAGGACGAGATCTCTGTGTCATCCAGTAGTGTCGCCTCCCATACAACATCAAGACCTTCAAAAATGAGGTACTATGTGATGTTTCTCCTCTTTAAGTTTGCAATGTATTATTAGGCCAACAATATTTTTGGAAGTTACATGCCATGCATGAATCTATGCATCACACTATTGTTATTTCTTTGGGAACTAAGTTATATAGGATACCGGAGGTAGCGCTTCCTACCCCCTTCACTTTTATCTCTGCTAAGAAATGTAGTAAGATCATCTCCCATACCAGGAAATTTTTTTCCTTTCCGATTCACTCTCAAAGTTAGGGGAATATTGTGGTCCCATCCATGACTCCCGAGAAGGGTTCCTCCACACAGCAGAAGCAGGTGGATAAGGTCCTGGAAGAATGTAGGGACATATTCTCCTCACCCATAGGGGTACCCTTGCTATGTCAGGTCAAACATCTGATCGATATGACTCTCAAAGAACCTCTATCGAAAAGAGCTCGTCATCGCTCCACTGGCCACAGTCCCTTTCAAGTGGGTCCAGGATTTCAACCATTTTTTCTGATTGATGTTGCCATACCTCATGTGAGTACACAGATAGAATCCACATATGTATTTTCTAAGGCTAATAAATAAAACATATTTATTGAGAACATCCAACACATCTGCCAATAGGTTCACAACGTCTTGGATAAGTCCAATTCCAAGTAAAAGCAACGACATGATCAACAACAAGTGCCACACAAGTTTCAAGTGGGTGAAAAATTTTGGTTTCATTTGCAAAAAGAACTCCTTATCGAAGCCCATCGAAAGCTTGGGCCACTTTGATATGGGCCTTACAAAATCACCAAGGATATGGGAGACAATGATTTTTAGCTCAAAATTTCCCCATTCCTTGGCCTTCCTTCAATGTTCAATGTGGACCGCCTTTGGCCATACTTTACACTATTACTGGACACTTCAGACATTAAAAAACAACTAACACCAACAAATCTAAACCGAAACTACATGGACCATGCCACAATTGATAAATAAAACTCACCAACAAAATATTCAACTCTATTCGGTTGTCAAAGTTGGCCAACTCCTACACCAAGGTAAGTGGCTCACCAGGGACTAAGTTCAACACAAGCTTACCCATCTCATGAAGTCACACAATCCAATGGGGACCATTTATTCCTAAGGGGGGACGATTGATCTAGGTGGATATTGGTGGCCACCCTCCTATTCCACTTGGACCCCCACCTTTGTTTCTTTTAGTTTTTTAGTTTCTTTAATTGTATCACAGTTTACTATTTTTGGCAGCTTTTTGGGTCTGAACTTCCAAATCCATTTCGAGGCCGTAAACGACGCTTTTTTGGAAAACAGGAAAACATAGGTATTTGTTAGATTTTTTTGTCAAACGTTGTATTCCTTGGATAGATATTTATAATGAGGTATTTTTCACGTCAAAAAATGATCGTATGCCAAAGTTACAACCCCGGGAAGTTGATGTATCAATTTACCCCAACAAGGTCCACAAATTTGGCGATTCATCTCCTAGGGTTAGGTTTTCATATGTTTAGGGTTTTCCATTGTCTCTCAATAATTAATAGGCCATTGAGCCTCATTGTGACATAGTTCAGAGGCATGTAGCCGCCACATCTCTTCTTAGAGATAAGATACCATCGCCCGAGCTAGTTTATTTCAGTTCTTTGATATTAATCAAATGAAGTGTTATTTCTATTGCATGTATATTTTTATGGTTATATATGTATTATGTTGCATTATTGTCTAAGTTTGGATCAACTAAAACTTTGAAAAAAAATAAATTTTCAAAGTTACTTCAGTGTCTCGGAACCCTGGAATCCCAGAACCCTAAAAGCTTGTAGCTGCTATTAAATTCAATTCCTAAAATCTTAGGGATTTTCCCTTATGGGATACACATCATTTATTTTTCGAATAGCACACTAAAAAATGTTGGCCCTAAATTCCAATTATGTGATAATATTCCTTTATAAGATAAAGACTCCACTTTTGCCACTTCTCTCTAATAATCGCGCTAACCACAAAATCCCATAACAATTTAGTATTTAAAATTTATCAATCCTTACAGGAATCCAGGTATCCTAATTCCATGTCACCTTAATGCACACTTGGAATACATTCTGCTAATTCACGTCTTCGCTTCATTTTAGGAAAATGGTCTCATTTCACTGTAATGGAATCCCTACTCGGAATCCCGTAGCAATTTCAAAATTCCAATTGAAATTTTTTTTGGGGATCTCAGTTTCCAAGTAATAATTTCTCCCATCCAGTTATATTGCACTTAATTTCCCCAAAACCTTATTTTATTTCATTACAACATTTTCCTTTCTATAGTATTACTTCACTCGTACTCCTCTATTTCCCAGATATCGAGAACCCCCGAAGGTTTATTTAATTTCAATATTGAATCCTTACGGGATATTTACTCCTAGCTGATGAAGTGTCATGCTTCACCTAGAACCCCGAATATTTCTTGTCCAATAAATTTAGATACCTTCATTTATGGTTTGTTATAACACATTTATGGTCAAGAATTAGATTATTTAATAGAGTTTAAACTATAATTTTACAATTATGTTTTAATATTTCCCATAATAGCTATTCTCTGCTAATTATTCTACTCTTCCCACAGGAAATATCTGATTCCTCTCATTATGAAGAAATGAAGAAGGCTAAGGCAAAGAAGAAGTCTCATGTGTAGCAACCTACTCATCCATTCAAAGGAACAATAGATGAAAATATACCGGGTGCATGGTTATTCTTGGATAAAGTATGTAGTAGAGATTCAGGGAATTCCTCAAGGGAAAACATATAAAAATATTTTTAGGATGAAGAGCCTAGGGTTACAATGACGACAATATTTGTTGATAATGAAACACCAACCTCAGAAACAACCCCTCAGGATGCAACACACTCTTTCTTGCACAGCATTGGAGAGAGGCCCCAAATTTTAACATATACATATATGGTCATATGGTGGGTGGAAAATGTGAATATCATCGAGTGGAAGATTCATACACAGAATGACACCATAATTGGCTAATTCTAAGAAAAATACCTTCAATCCATATACCATTTACTAGATCCACAATGCATATATAACAAGAAATATGTGTAGGAATTTATAAAGAATTACGAAGAACCAACTGAGTCCATATGAGAACAAAGGAAATACCCAAATAAAAAATAGTAGAGGAGGATGGTATGTACTCTATAGACTCACTTGCTACTCATTTCAGTCAAATAGCAGCCATGCTTTGTGGGTTGCATGTGTATCCCAATGTGTTTGATTTTTGTGATAGTTAGGTTCACTTAATTAATGGGGCTTCTAAGGGTTATAAGTTTGATTGGGCCACCATATTATCAAATTTCCCAATGAAGCACATTCTAACTTTCCATACCTCGCACAATGTTTCTGAGAATAAAATACCCTGATTTTAATGTTGGCCTCCATTATGGATGATTTGTGCTTTTCTCTTGATTTCCTAGTTATAGGATGGAAATGGACCCCCTTTGATCCTATGCCAATTCATATTTATCATAATATACTCCTGGTGTCCAATTATTTGGACCATTTTTATCGAATTTCCCATCGGGTCATCATCCCTACCTATGAAATTATATTTGAAACCAAGCCTCCTAGAATGTCTCTGGAAGCCATGGAAAACCTCAAGAAGATTGGGAATTGGTTTGGTGAAGTTTTATTTACATATATGAAAGTTTTCAGTAGCTACATGGAAATGCATGTCCAGTCCCTGTACATTCCCAACAAGATTTTATGGAGGGAAGTAGCTTACCAAGTAGTAGGTCATGGAATCACCAAGGCATTGAAAGGCAGTAACAGAAAGGTTTGGGCTCAGTTTCCCCTATATTTTGGTATCTTTTCACTAGCCAATTATGGTCATGTAGAGAAATAATTATGACCTATTGAAGTGTTTAAGCTGGCCACTATCCTGACTAGAAAATACGATCCTGGTAGAGTATAAAAATAGGTTGTTATAAGCTATGGTATTAGAAAATATTTTCATGAGGAACATAAACTGGATGACTTATTTTCTAAGGAATCCTCATATAATACAATATTGCATAGTGTGGATGATACATTGTGAGTGAAGGAGTGAGAACAATTTTTCGCTTTCAGACATTCTAGATTTGTTCCTCTAGCTATGTACTTATTACAACATCCTTTAGAAAAATGTTCGTATCTGAAAATAAAAAAAGGGTTATTATTAACTAGATTTTTCCCCTTAATTGAAACAAATAGAAACATGAAGCTCTTAAATTCCAGAAAATATTCAAACAGTAGATCCAAGGATGGAAATATTATGGAAGGAATTTGACCATATCTTAAAAAAAAAGCAAAGCAAGGGGTACAAGAAATTGTGACCCTTAGAGGAGAGATTTATTCTCAACAATAGAATCCATAGAGTGATACCTCTATTCAACAAAATACTATTCCAGAGAAGTTAGTATCTAAGAATACACTACTGGTGACTCCGCGTGAAGTAGATATTATTCCTACTAATACTACTTCTAAGGTATTGCACAATGTTGAGGAGATTCCTCCCATTGATATCATTTACAACCAAATGAAAAAAGTTCTGCTCAAGAGAGGCAAAAGAAGAGAAAAAAATATTAATCCCAAGATTTAGTCTTAGGAAAATATTCCCAAGCCACTACTCTTGAGGTCCTCTAGAAAGGATCCTCTCTTTCCCCTGTTGATGAGCTTGAGGAATTAAATTTGTTTATAGATTCCTATACTTCTACAACCATGGATAAAGCAATAGAGGTGTAGGAATTGCTGAGAGAAAAGGATGAAAATATAGCCACCATGGAGTAGGGATTAATGAAATAAAAGGATTAATTGAGGGCATAGTGGAAAACATAGTTGAAACAAAAGGATATCACATAAGAAAAATTGCAAAAGTATTTTAATGCCCTTCAAATTCAGCATGTAGAGGAAATAAAACAAAAGTATGAAGAAATCAAATATTCATAGAAAAATTTAGCGAAAATTCAGGTTAGGACCCCGCATCTAGACAAACTTAACCAAGAAGCCTATGATCTCAATGCACAACTACACAAGAAAAATAATTTTTTTTGTGAGAATTTGGGTTTGGTTCAGATTCAATGCAAGTTGGGAAACACATTGACTAATGAGTTGGTCGATATGGTAACTCATTATGGAAATACCAAATGATACCTAAATTATGTATTGGAATGGAAGAACAATGCTAAGGGAAGCAAATACAACTTTCCTAAAATTGATGAAATGAAAAAATACAAAATTTTGAAAAGATGGAAAGCTATAAAATGTTTGGTGAAGAATCTAATCAATGATTTGAAAGAGTTATCAAATTCCATATTTGAATCTACCAATGATTCATTTCTTGAATCAAATTTGATTTACAATTGCCTATAATATTCCTTGCCAGATATAGTCAGATTGCTAAAGAATTGGCTTGAGGAGAGGTCAAAGTTTGTTAAAATAATTGACCAATGAACTAAGGTAAATATTGAACTTAATTTGAAATTCTTAGTTAATTCTCATAGTCATTGGATAGTTATAAAGGAAATCACCAATACTTCCATGGAAATGTTTCCACCTTTGAGAGCCAAGTTATCTTCAACTACCTGTTGAAGCCTCGAAAATCGCTGCTACAACATTGGGGGATAACTACCCGGTCTGCACCTTAATGCAGCTCATTTTCCGTCTATGATAGTGGCTCCGACTAGTTTAACTAGGTCCAGTTACCTTTTCCCTATCACTATTGGTTTAGGATGTGTCCTTAACTACCAATAGACAGGGATATCAGATCAATTCTTCTTGCTGATGAAGCAAGAAAATGACCCTTAAGCTGATTTGGGTTCAACCAAACCACAACTAAGATTTTTCCTCTTCGAGAAGAGGACTTAAAAGAATGTAGAAATTAATCTAATTGCAAACTTATTCTATAATGCAAGCAAAAAGAAACTAATCTAAATACTATCTCAATTAGGTGCAAGATGAAAATCTAACCCAACTAAGAGCAAGATAATTAAGTAATGAGGATTAAAATATGTCCTGCTTTTAATTAATGTCAAACCAACGAAGAAATTCAATTTAGCTCACATTTGTGAGTACCAAAACATATTCTATTGAGACCATTTGACTAAAATAATAAATCAACAACATCCTAAGAAATTCACAAAAAAAATGATATTGATTATCAAATCAATCAAGCCAATAATTAAACAATAATATGTGGAAGAACACAACATATTATTATTTAAAAAAATCGCTTTAAAGACAAAGCAACATTTCGAGCAAATCGTTTATTTTGTACCCGAAATCGAGTTAAATCATCAAGAATAGAGATACATAACAATTTGAGACAAATTATCCATATCAACAAATGCATAAACATGAATAAAATGAAACAACAATTTTATTAACATAAAAATGAAACTGATATTTGATACAGAAATGCCAAAATACCAGTTAATTGAATCTTCTTCTCTAATCCTGGTCTCTAACAGTACTTTACATTACTTGAATTTCTGCTTTCAAGACTAGAGCTGCAGAAATGCAAACTCTGCCCATCATGCATAATTCAAGATATAAATAATAAACCCTCAATAATGTTCAGATCTGAAACTTTCTCTCCTCCCCATCTACAACTCTAAATTCCTATAACAGAAATGCTTTTAGAAGTCTGGAATTGCAGAGGAGAGCAACCCTTTTTACATTTTGCAATCTGCAATTTATAATCCTCCCAAAAGTATTTTTAGAAGAGAGTTTGTTGAAGAAAAATCTGCCCAATCCAACTTTAATTGCTCAAAAAATTCCAATCTTTAATTGTTGAAGTCTTCTCATTGATTGAAATCTTTTTCCTCAATATCCCTTCTATTGTTTTTTCCTGAAAAAAGAAATTAAAATGAATTAAGATGCAACAATAAAATCCAAATATTATTTCTAACATTTAAAACAAATCCAATCAAATTCTATTTAAATAAATAAAAAGGAAATTTGAGCTTCTTATTGATACTCATAACGATCTTAATTAACCAAGGATAATATTGATGCATGAATATGCAATTAGAAGAGGCTGGGCAAATGAAAATGAAGAAAACAAAACTCATAAAATTGATTTTATTTTTAGAAATTCGGAGCTTGATCTTCTGCCTGATTTTTGACCCAATAAATCATCAAATCTGTTAGTGAAACCTCCTCAGAAATGTTCTCCTTGATTTTATCTTTCCAATGAGCCGTCCTGGGCCTCATTTGCTCAAGTATAACTCAATCTATGAGCTTCCAAAGTTGATGAGTCAAATCTGGCATAGATCTGGAAATTCTGTTTGCTGGGCTAAAAATCAGAATTTTTAATTAGAAATTTAATCCTAAATTAGATTCTAATTATCTAATAATTAATTCTAAATTAATTATTAACTAACTAACAATTAATTCAGTTACAAAATTAAATTAATATACAAATGATTTGAAAACGTTAATTTAAATATGATTAATATTATAATTCAAATTATATTAAAATTATAATAAACATTATAATTATAATATAATTATTATAATATAAAAAATATAAAAATTAATTTACAAACCATTGGAATCAATCCAAACCTAAAACCCATAAAACAAACCATTGAAATCAATCTAAACCCATTAATTCATCCACGTGAAATTATGGAGGGATATGGTGAGTGGAGTGTGAGGTGAGGGTGACGTGAGGGTGAGTGAGGTGGAGATACGTGAGGCATAAGGGATGAAACAAAAAAAAGAAAAAAAGAAACAAACTTTATATTAAAAAAATTTAACACACCGCATATCGCAAGAACCTTGGATGCGGGTTTTTTAAATGTGTATGTTCTAAAAATTGTGATGGATCCAAAATTGCAAAATTGCGATCTTGCGATATTGCGATATTGTGATATGCGATGGATCCAAAATTGCAAAATTGCGATCTTGCGATATTGCGATATTGCGACGAATCTGAAATTTGCGATCTGCGATCTGCGATGGATTCTGAAATTTGTGATCTGCGATCTGCGACGAATCTGATATTTGTAATCTGCGATCTGCGACGAATCTGAAATTTGTGATCTGCGATCTGCGACGAATTCTGAAATTTGCGATCTGCGATCTGCGATGAATTTTGAAATTTGCGATCTGCGATCTGCGACGAATTCTGAAATTTGCGATCTGCGATCTGTGACGAATCTGAAATTTGCGATTTGCGATCTGCGACGGATCCGAGAATTTTTTTTTCTTTTTTCTTTTTTAATAATATATATTTTTTAATATTAAGTTTTTCTAAACTACCGCTACTCTGAAAATAAATAAAAAGAATAAAAATAGCATTTTTAACCCAGACTTAGATAAATGATGAGACTTCAAAGGAGTACCATTTTTAAACCAGTTGACCAAATGAGGCGAAACAAGCTTCAATGGGAGGCTTATAAAAAATTAATTCTAACAAATCAATCAAAACAAGAATTCAAAGAAAATGAAAAATTAACAATCGCGTAGGATAATCAAATAAAATAAAAATATGAAAAGGCGTTTAGTCAAAAATTTATAGAAAGGGTCCCCATTATTTGAAGTGAAAAAGTCAAAAATGGGGGGGTTGTGTTTTACCACAACAATGGCGACACACAGGAGAAGAACCAGTTATCTCTGTTTGATATGAATGAGATTTTCCTAAAATTCAAGTAAAAATAATTAAAGAAAAGAGAATTATACTTAAAATGCTTGACTAGGTTCATTAGTCTGAATAAAAGAAAGAATCATCTAACTATAATTTTTCTTAAAATTCCTCATAAATTAAAATATTTCAAAACTCTATATCAGTGCTTAATTAGTTGTAGAGATAAAGCAGGGGTCACTTTACAGCTTAGCTTTTAAAATATACTCATTTGTCACAGGTAGAGCCACTGTTGCCAGCAAACATCTATAGTCTCGACAGGGTTACCTTTTAACCACCAATGATTCAGAATCCAATCTCTTTAAGAATTATTGACCTAGAGATAAATCCATTTATATTATTATTATTATTTTTATTTTTTTTTAATTATTATTATAAATCTTAAAAGTCATTGTCCTGGTTTTGTAGCCAGATAGTTGACAATGCCATTCACTGGTTATAATTAAACTGAACAAGCTAGCCCGTGATGAGACCCCTTGTCTTATAATTGTTTGCAATCATAAGCCATTACACTGGTTTGTTTAGCAGTGTTGGTAATGTCAGCCTATTTTTCCCCTATGATCATGCTAAGCAAGCTCATGATGAGACCTCTTATCTTTTAAGTTTAAATATATCTCTGGATTATACTCTAGAAAAATAAGACTCTTTGGGACAGGGAGAATCATTGACTCCTTAAGAGTTAAGAATGAAAATTTCAGAGTTAAAAGGTGCTTTGCTGTAAAGTGTCTTTACTTGGTTAAAAATAACTTTTCTTGACTGATAATAAAACTTTGAAAGATCTTAATAAAATATTGAAATCTCAAAATGATTACAATTTTGATGAAAAAAAAATTTCTCCAGATTTTATGATACTTTGTCAACTTCTCTAAATTGGTAATCTCTTCCTTAAGTATGTCTACCTTTATAATAAGAAAATCAAACTTTACTAAGAGATTTAAGAAAAAGTTAATAGATGACTATTAACAATTTTTCTCCATGTATGTTGACCATAGTTAGGTAACAAGAAGGCCTTCCATATAAATCATGGCAAAGTCACCAAAATCAAAACTGAGAATCAAAGGAAAAGAATTCTTATTCTAAAATAAGAAAGAAACTAACGAACAAAAATAAAAATGAAGAAATCTAAAAGTGGAAAGGAAAATTCAAGTTTCGCAAGATAAACTCAAACAAGAATGTTTATAAAAATGTTTCAACAATATGAAGAAAGAAATAATCGTGTAATCAATCCTTCTTATGTAGAGATTTAGAAAAATCATACCTTGCAGGGTTGTAGTGTTTTAGGCTTTTTAGATAGCAGTGACAATAAAATTCAGCCACAATGAAAACTTTCTGTCTGATTTCAATCTTTTTGTTTCCCAGCATCATCTTAATCATTTTCTAATAAAAATGAATGCTTAAAGAAACAGATTAAAGGTTCAGAAACTTCCTGATGTAGCTATTTCAATGAGGATTATCGCTGCTTCTTGAAATTAAGCCAGGATAAGAGTATGGACTTCGAAAATATGATCTGGCGGAGGATTGGAAACTTTTTATGAAGAGCTGCAAAACAGATTTATATATCAGAAAAACAAAACTGAAACTAAAGTAACGAAATGGAAATAAATGAAAGTGGGTACGTGAATCTTACCATTGGATGATTGCTTTTGATCTTACCTGAAAGGTATCAGTTTCTCCAAACTAGCTGACTTCTTATTTTAATTAACATTAAAAACATGAAGAAGTCAAACTAACCAAAATCCTATAACCCAAAATCATTATTTATTTTATCTAAACTAAAGCAAGCAGTAAAATGCAAAAATGGAATGCTTAATGTTCAAGGGAAAACAAATGCATCAGAAATGAGAATGAAAATTTGCATTAATGACTATTTCTTAATATATTATAAGTTTCATATAAACTCCATGATTTTATAAATTGTCCAGAATCAAGACCAAATCCAAAATAATAAAATTAAAATATGAAAATAGAGATGTCTTGAATTTCTTTTTAATTATGGAATTATATATTTAAAACTGAAATACATGAGAAATTGGAATGATTTGAATATTCCGCAAATTTGTCATTAATAGCTTTCTTACCAAAGTGGTTACCCAAGCTCGCTTTTTAAAATAACACATCGCCGTATTGGATGATTCGCATCACATGTTTCTTCATCATGCAAGACTTCACCTTTGTTGCTATGTCATATATTGATTAAGTGTTAATGGATTAGAGACATGCATTGAAAAATATCACACCGGAGATTTCAATGGCATATGAGTGAGGTAATACATCAAAGATCTTTTATGAACAATTTTTTATCAAAACTGCTAAAAGCTACTTCCGATGAAATCTTATGATATTGTTTTTAATTTCGATTTGGTTTCCCAAATGAATAAAAACAAAGTTAAAGAATGCTCAAATTCTAATGAATCTCAAATAAAATTTCCTTAAACCTGTTGCAAATTTTAAAATGGGTTTGCTGCTTACTTCAAGTTTTGAAAACAAATGAAAACCTGCAATTAAAACAGAAAAAGTATCAAAAATAAACTAAAGAAAAGATAAACTAATAATAGATGAAAATGAACTTGTAAATGCATACCTGGAAGGAAATTGTCTGTAGATTTTAGCTCATGAATCTTCAAATTCTTCCTTCGATTTATCAAAATTCTGACTTTGTTCAAAATCATCTTATTATTTATTCTAAATCAGAGTGAGCAACTAGCCTAAATAAAATATGTTTATTCATGTTCAGGAAATATAAAATTTACCAAAAATAAATATGAAACTATGCTTCCTTTTTTGAATTGCAACAACAATTTATTACTTCTGCACATTCCGAATTAACTTGAGAAAAATCTGTATTGTTATAGTGACTGTTCAATAATGACTTTAGTAAATGAATATGATGCGTATTAAAACATCAAATAATAAACTAAAGGTCCGAATGGGATAAAGCCACTAATTATGGAAAAATGTCAAAACAGATTTGAATGTGTGCACACAGCAAAATGGACATCCTAAAGGTCGGCTTAACAAATTTCGAGGAAGATAATATAAACTTCATATGATTACCACGAAAGGTTAGACTGAATAATAATGATTGAGTCATAATTAATCTTATCATAGACAGTCATACATTTCATGGGATAGATTCCAAGTGCAAACTCAATTGAATTTAATCAAGACATTATCCAAAATAGACAGAGTAGAGGTATTGCTGTAAGAAAATTAAAAATAAAAGCAAGAATTAAAATTTTCTGATTGGGAGAAAATGTTTTCACTGAACATGTATGAAAATGGCTGATTGCTTTGTTTTATTTTTAATCTACAGAAAAAATAAATTAACTACATAAAACTAACTAAATTAATTCTACTCCTATTCTAACCATATACTTGAAAAATGACTAGGTATAGTCATATTTCCAATGTGACCATTTTCTCATTTTAATCCCTGCATGTATGTACAATTCAAATATTAGTAATAAAAATACAAATATAATTGAACTAAGAAAATTAAACCTTAAATCAGAATGTACAACTATTGTTAGAAGCTTATCTAAAATATCCTTCTCATGAAATTTTCTCTCCAATTGAATACCAATTGGATCATAAAAATCTGGATGGATTTCTATTAAAAATTGGGAAATGTTGAAAAGAGGAGATGAAAGGCCAGATCGTGGATATGAGCTTTTAGATTCAAAGGCCTGGAAGAAATTGTTAGTGTTATGTGTAAATGTTAAGTTATTGACAATCTTCCATGAAGGAAAAATTTCCAAATATTTTTCAAATGAATCAAACAAAAATGGATGGAAATCTTTCAAATGAAATGGAAAATTATTAATTAAATTGGATTGCTGGAAGATTTCTAAAAATACATTCTCTTGTTGATATTGCCTTTGAGAAGATAGAAGCTTTTGATAAGACATTAACATCGATTGAAATTGAAATTGAAATAGCTTTTGATTATAATATAAAATTTCAATTTTCCAACAAGGCGATGCATCAATTGAATGTTTGATAGTAAAGTGCTCAATATGCCAGCGTAATGTATCAAAAATCTGAAAATTAAAATCTGAAAATAAATCTGATTTAATACAAAATAAGTGAGGAAACAAAAATAAAATGAAATCACTATTAGTACAACTAATGTTACAGCACAATCGGGATTATTTTGAAATAATTTCTTTTTCACAAGGATTGGCCAGAATTATGGAATTTGAGTAATTTCGAATTCCAACTTGTGAATTAAAAAGGGAATTATGATTATGAATAGGAATAAAAGCTTGATCATGATATGAATCATAAATTGGAATATTTTCTCGAATAGTGAAATCATGAAGATGATTATCTGCTTTAGAATGAGGATTAGTTGGAATAATTTCTAAATTGAAATGTTCCTCATTCTCAGATGTTATTTGCATTTTATCATGAGAATTCTCTTGAGAAAAATAGAAATCAACATCTTCTATGTTAGAGTAATTATCATAAATGACTTCACAAGATTCTCTAGATTTCCCTTCAATCTCATCCAGTATATCAAAACAAGGAGGGACAAGAATTTCATGTTCATTAATGGCAAAAGAGTGATCAATAATTGCTTCTCTATCTTGATAAAAACTTAATGGTAATTCATTTAGATCAGCCTCTGTATTTTCTGAAATATCATTAACACCAAGAGGAGAAAAATTACCATCATTAAAAATATTAGGATAAAGGGAAAAATGTGAATCTGAAATAATGCATTTAAAAATGTTTCTGTTTGGGAAGTCTTGTGCATTAAGCCCATTGTAAATTTCAGATTCTAAATCATTTCTTTGCGTACTCATGCTTTTTTGAAGAAGATTACTTTGCTGCTCTGATTTCAGCATTTGCTCATCATGAAAATATTCAGAAATTTGTACAACAATTTGCATGTTATTATTTACTTTGATTGTTGCTTGCACTTGCTGATTTGCAATCTGATTTTCTGAATTTAATGCAGAGAAACTTTTAGATTCCAATGCATGTCTTTCTCCAAAATTTCTGTTGTTGTCTTCTTGCATTTGATTAGAAATATTTTCCAAGCTTTTTGAAACCACTTCATCACAATTTATTTGGACATCCAAATTGGATTTCTCATTTATATTGGAAGGGGATGAAACAAAGCTTGAACTAATTTCACTAGGGGGAAGAGAATAATTATGTTCAAAATAATCTAGTGATTCTTCTTTTATAGGTTCATCTTTGAAATTAAATTTTAAACAATTCAAATGAAATCGAATATTAAAATCTCTAACAGACTCATTTTCATTTCGTAGATATTCAATTTCATCACATACCTGATCATAATCATAGCGGTCAAATTTACAAACAAAAATTGTAACAAATTGATCCCAACTGTGAATTGAGGCAACCGGAAGAGTTCTACACCAGTTTTTGGCTTTTGCCGCAAATGTGAGAGTAAAAAGTCTGCATAAGATGCCTTCATCAATTCCTTGAAAATCATAATTTGAAACATTTTGAATAAATTGAAGGACATGACTAAAAGCAGAAGATTTTTTCTCACCATTAAACTTTACCTGAGACAAGAGTCTTACCACTTCGGGAGGAGTATTGGAAGATGCATGTCCATGGATACAACTCCAAATTGGAAGTTTTAAAGGAGCCATTGTACTAAAAATGAAATGTTAGAATTCAAAGACTCCAAAGTAAAACAAATCTCAGGCCCTCCTTCTAGCGCCAAAAATGTTGAAGCCTCGAAAATCGCTGCTACAACATTGGGGGATAACCACCTGGTCCAGACCTTAATGCAGCTCCTTTTTCATTTATGATAGTGGCTCCGACTGGTTTAACTAGGTCCAGTTACCTTTTCCCTATCGCTATTGGTTTATGATGTGTCCTTAACTACCAATAGACAGGGATATCAGATCAATTCTTCTTGCTGATCAAACAAGAAAATGACCCTTAAGCTAATTTGGGTTCAGCCAAACCACAACTAAGATTTTTCCTCTTCGAGAAGAGGACTTAAAAGAATGTAGAAATTAATCTAATTGCAAACTTATTCTATAATGCAAGCAAAAAGAAACTAATCTAAATCCTATCTCAATTAGGTAGATGAAAATCTAACCCAACTAAGAGCAAGATAATTAAGTGATGAGAATTAAAATATGTCTGGCTTTTAATTAATGTCAAACTAATGAAGAAATTCAATTAGTTCACATTTGTGAGTACTAAAACACATTCTATTGAGACCATTCGACTAAAATAATAAATCAACAACACTCCGGAAGAAATTCACAACATATTATTATTTAAAATCAGCTTTGTTCTTGTAAGACAAACATTTCTCACTGAGCAAATCGTTACTCAGAAATCAGAGTTAAATCCATAAGAATAGAGATACATAACAATTTGAGACAAATTATCCATATCAACATAAATGCATAAACATGAATAAAATGAAACAACAATTTTATTAACATAAAAATGAAACTGATATTTGATACAGAAATGCCAAAAATACCAGTTAATTGAATCTGCTTCTCTAATCCTGGTCTCTAACAGTACTTTACATTACTTGAATTTATGCTTTCAAGACTAGAGCTGCAGAAATGCAAACTCTGCCCATCATGCATAATTCAAGATATAAAGAATAAACCCTCATTAATGTTCAGATCTGAAATTTTCTCTCCTCCCCATCTACAATTCTAAATCTCTATTACAGAAATGCTTTTAGAAGTCTGGAATTGCAGAGGAGAGCAGCCCTTTTTACATTTTGCAATCTGCAATTTATAATCCTCCCAAAAGTATTTTTAGAAGAGAGTTTGTTGAAGAAAAATCTGCCCAATCCAACTTTAATTGCTCAAAAATTTCAATCTTTAATTGTTGGAGTCTTCTCATTGATTGAAATCTTTTTCCTCAATATCCCTTCTATTGTTTTTTCCTGCAAAAAGAAATTAAAATGAATTAAGATGCAACAATAAAATCCAAATATTATTTCTAACATTAAAACAAATCCAATCAAATTATATTTAAATAAATAAAAATGAAATTTGAGCCTCTTATTGATATTCATAACGATCTTAACTAACCAAGGATATATTGATGCATGAATCTGCAATTAGAAGAGGCTGGGCAAATGAAAATGAAGAAAACAAAACTCAGAAAATTGATTTTATTTTTAGAAATTCGGAGCTTGATCTTCTGCCTGATTTTTGACCCAATAAATGATCAAATCTGTTATTGGAACCTCCTCAGAAATGTTCTCCTTGATTTTATCTTTCCAATGAGCCATCCTGGGCCTCATTTGGCCAAGTAAAACTCATTCTATGAGCTTCCAAAGTTGATGAGTCAAATCTGGCATAAATCTGGAAATTATGTTTGCTGGGCTAAAAATCAGAATTTTTAATTAGAATTTTAATCCTAAATTAGATTCTAATTATCTAATAATTAATTCTAAATTAATTATTAACTAACTAACAATTAATTCGGTTACAAAATTAAATTAATATACAAATGATTTGAAAACGTTAATTTAAATATGATTAATATTATAGTTCAAATTATATTAAAATTATAATAAACATTATAATTATAATATAATTATTATAATATAAAAAATATAAAAATTAATTTACAAACCATTGGAATCAATCCAAACATAAAACCCATAAAACAAACCATTGAAATCAATCTAAACCCATTAATTCATCCACGTGAAATTATGGAGGGATATGGTGAGTGGAGTGTGAGGTGAGGGTGACGTGAGGGTGAGTGAGGTGGAGATACGTGAGGCATAAGGGATGAAACAAAAAAAGGAAAAAAAGAAACAAACTTTATATTAAAATTTTTTAACACATCGCATATCGCAAGAACCTTGGATGGGGGTTTTTTAAATGTGCATGTTCTAAAAATTGTGATGGATCCAAAATTGCAAAATTGCGATCTTGCGATATTGCGATATTGCAATATGCGATGGATCCAAAATTGCAAAATTGTGATCTTGCGATATTGTGATATTGCGACGAATCTGAAATTTGCGATCTGCGATCTGCGACGGATTCTGAAATTTGCGATCTGCGATCTGTGACGAATCTGAAATTTGCGATCTGCGATCTGCAACGAATCTGAAATTTGTGATCTGCGATCTGTGACGGATTCTGAAATTTGCGATCTGCGATCTGCGACGGATTCTGAAATTTGGGATCTGCGATCTGCGACGGATTCTGAAATTTGCGATCTGGGATCTGTGACGAATCTGAAATTTGCAATCTGCGATCTGCGACGGATCCGAGAATTTTTTTTTTTTTTTTTAAATAATATATATTTTTTAATATTAAGTTTTTCTAAACTACCGCTACTCTGAAAATAAATAAAAAGAATAAAAATAGCATTTTTAACCCAGACTTAGATAAATGATGGGACTTCAAAGGAGTACCATTTTTAAACCAGTTGACCAAATGAGGCGAAACAAGTGTCAATGGGAGGCTTATAAAAAATTAATTCTAACAAAGCAATCAAAACAAGAATTCAAAGAAAAATGAAAAATTAACAATCGCGTAGGATAAAATAAAAATCTGAAAAAGCGTTTAGTCAAAAATTTATAGAAAGGGTCCCCATTATTTGAAGTGAAAAATTCAAAAATGGGGGGGTTGTGTTTTACCACAACACTACCATATCCACATCGAGCCTCGATATCCTCTAGATATGGCATCTCTTCTAAAATTCCAAAGGCTAGGGAAAAAAACTATTGGCTCTAGTTCAAGTGATTGATGGTTCTTAAAACCATTTACTTTTTATGATAAATTTGCTAGGCTTTAGGTGAGCCTTTTTAAGGATATTAGTTCACTCCTTTGTTGTAAAAAAAACTATAAATTCTAAATTTTGTTGAAAAAACAAATCTTTTCTTGCACTATTGTACTCAAGTTTTACTTTATTATTATCTGAATAAATTTCAATTCCAATATGCACATATTTCCAATAGTACATGTACTTTTATGAAATCTGTATGCTTTCTATTTTTAAAGTAATTGTTTCAAATCTTCAAATACCCTTTATGTATGTGTTTTTATTAATTCTAGCATAATCCATTTTCATGTGTATGAATTAAATTATGTAACATACACTGAAAAACATATATATTTTTTTATATGTACGGATATTATAATTAATTTGATTAACTAATTAATCATATTATTTCTTTAATCAATTTTAACAACTTTAATTCATGGGAATATTTATTGTCATGAAACATCATTATTTTTCTAGCATATATAACTTAATATACCCCGGTAAAAGTAATTATATTAGAGTAGTTCTAATTTATATGAGTAGTTCAATTAGTTTATCAATTATCCTTTCCACTCATTCCATTCCCACACACAATTAGTTTTCAAGGGTAATTGGACCCAAAATACTAGTTGGAACCACCATATTTGTTAGTATGAATTTTAATCACAAGCAGATGACAAAAGAGCACTTTAGCCGTGCATAACAAACAACCCTAATAGCAAATATGGCTGCCAATATCTTCAGATTTTCAATTAGTTGATCAAGAAAAATGTTGCAAAAATCTAGATCTATGCATTAAAAGAAATTAAGCAGTAAATAAAAAACGAGATTTACTCCATGCATCCAATAGACAAGACAAGGATATGTTGAATGAATTTTATATTAAGGGCACCTGGTAGGAAAACATAGAAGGATGTTACCAGTTCTCCTCAATGGGATGGGTTTTTTTAAGTCCTCAGCACTTCAGATCTAAAATTCCTCTCTCTTGATGGTGTAGAAAACCCAGACAAAAATGGAACTCAAAGGGAGCTCACAAGCAAAAAGATAGAAAAATATGACAATGATGGTGGATTAAAGTCAGACCAAAAGTATAGATCTAGAGTGATCTTTAGGCAACAAAAGGTAGTGAATGAATGGAAAATCCCTTCTATTTATAACAAAATATTGAGTTAGTCTAGATATTGGTGCATGATTAAAATATTATTAACCAAATCAAGATCCAACTTTTATGGAATATTTTATTATATTTTTTGGAGGGAAAAAGAATTTGACTTGGGTCAAATCCCTTTATTTGTAAATGATAAATAAATAAATGATTTATTTATTATTTTAAGGATGTGGTTGAGTAATAATTAAATAAATAATGATTATTTAACTATTGATGAGTGATTTAGTCAAATTTAACAAATAATATTATTTAAAGAAGGTTTAAATAATTATTCCTAGAAAATAATAAGATAAATAATAATTTATCTAATTAATTTTCCTATTTTGGGTTAAATATGACCAAGAATATTAATTAAACTGTTTTTTAACTAATTATTCCTTGAGGAAAATCAAACACATGTAGATTTATTTAATATTTCCTCATGGGGTTTCTTGTTTAGACCATAAACAACTTAATAAAGGTGTTTTACTAAGTAATTTTTCATAGTGAAAGAAATTTTACTTAGGGTAAAAATGGTCTTACATGGTGTACTTAGGCCTATCTAATAGTAACATGTTAGATGACCAAAAAATGGTGTAACAGATTCCCCCCAACGTGCGAGTGTTAGTAGCTAATCGTATGACCGAAGTACATTGTAAGAAATCAATCACTAGACACCGAAAAGGAAGTCAAAGAGAGAGAAATATAATGTAGAACGAAGTGCTAAAGGACTAGACCCTGAGGAGGCGAGACTTATAGGTGCGAAAATTATATTTTATGATTGAGTACCTGTGCTATAGGCAGCGGGGGAGGCATACCTATAGCCATCGAGACAAAGTACAAAGAATAATGCATCCAGTAAACAAGGGACTGAATAATATAGTACATGTTGGCATAAAAATGAGCCAGGTAAAAATAGGATAATTAATCCCACATACATACTATGCCTGGGATAACAGCCAGGACTTATACAATAATATCTGAGTACATGAGATACAAATACAACCCAAATTCCCTTGTAAATAGGAAAGGGCTCTGAAAATATGACTGATACATGCAAACAAAAAGGCGCTGCAAGCAGCTAAGGCCGACATCATCAAATGTATGGAGCTGCATCAAAGGATGTAATGAAGAGGTCATCCAGGCATGTGGGGGGCTACCTGTAGGGCCACCCCCTCATGAGGGCTGAAACATCTCACACACATCCGAGAATCGTTGGTATCATCTGCTGCATCACTGAACCATCAAGTATATGGATCTCGATCATGCTAAAAGAAGATGGAGATGAGAAAAAACCAAGTCAAAGGGCAATAAGGAGTCCCTTTTCCTGATCCGAGACACTGAATAAGAGTGGAAGCTCGAACCAAGGTACACCGCCCTCTAGACCTGTCTTCTGGAATGAATAATCTAATGTTGACAAAAGGAGGTCTGCCATAGGTGAGGCAATAAGGGATCCTCAACTAAGGCATGAGAGAAAATAGAAGAGTGACTGACAGAAGAAAACCAGGGATGATGATGAAATGGGCGGTACTGAGTAGCGGACGAACGAATTCCCTTGTCAAAGCATAAAGGGCATGGATGATCTGGCAGCGACTGACACAATATCATGAGGGATAAGGGACAGTAGGACTGAAGGCCATGATGTGCAACACGAGAGAGGAACCAAGCAATGAAGGGTGGAGGACTATCACAGGATACAAAGGGACTCGGGATAGACTCCATAACTGTAATGATGAATCAACTCAAATGCTCTAAACAAGGGTGACTCGATGATGTTTCCACACAAAAAAGTTCCAATAGGAACCATAAAAACATGAGTACATGATGTCTAGTCATGATGAAAATAGACACGAGCATGGAAAAGTATGAAGGCAAAGTGATGCCCCAAGTACACGTGTTGGAAGTGAAGAAATTATATTTTAGGGAGTGGTGAAGTGACACTTCGTGGACAAAATGTGTCTTAGTGAAGTATCAAATCACAAAAAACTAACAGATACCCATTTGAGGGCTCAGTGAGAGCTTTCCAACGGTGCAGACAGTTTGCCAAACTGAGCTACGATTTGGCCGTAATAGGTGAAAGAAAAACTTGGAGTTTTCTTTTAATAAGGCATTTCCCCTCCAAATTCACTCATTTTCATGTGGAGCTCTGGTGAATGTAGAGAGGAGAGTAGGCCCTAAATCTTGCAACGATCGTAGCGGAAAAACCAATCATTGGAATCGAGATCTGTCAGTTGTCAGTAAGAGACCTAACCCTACTCTTTCATTTCAGTGGATTGAAAGTTAAGTTTAGGTCCCCAAGGCTCAAGAATAGACCAGGTCACACTTTTTGGGGTCTGTTCTGCGACCTGGGTAGCAGGTACTTGGAAGAAAACTGCGACCTATCCCAGGAAATGACTTGAAAAGTGCGACCTGTCAGAGAAAGGGGGTTTTAGTGTTGTTTTTGGCTGAGATTTGGGATTTTTATGGTTGAGGGGCATAGGTTCCCCCAAGCATGTTGTGGTCATGCCAAAATGTATTTAGAAAAAGGGGAATCTAAACACATTTTATGATGTGGTGCGCCATTTGTTTTCATTATGGTTATGCAGTTTGAGAAAAGGAATGGAGGATTACCAATCTCTTTTGGTATTGCATATATGAATCAAATGGACTTTAAGTTTTTGGTTTGGAATACATGGTGTCACTATCCCAAAGAGAGGATTTGGAGATAATTAACTGGTGCTCTCCTAGAAAACCCATAGGTTGGTCAACAACAATGTCTAGGGGACTGGGTTGCTGATGTAAGATGAAGGAATGATGAGGGGTATCATCCCTAGAGTGATCTGAAGTGATATGGAACTCTAGAGGTTCATCTAAATGTGGAAGAATAATGGTACTAGAGTCGAGATGACTAGATACACTAGGAGAGTTGTGGAGAATTTCTTCTCTTGGTCTCTCAAATATGGGTGCCCCCTTACCCAACCATTAGGTGTCAATGTAATGGACACAATATGTATGTGGTTCAAATGCATGGGTTCGATGTAAGGGGGGAAAGATAAAGTCAGGGGTGGTAAATACTTCCATAATGTCGTCGTCGTAATAGAATATGGGGTGACTGGTGGAAGAAAGACCACATGACGCGGTAATGCTACCTAAATCATAATCATGCGAAGAGAGATTCACATGCGCGTCCTCAAAAGGGGTGACGGAAGAACAAGTAGATAAGGGATCCATTGATGTTGAGCCCAGGGTGATCGTTGAAGGGAGGCCGAGCAAAATAGAAGGGGAAGTCTCAGAGGGAGATTCCATTGTGGATCTCATGAATGATGATAGGTAGTGGACAGTGGCCAAAGACTCTATCATTTCGATATCCAGAGGGGGAATTTCTATGGGAGTCAATGTGTCCTCTAGTTTTGCTGAAGAAAAACATGTAAATAAGGGAGCAGTGGACTCGTTGCACTTGGCCTCAAATTGGAAAACTGCTGCTAAAGAGGTGCAGAAGTCCTCGAGGCGAGGAAAAAGGTGGGTATAATGGCCATGGAGATCACACAAAGCACAGGGTTGATTGGTGTGAATAGTTTTAGGTTTCTTGGTTGCTGTCGAGGAAGAAACAGAGGCTTCAGGGACCGTAGACTCAAGGAATAGAACATTAACCATGGGCTTGATACGGGGTAGTTCAGGACAATTATGGGTGGCATGACAGATGACATCACACAAATCACAAGGCTTTGGAGGCAGAGGAGGAGCAGGGTCAGTCGGGGCAGCATTGTCTTTTGATGCCCTCTTTCGATCTTTTCCCTTCTTACCCGAAGTGGTAGCAACAAGAAGTGGTTCCTGTTGAGGTGGCTGAGGCACTGTGGCAGTAGGAGAAATCATAGGGACTGGTTGAACCAGGGTCAAAGAAAGATAAGGTTTAGGTTGACCAGGCAAGGTAAGGGCTGGAGGATCAAGGTACCAGACATGAATCCCAAGGGTTAGGTTAGGAAGAGAGAGGGTAGCCATGACAGGTACCGTGTATACTCATGGAGGGGGAGCTAGGAATTGTATCTGACCGGAGGGGTAATGGCCAGGTGGGACGGCTCCAAGATGGTTATGGCCTGGAGGAACCATTCCAGGAGGGTAAAGAGGCTCATGGATACCAGTTGTAGGTGAAGGGCTAGGAGGAGGAGGTCCAAAAGGATAAATTGAAGGGCTAGGAGTAGGTTTCAGAGGGCGAGGAGGCTGCTAACTAGCCAAAGTGGGTCGTTTGAGGGCAGACCGAGATGATTGCATCATGCAAACATTCGATGAGCTGGGACCAGAGACAAGAGGATGAAGACGAGGGAATGTACCAAGAAATGAGGAGTATTTGTAGACTCCAGGTGAGACATTGTTCAAAGGATCGATGGTTTTCTTATTGGCCACTAAAGAGATTATGGACTCAGGGGAGGTCTGAGACTTCATTTTGTAATATGTCAACTATTCAATGGTGACTATATTTCCGTTATGAGGGAAGGACATCTTGTAGTGAACCACATATGGGACAACATATATTGCATAGGTGTAGCTACAACCCAATATAATGTTGTAATATGAGGGGGCATTTATGACTTCAACGTCGACGCAAATAGTCTTGCCCACAAGAGTAATATGACAATTGTAGAAAAGGCCAATGGGTTGGGAGGTGTAGCCATCCCACGCTCAGAGAGTGATCGTGGAAGGAGCCAAATTAAGTGATCCGAGTTTCTTCCAAACTGAAGCAGAAATCACACAGGTGGATGCCCCATCATCAATGATGCACCAGGAAATGTTTTCGTTTCGGATCTTGACTGGGATTTGGAGGGTGGCAGACGTAGGGAGAGGTGGATGTTCTGACCGGTCAACATCAAAGACAATCAATTTATCATCGAAAGGATCTACAGTGCCCATGGCAGATAGTAGAGATTTTCATTGTGAAGGGCATGACTGGAGGAGTTCCAGCATTGAAATGGCAACGGGAGATTGCACCAAATCATCTGCTATGCTATACGAATGGGCAGCTTTTCCAGAAGCAACATGTTGGCGTAGTGGTCCCTTAGGGATCTTGGTATGAACCTCCGACTTAGGCTGAGGGATCTTCAAGGGACCATTATGTGTCAAAAGAGGCTTTGTAGGGACCGAAGGAGGTGGCTTGGGGATAGACGTAGCATGAGGCTTGTTGTACTGATGGGACCGAGTCTGAAGATTGAAGTATACGGTTATAGGTTGGTCGTAATTCATCATGATAATCTAGTAACCAGAGGTACCAGATGGAAGAGGTTGAGTGGCCACCTGACCTTCAGGTGGTTAGGTAGCCACAAATCCTTGCTGATGGAAAGGATTAGTAAACACAACTGGTTGACAAGGCACAGCACTGGGAGGGACGGAAGGGGAGGCTTGCTATCCTTGCAATGTTGCTTGAGACTCCTACATCTGCTTCATCTGTGGTAAAAGGGGACAATCGTATGTGTAATGGCCATAAAAACCACAACAAGAACAAGGCTTGTTCGTATGAACATGCCTGTCCTGCTTGGGATGAGTGCCCTGTTGCTAGTTAGCAGTGCTAGGAGAATCATTTTGTAGATTAGGTCTAATATTACCAGGAGAAAATTGATTTTGAGTGCCTTCCCTCTTCTTTTTGGAAGGAGGAGGATTAGTCGCGCCCTGCTGTGCATATACCTACCCCTGAGGGGGTGGTGGATGCTGTTGCAAGGGTTGAGAAGGTAAGGGAGGAGGAGGTGTTAATTCTGGAGGATCTGGAGCACCATGCTATGGATAAAGATAATAAGGAGGTTGGGTAACAATGTGGTAAACAAGAGGATGGGAAAAAGGAGGAGGCATGTCGTATCCTGGATACATGCTATCGGGAGGAGGAAAAGCGTAGGAGGTGCTGGCCCCCCCTGAGGAAAACCATATCCCATGGGAGACTGAGCATATGGATGAGAGAGAGCTCCAATGATACCGTCGACGGCATGAGATGCCCCCGGTGCGTTGGCACCACCGTGTCTAGGAAGATAAGGTAGAACGGTATAAACATAACCTGACTAAGCATAGATCAGGTCATATCTTAACGCAATTTGGAGAGTGGATTCTTCGATTTGAGGGAAATGAGATGCAACATCTTTGTCGATAGCAGGCAAGAGAGATCTAAGGAAATATTCTATGTAGACATGGTCTTTGAAGGTAGGGGCTCAACATAGGCTCTTTCTTCTCTGCCATTCCTGGACATGATTGCATAGGCAGGTCGCAGACGATTGATGGAAAGAAGTCAAAAGTTTGGTACCAGTGTCATAATGAAGAGGAAGCTAAAAATAAGACAAAAAAGCTCGAGCAAGAGTTGCAAAGGTGGTATGATAGGATGATTCCTGATCAACATACCACTTAGAAGCTTCACCTATAAGCGTATGTTGGAACAACCGAAGACAGACAGAGTCATCGGTAATGGAGTTAAACGAACACCACATGTGGAAAGATCGAACATGATTTGTAGGATCTTCTCTAGCAAGGCCTTCAAACTTGGGGATTTCCAAAGCGAGCTTGGTCGACATAGCAGGCTAACTAGCATCATGGTGTATAGGGTCATTGATCAACTGGTTAAAATTGGGAAGACTGAGGCCTGCCATATAGGGGAGCAAGGGAGCAGCCAGAGTAGTTCTTGTTGCGGTCCCACTAGTAGTATTCCTAGAATTACGGCCACAGTTACCACTAGCGTTAGGTCCTCAACCAGACATGGCGAAGGTAACAGGAGGAGAATCGGGGGCAGAACCAGAAGGAGAACCCAACAGACTAGAAGAGGAGTCGGAGTGCGAACTTGGTGGAGGACTAACTCGAATCCTACGCGGAGGAGTAAGTCTTCCTACTGGAAACTGAGGATGAAGGCAAAGAAGTCTCTGGGATAAACGCTTGGTGGCTCAATGACGATGACACAAACACGGCACAAGGGGAAGAGAGACCAAAAACGATGGAGAGGTGTAGGATCAACTGATTAAAAAGTTGAAACAAGGGTAGAGAGGTGCAAGATCAATTGATTTCAATGTGAAACTATTTTCTTGGTGGAGTTAACCAAGCTCTTCTGCACTTAGGGTGTGTGTGTAAAGTGTGTAAATTTTAATTTTTAAACCCAGACGTTTGTAGAGAAAAAGAAAAAGTGTGTTGTATAACTGTAAATAAACCTACAGATAATAGTATATGAAACTGAAATAACATAAAATAAATAGCTAATAATGCAATAATCTAAACCCAAGGAGGCGGGCCTCTCAACAAGTAGTCTTTAGGTGGGAAAAAAACTAGTCAAAACACACCAAAATAGCCAATAGATCTAAGGTTAGGAGGGACAGGGATCTAAAGGTCAGATATGCTAGAAATTGGTGCAGATAAACATCAAAAAATCAGATAAAAAATTGTTGTAAATGGGAAGGAGGTTATTTGGATGGATAAATAGCCAATCTGAAGCGGATCTGAAGGTGAGGTATCAGATCTAAAAAATAGCTGAACACTCTGAAAATTTCAGACAACATGCAGAAGCTAAAACTCTTCCACAAAGTGTGGAGGGTACTTAAGCCCTAGGGGGCTAGGTTCCCACTTTGTTGAGAAAAATAGAGAAATTACAAGTCCAAAACGGGTGGAGACAGAGGTCAGACAACCTTGAACAGAGGCCCAGACAAACCCTGAAAACTTTCTGAAACATTCCTGCAAAAAAGCAAGGTCGCAGTTTCTGACCTATTTATTGCTAAGGTTGTAGGTTTTGGGCAGATTTCTGTGTCCTGAAACTCCAAGTTGCAGGTTTAGGGCCAAAAAGTGTGACCTACACTTCCAACGCTCTCAAGAGTAGGTTTCAGCAGAATGTGTCGTCTCAGTTGTGGCTGATGTCTGTCACCTGCCCAATAGGTCCGAAAACATACGAAATTTAGAATTTTTAATGTTTTAGGGTTTTATAGGTTAAAAACAACATCAATAAAATCAAAACAAGAATCTGAGGAGAAATCCTAGGGTTTAAAACAGCTGGATATGCAGGGATCTAAAAAACGACAGTGGTCGTAATCGTAAACCCACGTGGAGTCGCCAGTTGTTAGTATGAATCTTAATCACAAGCAAATGAAAAAAGACCATTTTAGCTGTGCATAACAAACAACCCTAACAACAAAGATGACTGTCAATATCTTCAGATATGCAATTATTTGATCAAGAAAAATGCTGCAAAAATCTAGATCTATGCATTAAAAGACATTAAGCAATAAATAAAAAACGAGATTTAGTCCATGCATCCAATAGACAAGAAAAGAATCTGTTGAAATAATTTTATATTAAGGGCACTTGGGAGGAAAACATAGAAGGCGGTTACCAGTTCTCCTCAATGGGATGGGTTCTTGTAAGTCCTCAGCACTTCAGATCTAAAATTCCTCTCTCTTGATGGTGTAGAAAACCCAAACAAAAATGGAACTCAAAGGGAGCTCACAAGAAAAAAGATAAAAAAATATGACAATGATGGTGGATCAAAGTCAAACCAAAAGTATAGATCCAAAGTGATCTTTAGGCAACAAAAGGTAGTGAATGAAGGGAAAAACCCTTCTATTTATAAAAAAATATTGAGTTAGTCTAGATATTGGTGCATAATTAAAATATTATTAACCAAATCAAGATCTAATTTTTATGGAATATTTTATTATATTTGTTGGAGGGAAAAAGAATTTGACTTGGGTCAAATCCCTTTATTTGTAAATGATAAATAAATAAATCATTTATTTATTATTTTAAGGATGTGGTTCAGTAATAATTAAATAAATAATGATTTATTTAACTATTTATGACTGATTTAGTCAAATTTAACAAGGAATGTTATTTAAATAAGGTTTAAATAATTATTCCTAGAAACTAATAAGATAAGTAATAATCTAATTAATTTTCTTGTTTTGGGTTAAATATGACTAGGAATATTAATTAAACATTTGTTTAACTAATAATTCCTTGAGGAAAATAAAAAAAAAATGTGGATTTATTTAATATTTCCTCATGGGGTTTCCTATTTAGACCATAAACAACTTAACAAAGGTGTTTTACTAAGTTATTTTTCATAGTGAAAGAAATTTTACTTAGGGTAAAATTGGTCTTACATGGTGTACTTAGGTCCATCTAATAGTAATAGGTTAGATGACCAAAAAATGGTGTAACAATATTCAATGGAAAAGAATATGATTTTGGGCTTTGCCCCATTATATTCCCAGGTGTTGACGCAGTCTGTTTTTTCCATTAAAAACTAGTCTAGAAATATTAGGAGTGGTGGCTTCCAGTAGGTATTCACTTGCAAAGTCAAAGGAGTGGTGGCTTCCTATAGGTGGTGTCATGTAAATGTCATATATGTTATGGGTTGGAGTAAGTAGTGGCTCATGTGATTGGAAATTTGTGGCTTGCACACTAGTGGTAGCACGTGATCTTATTTAAATAAGAATTTGATTAATAGAAAAAGACAAATATGAATACTATCTGCTGATGGTGGATTTAACCCTTGGATTTCCACCTATATTTAGTGTCTTATGTGTGAAGTTATTGATGGTTTTTCATATGTTTATATTATTTGATGTTCTCATGGTTATGTGCTTAGATATATTGTTAATATTATTATGGTTATGTTATGTGTTTCTAAACAAGTAGTATTAGTTCCTAAATTTCCTACAAGTGGTATTAGAGTGAGGCTCTTATTAGTGTCTTAATAACAAGAGAATATATCTTAGTAGTTCATGTCAAAAAACTATTTTTTTTAACAAATTTCAAGTGTAGAAAATCATAAGACGTGGAATTAAATTTCACATGAAACGATTTCCCATTAGGTATACTTTTGAGAAGACCCACATTGATAAAAAATGAAGATGCATTTAAAATGTGTGTCCATTATGCATACTTTTGATAAAACCCACATTGATAAAAATTGAAGATACATAAAAAATGTATGTTGAATGTATCTTCAATTTTTATCAATGTGGGTCTTCTCAAAATCATGTATAATACGCACTCGTTGGATGTGTAATTTAATTCCACATCCAACGAGTGTCTACACTTCAAATTTGAGTAAACCTATCAGGAGATAAGCCAAAAATAAAATTTTAAAAAAGCATTTTTTTTCTTTTCCCTCCAAAATATTTACATGTACCTCTTTTTAAATTTAAAGGATTTTGATTGGCTTACATATTATGACATGTAAATTACATGAAAATTTCATGGGAAATTTTAGTCTAAAATTTACTCTAATGAATGTTTAGATTCTTACAAGTGAGTAAGGCTTTTCCAAAAATGTTGTAGATAAATTATCTGTTGAGGTTAGTAAACTAAAAACTGTGTGTAGAGATTAGGAAAATTTATTTTAGATATTTGATGAAAAATAGAAGGAGCTCAAGGGGGATATTCTCAATTTGAGTACCTAGGTGGTAGGATAAAAATGAGTTAAATAGGCTATGAGTAGCCAGCAAAAAGAGGATGGACAAGTTGAACAACTAGAAGGTGAAGTTGTCAAATTGAGAAACCAACTTGAAGAAAAAGAGAACTAGCTAAAGTAAGAAAATAGTACAAAGGCCTTGGGTAGTCTGCTTGAGAACCAAATATCTCCCATGATTAGATCTGGTCTTGGTTTTCACAAGGGAGATTCCAAATCACATACATACAAAATGAATAATTGAGAACCTAAAAGGCATGTAAAAAACAATAGAATCAACCATAGCAGTAACCAAGGAAACTGATAGAAGATTGAGAAACAACAAATAAGAAGACCTCAAGGAACAAATAAATTTATAATAAAATTTGATCCTAGGGTTAAATATTGTGGTAGACCAGATAAATTTCAAATGAGTAGTAATATTCTTGTTCCTTTGATGGATGATGTAGAATGTTACATCTGTCACAATTTTGGGCACATGGTGGTGAGCACTGGTATTGCACCAAGAGTGTTGCAACTCCTAGGGGCTACCCTTCTTTACTTTATCAACCCGAGGTTTGTAAAAACTTGGAGGTGACAATGTTATATACATAATAGATGCATTCTACTCATGTCATCCACTTTTTCTCTACAAAAGGGTGCTACTTCTAGGGGTTTTCAGTGAAGTCTGTCAAACTTCAATGAAACTAAAATAAATTGCAAAAAGGAAATGATAGAAAGGAAACTAAACTAAATTGTTCAAAATAAATGACAAGAAATGAAACTAATTTAAATTGCTAAAAAGAAATGACAAGAAAGGGAACTAGTTTAACTTGCTGAAAAGAAATGGAAGAAAAGAAACTAATTTAAATTGTAGAGAGGAAATGATGGAAAGGGAACTAATTTAACTTGCTGAAAATAAATGGTAGAAAAGAAACTAATTTAAGCCACACTTAACTTGGCCAATTGGCTAAAAAATCCCTACCTATCTTATGCTCTATCTACCATGCTTCTATCCATCCAACTATCCATGATCTAACTAAACTTGAGAAAGTGTTGCTTGTTGTTTAGAGAAAATGGCGCTAAGGGTGCTAAGGTAAGGGTAAACAGATGAAACAAGGCTTATAAGTGTGAAAGAGGGTTTATAATTTATTAAAACTTATGATATCTCAAATATTCTTTGGAGTGGGATGCTTGAAATATGCGATGGAAGAGTTATAATTGGCAGATAGAAATGCGATATGAAATATGTGAAATCATAGTCGCAATATCGCAAATCAGGAGAAGTGACAAAAGTGTTCTTCGGGAGGCAGATGCGAAATGTGAAATACGATATGGGAAGGTGATGCAAAATCCGGTTGGTGACGTGGCGGTAGGACTAGTGGTGGAGTGTGATGAAAATATCGCATTCAACGTCGAGAGTGTTAAGGATTAATGGGAACCACATGAAAATGTGATTTGCGATTAAGGTAAGTCTTAAAAGGGAAAAAAGGGAAAGGTTGCGAAATGCGATGCGATAAAGATTGTGAAATTCGAAATGCGATGGGATGATGTGGCGGTAGGACCAGCGACAGCAATATTGCAATCGACGTTTGGAGCGATAAGTGTTAACGGGAACCAAATGAAAAATGTGAATTGCGATAAGATAAGTATAGTAGCGGGAGTTTTGAGGAGAAAATGGGGAGGTCCAACTTTGATGGTTTTTGTGAATAGAAAGGGTGTGGTAGCTGATAAGAAGAGAAAAATGAGGTGAATGGAGGCACAATAACAAGGTTCAGAAGCGTAACACAGAGATGGAGGGGGATTGGAAAATGACATGGAGTGGCTGAATGGACTTCTCTGGAACTTTTGATGCTTATTACTGCAAAAAACCCTGGTAATCCATGCAAAAAAAATAGATGAATGCATGCTAATATAGTGAAATAAAGGTTGAAAATGGTAATGAAACTCTACCCTATTCTCAGAAACAATGAACATAAATCAATTTTTGGGTCTGTGGGGAGGTTCACCCTCCTCGATCTCTATTGAAAGAGATGAGAAGGGAGGCCTTGATCCACAACTTTTAGAGTTTTATCCTCTATTCTATTACTCATAAGAAAATGAAACCTACACAAGCACACTGAAAGAAAAACTAAATGACAATGAAACTATCAGAAGCAGAGCTACTGAGAGCAAGTAAATAAAAAGTACAACAGAGAGGCTAAGGCACATGGATTGGACCCTAACCCACATGCCTAGCTCTCTGAAACTTAAATGAGTAAAATGAAATTAGTCTGATAATTTCATGAATAATATTCTCGTACATTTCTCAAAGTTTGATCGTTGAGGAAAATATTCTAAAGCTCAATAGCTTGCAGCAAAGTTCCCAATAGAATCAAAATTTTTCCTAGCTCTAGCTCTACTCTATTTATTCTGCATGGTAGCTACCAACAACTCTCTTGAAAATAGTGATTGACTCCACTTGAATCCAAGTAAACATAGATTGAGTGCACTTTGGTCTTTGATTTGCTTGGCTGCCTTTGGAATTCGACTTGTTGGAAAGAATCCTTGGGGATCCTTTTGCTTCCTTTGAGAGTTAAAGAGGGTGGAAAATCATCCTATAATTTCTCCTTGTTGTCTCCTTAAATTATTTATGATAAAATCTTCAAAAATAATTCCAATTACTCATGATTTTCTACACTCAACCTCATATTAGGCACTCAGAGTATGTTAGCCTTAATCACCACCTATACTAGCATCATAAAACCAAATAAAAGTAAAAATGAAAGAAGAAGAGATTTAAGAAGGCAAAAAAGTGACCGTTAACCCCTCCAAATATGTCTAATGATGGAACTCATCATCACCCCCCCCTACTAAATGGTTTCTCATCCTATGAGTAACTAATCCTCCTCCTGTATCTTTGACAACCCCCGTGACTTCCTACAGAAGAAGTGTGGGAGCCCTCTCAGGGGGGTAAAACCCATTACTCTTTTATGAATTCTCCCATTCTCTATCTTGTGCATATGTGTACCTTTCATCATTTAGCCCTAGCAGCAAATGTGGACTGAGCTTGAGACCAAGCCATTAGATATTATTGGCCTGCATGACCCTCTTGTATAATGGCTCTCTTTCGAAGGCAGCCCTCAGTCTTTCTGGAGTATGGTACTCCCTGTTCTTGACACTGTGAGGGAGGTTGTTCCATCTCCTTTGGTTGGCCATAATGAACTCATCTTCTATATTCCTAGAAACATCATCAAAGTGGCCTATTACGTGTGTTTGAGTCTGGAGGTAGCTTTCAACTAGTGCAGGGTCCTTTTCAAGCTCTTGACAGTTAAGGATGACTCGTTTTTAGCTGAAAAATTATGGTCTGATATGTGAGGGTTCTCTATTTCTTCTTCTCATGACCCTCCATATATATTTTTCTCTAGTGTCCTCATTCATCATCCAAGATACCAGAGCCATCAACTGCATATCCCCCATTATAGAATTGGGGTCCCAAGTATCCACATTTTTCAGCACAAGGTTATGCACATAAAACTCCGCCATCTTTGCCTAATCAACCATGTTAGCTTGTTGTACAAATACATGAATTTCCTACAATATTGGAAAGGTAGGGATCCATGGGAGGCTAGAGTTTTGATTTGAAATAGAAGCCATTTCTCCTTGAGGTAAAAAAACATATGAGTCAGCAGGGAAATCTGTGCTGCAGGGATTCTATACACAAGTCTGCCATGGTGGCCGCTACTTGTTTCCATTTTTCTATAATTGATCCATTAGTGCTATATTATTTTCCTATGCCATCTACAACTTCTCCTTCAGAACTATCTCTCTAATTATTTCTTCCTCCCTTGGTTATTCTTCAATGATGATGGGGCGATTGGGAGGAGTTTTTGGCTCTTTCAGACTTACGCTCTAAATCTTTTTAGTTCTAAAATACATAGAGGTCTGCCTTTTTATCTTTGCACTCAAAGAAGCTAAGATGGAAACTTCCTCTTGGTTTTGAGGGGTCGTTTGGCAGTGCTGTGAGTCTTCTTCTTTCTCACTTTTTGCTACCTTTATGACTTCTGTCTCAATTTCCATTTCTTTTGTTTCTCCTTGGCCCTCTGTCTCTTCCTCTTCTTCTTCTTGTTCCTCTTCTGGTTCTTCTTTTGGTTCTTCTTATGGTTCTTTTTCTCCTTCTTCTCCTTCTTCTCTAAGGCTAGGAGTATAATTCCACCTTGTTTAGGTTGCTATAAAAGCTTCCCTTTGCACCTTGCTACTGTGTCTGATATGCGGTATACTTTGGAAGCTAGCTCGACCGTTGGTGATGTTTTTCTACTGCTGCTATTGCACGTTGTTAAAATATGTAGGCCAAACTCAGTACTAATGTTATGTGGGCTCCCTTCAGTCTCTTTCTCGAAAAAGTTCTCAATTCACTGGTTTGGATGAAACAAGATCTATTTTTATTAGATTGCGCAACTAATTTTGGAGTGATTATGTAACTCGGTCTCAGCTCCAATATAAGTTAGCAACAATTGTTTCCTTCTATTTGTTAATTCATTATGGACGGCATGTTTCCTCCCCTAATTCTCCTCTACTCCACTGGATTTATATTTTTTTCTTTTGCATATCCAGGTGGTGTGACTTTGCAGTTCTCCGCAGTCATACTTCACGATGGTGGCCAAGTTAAATGGTCACCTTTCTGCCCCTTAAACTCTAAGTCTGCAAATTTAATTACTTTTAGCTATCATGGATGCATAAAAGGGGTTAGTAGCTATAACTGAGTTTATCTATTTTTTTCAAGGAATTTTTAGGAGCTGGACTGAGGAGAAAAGCCTTTTATATGTTGCATTCTTCACTATATTCCTATTCTCTGAGTGAGCAACTTGTTGAATGAGCAGCTTCCTGAGTGACCTGCTAATATTTTTTTGTTGTTTCTTTCCGCTGTAGATGTTGAGTGGGGTGCTCAAGATGCCATGGGTGGCATTCTCATTCTCCTAGAGTCCGTTATGCATCTTTCCTTATTTTTCTTTACAGTTCATGAACAAATTTGTTTTTGAAGGAACTTCCAAATGTTTGTAGTAGTTTGTGGCTTTCTTTCTTTTCCTACATTGTGCTCAGGAATGGAGGAATATGGTGTATGGAGGTGATGGAAGGAGTTATGGAAATGAATGGAGTGAATGATGGGATGGATTTTAAAATAGAAGGGGATAGAAGAAGATGACTACTTCCATGTGTTTCCATAAACCATTAATAACCCGCAAAAAAACAAACACAGAGATGCAGATGTTTGTTTGTTTGTTTTTTAAAGCAAATGAACTTCCTCCGTCGAGGTTTTCAACCCACAAGCTTTCCTGGAGTGCCTCAGAGAGGTTTTCACCCATGGACCTTTATTATTATTATTATTATTATTATTATTATTTTTGGGAGGTGCTGGAAACTATGGAGTTTCCCATTACATGCACCTCTATACTTATTGAATTTATGAACTCTGCCCTAGGTAAGGGATTCTTGTAAAATTTAAGTCTGTGACCATTGCAAAGCAAGGGGATTCCTTCATATTCTATGGTCCTCATTTGTACTGCGCCATTATCAAAACATTTTTCCACCCTGTAAGTTCGCAACCATCTTGTCAACAATTTTACCTTAAAGTATTTAAACCTTGAATCATATGACAACACTCAGTCTCCTTCTTAGAAATCCTTCTCCTTAATGTTCTTATCATGCCATACCTTCCTTTGCATATGAATTACCTATGTGTGAATAATTTCTTGCATTCTCAACTCATCCAATCCATTTAGTTGCAACAATCTCTCTTTTCGGAATTTGATATAAGATCTAGATGCAATTCAGTTGCCATCCTTAAAGTATTTAATTCAAACTCAACTAAAAGTAGAGATTTATTACCATAGACTAGTTCATAAGGAGTGAATCCTATTGTTGTCTTCCAAGTAGTGTTATAGGCCCAAGTAGCTTCTACCAATCTATCTGCCCATTATTTTCTACTGTTGCTCACAACCTTGGTGAGGATGCTCTCTAAAGATTTGTTAGTTACTTCTACTTGGACATTCGCCTGAGAGTGATAGGTAGTAGAATTTCTATGTTTAATCTTGTGCTTCCTTGAAACATTTTTAATGAGGTGAGAAGTGAATTGTGCTCCCTAATCAGTGGCTATTTCTCTGGGGTATCCAAACTTGTAAAAAAAATTCTCCTTCAGAAATTCTGCTACTTTCTCCTCGGTTGCTACCTTCACTGCTTTTTTTTTAGCCCACGTTTTCAGGTAATCATTATAGACTATGATATACTTCTTTTGTCCAGATGGCGGATCGATAGGTCCAATAATTCCATGCTCCACTTGTCAAATGGCTCAAGAGCCACGTGAGGGTGAAAAGGCATCTCATCCCTTTGCATGAGTTTCCCCGTGCTTTGGCACTGGTCACACCTGCTAGTGTATCTTTTGTAATCTCGGTGAAGGGTACACCAATAGTATCTTTCTTGAAAAACTTTGTAAGCATTTCTCTTTGTAGAAAAGTGGCCTCCACATGGGTTGTCATGACATGCAGAGAGGATATAAAAAAAATCTTTCTCCCTCACACATCTCCTTAGGATTTGATTAAGGCATATCTTGAAAAGGTTTCCCCAATCCATGTGAAAGGGGTGCTTTTTCTGATGATTTTGTTCCTCTCCTTGAATGAAATACTAGGAGGGAGTCTCCCAACAATCAAGTAGTTGGCTATATTAGAAAACCATGGTGAGAGTGCTGATATAGAAAAGAGATGCACATCTGGTAGTTGGTCATCCACCATTCCTTCTTCACTTGTAGGGAGAGCTAACCTGGACAAGAAATCTGCAACAACATTCTCCTTTCCAGTTTTATCAACAATATTCAAATAATATTGCTGCAAAAGTAACAACCATCTAATTATCCTAGCATTAACATCCATTTTTTTCATTAGATACTTGATGGCTCCATGGTCAGTGTGAACAAAGGTCTGATATCAAGTTACATAATGCCTTAACTTTTTCAAAGCATGGAAAATGGCTAACATCTCCTTCTTAGTAACAATATAATTCAGCTCAGCTTTGGTCAATTTCTTGTTGATGAAATAAATGGCATAGGGCATTTTGTCCTCTAATTGTCCTAATGCTTCCCTTGTTAGGTCCCTATATTGCTATTATAGTCCCTTATTGTTGTTAGTGTAACCCCCTTGTTGATATTATTGTACCCTTGTAACCCCCATATTGTTATTACTGCAATTCTTTAAATTATTATTTATGGTACACCTAGGATATATCAGGCCCCACACTTACATAGAAAGGAGGTTTTGTAATTTGTATCATCCAAGAATTGTTCATTCATGTAATGTATTGGAGGTTGCCCCCTCGAAATGGCTTATTTCTAAGGCGTTGATATCTCTTTTCTTCTATTTTTGGAGCTGGTTTCACAACATTTGGTATCAGAGCTTTGGATTCTAGGGTTTCGCTGCTCCAAACAGGTCATCATGGAATTTTCGATATAAATTTGTTTCTACGAAGTTTCATAAGCTGAAATTTTTAGAGGGTGAAGCCACAATCTTGAGGAATATCATCCCAAAATTTCAGATAATAGTGCACAATATTTTTGGAGATATGATATGTGGAAGTTAGGTCGTTTTGTAGGCTCTTTAATTTAACCTAAACCGGTCATCATGGAATTTTCACTATAGATTTTGTTCTACGAAGTTTCAGAATCTGAAATTTCTAGAGTGCGAAGCCAAAATCCTCAGGAACGTCGTCCCAAAATTTTAGAGCTTCGTTTTCAATAGTTTCGGAGATATGGTCTATGGAAGTTAGGGTTTTTTTAGGCTCCCGAATTTCATCTCAAAGAGTTGATCATGGGAAAATATTCATAACTCTCTATCTGAGAATTGGATTGGAATGATGTAAAAATTGGCCACAATTACATGGAATTTAGTTTCCTACCTATCAATTTCAGAGCCGAAGGAGGAAACAGTGACACATGGTAATTCATACAAGTTCTCTCTACTAAACTAGTTCATAATTAGGTCATTGTGGGAGATTGGACATAACTTTTCCTTGAAGAATCCAAATCAGGTCAGACCCATGGAATTTGAAAGAATCTTTAGAGGGCTACTACAGGGCTAAATTTTAGATATTGAGGATCCACAATTATATAGATAATTCAATTTCAATATCGAGCTCCTCAAAAGCAAGTAAAAGGTGTGTATATTTTTTCCAAATTGCATAAGTCTTGTTTGAAGAATCAAGTTGAATTAATTCCAAGGGCATATTGTAGAATAGATATTAGTATTGGATTCTAAAATGACTGCTAAAAAGAATTCAACACCCATTAATCCTTTAGAAGGCCCTACTATGACTCATGAAGATGAATAATGGAAACATGACATATCAAAATTACAAGAGCAAGTGCAAAAAATTGCGCTCTGGCAAAGAACAAAAAAAAAATAACATGGAAGTTTTGAATAAAGGCATGGAAACTAAGATGGATGGTTTGAAGAAAGGTGTGGAATCTAATATGGATGGTTTGAAGAATGGCATGGAAGCTAAGATGGATGGCATGGAAGCTGGCATGGAATTTAAGATGGATGACATGGAAGCTAAGATGGAAAACGTGAAGAATGATCTAAAAGAAGACATGGAAGGTTTGACAAAGTTGATACAAGAAATGTTTCCTAATGGTGAAAATATAGTAGAGGAAACTAATGATGAGAATAAAATAAATGTTAATCATGATTTCATAAACTCTAATATTAGAGGGAAGAACCACCATATTCTAAAAATGGATATGAGGAAGTTTGATGGAAAGGATCCAGTAACATGGATACTACACATGGAGCAATATTTTGATCTCAATAATGTGAAAAACACAAAAAAGGTACGCATTGCAACTTTACATTTAGAACAAAATAAATTTGTATGGTATCGATGGCTTTGCTCCCATAAAAAATTTTCACTTGGTCAATTTTTACAGAGGAAATAATAGCACATTATGAGGATACACAAAGCAACACCTTCTTTAGCCAATTGATAAATCTCAAACAAAAGGGTTCAGTGGGGGAGCACACTGAGGACTTCCAAAAATTGAATATAAGGGTAACTGATATTATAGAGGAACATAGGATTGATCTCTTCATAGGTACTTTAAAGTATAACATCCAACATGAAGTTCACGTTTTGCAACCTGATTCATTGGAGAAGGCATTCAGGTTGGCAAGAAAAATTGAATGTAAAATTATGGCGACAAGGAAGCCTATCACTCACTTCTATAAATAAGGAAGTGTTGCTACGCCTAGATTTCCACAACCTACAAGGTTGACACCACAAAAATTGGAAGAAAAAAGAGAAAAAGGGCTTTGCTACAGTTGTGATAGAAAATACACTAAAGGTCATAAGTGTGCTGAGAAGAAATTATTTTACATAGATTGTGAAGAGAAAGAAGAAAATGAACAAGAAGAGGATATACACCAGGAACCAACCCTAGAAGAGGAAGAAATGAATCCGACCATATCGTGTAATGCACTGGCAGGAATTACCACTCCTCAAAATCTCAATATAGAAGGACAAATCAAGAAGAAAAAGGTAATAGTGTTGATTGATTCAGGTAGCACCCATAATTTTATTCATTGTAAGGTAGCCAAGGAATTAAATTGTTTCCTATACCCAGCACCAGAATGTCAAGTGATGGTTGGAAATGGAGGAACTATAAATTGCTCCAGAAAATGCCATAATATCAAGCTAACCATGGGGGAATATGTATTGACTAGTCCAATGCTTTCCATTCCTATGGGAGGTGTTGATGTTGTACTAGGAGTACAATGATTACAATCTTTGGGGACGGTAGCTTTTAATTTTCAAGAACTTTTCTTGAATTTTTTTTCAGAAGGAAAGGAAGTCGAATTACGGGGTATTGAAGGGAAGCCGGGAAGGATAATAAGCTCTAATGTCATGACAAAGCTTCTAAAGAAATAACAACGAGGCGTAATTGCACAATTATGATCACTAGAAGTTCCAACATCAAAATCATCTATTTCTGCAGATCTCCAACAAGTCTTGGACAATCATTCCAAGGTGTTTGAAACTCCCAAAGGACTCCCACCTATTCGTGATCATGATCATGCTATTCATTTGATTCCAGGAAGTGTTCCTCCAAACATCAGGCCTTATAGATATACTTATGTCTAAAAGAGCGAAATTGAATGTATGATTGCAGAAATGTTAGAGGCTGGTATAATTCAACCTAGTAAAAGTTCTTTCTCTGCTCCTGTAGTATTGGTACACAAGAAGGATGGATCATGGCACATGTGTCCGGATTATAGGGAGCTCAATAAGCTCACCATTAAAGATAAATTTTCCATTCCTATGATTGATGAATTATTGGATGAACTACATGGAGCAATTTATTTTACCAAGTTGGATCTTCATTCAGGATATCATCAAATTAGAATGAAGACTGAAGATATTCTGAAAACAACATTTCTAACTCATGAGGGTCATTATGAATTTTTGGTCATGCCTTTTGGCCTTACCAATGCACCTTCTACATTTCAAGGGTTGATGAATTCCATTTTCAAACCCTTCCTTAGAAAATTTGTGCTAGTATTTTTTGATGATATACTAATCTACAGCAGGTCTTGGAAGGATCATGTTGAACATGTTGACAGGGTGCTCAAGCTATTGCAGGAGAAACAATTATATGCAAAAACATCCAAATGTTTCTTTCGAGTACAAGAGGTGGAATATCTGGGTCATATTGTATCTCACGAGGGTGTTAAAGTAGACCCTAACAAAATTAAAGCCATTAAGGAATGGAAAGTCCCCACAACCATAAAGAAGTTGCGAGGATTTCTCGGGTTAACAGGGTATTATCGCAAGTTTGGTAAGAATTATGGGAGAATAGCAGCACCTCTAACAACATTATTGAAGAAAGATGCATTTTCATGGACTCCTGAAGCAACTAAGGCCTTTGAACATCTTAAGGAGGAAATGTGCCTAGCACCGGTCTTAGCTACGCCAGACTTCACAAAAACCTTTATTGTGGAATGTGATGCCTCAGGAAATGGAATTGGTGCAGTTTTAATGCAGGAAGGAAGACCCATTGCTTTTCAAAGTCGTCCAATCAAAGGAAAGTATTTACAGAAACCTATTTATGAGAAGGAAATGTTAGCAATACTGCATGCACTAAAGAAATGGAGAACTTACCTAATGGGAAGACACTTCAAGGTAAAAACTGATCATGATAGTCTTAAAAACTTTTTGGAACAAAGACTATCTTCAGAAGAGTAGCAAAAATGGGTCACAAAGGTGTTGGGTTATGATTTTGAAATAATCTACAAAAAAGGAATGCTTAATGATGTTACAGATGCACTCTCAAGAAAGAATGAAGAGGTGGAAGCATTGCTTTGTGCCATTTCTATTATCCAACCAGATTGGATAACTGAAGGAAGAGATGAATGGAAGAAGGAAAAAGATGTATGGACACTCATTCAAAAGTTGCAGCAAGATCCTAGTACATCTGATACATTTAGTTGGAAAAATGATTCTTTATGGTACAAATATCGCTTATATCTTTGTAAGAATTCCCAACTAAAACAAAAGATTCTTTTGGAATTGTACACTTCTCCTTTAGGAGGACAATTAGGATTTTTAAAAACTTACCACAGGGTGAAGAAAGAATTTTTTTGGGATGGCCTTAAATCATACTCAAAATTTTGTGGCGGAATGTTTGTCGACAATGTATCAAAGTTGAGACAATTAAGACCCTGTGTGATCTGTGGAGATTGTACACCCGCCTATTCCACTTGGGCCCCCACCATTGTCTCTTTCATTTTTTCGCCTTATGATAACTTACTATTTTTTAGCGCTTTTTCGGGTCCTGAACTTCCTAGCCGTTTCGATCATCAAATTCGTCCTGAAAGTTGTAGTCCTCGGATAGAACTTTCTAATGATGTATCATGTGTGTCAAACGGAGATAGTATGCCAAAGTTACATCCCTGGGAAGTTGAAACACCAATTTACCCAAACGGGGCCCATAGTTTTGGCGCTTCATCTCCTAGGGTTAGGTTTTTGGGATGTTTAGGGTTCTCCATTATTTCTCAATAATAAATAGGCCCTCGAGCCTCATTGTAACTCAGTTCAGAGGCCTGTAGCCGCCACATCTCTCCTCAGAGATAGCTACCAACGCCCTAGCTAGTTTTATTTCCATTCTGTCTGTAAGCAAATTTCAGTTCTTTGATATTAATGAAATGAAGTGTTATTTCCGCTGCATCTCTGTATTTATGGTTATGTGTTTATTCTGTTGCATTCCTGCATAAATCCGGATCAGTGGTATCAGAGCGGTCTGCTTTTTTCTCGATCCTTCTTTGCATGTCCCCAACGAGGTCGGGGTATAAGGAGCTAGGGCTTGATCTGGTGGAACCTTTGCAAGATCAGCCTCGCAAACCTCGACGGACGCCCATGGGGGACGAAAAGAAAGATGAGAGAGCAGGAGATCCTATCAAAATATTGCTCGAGGAGGCCCTCGAAAAACAAAGGAACGTGATGATGGATAGCTTTGCTCAGATCCTTCAACGGCTGCCCACCGGCGGCGCATCTGCATCCAGTAGCCACTCTGGAGTTGCGACTCCCTTTAAGGTACAAGTAAATTTCGACATTCCCATATTTGAGGGTCAAATAGACGCAGATGCCGTAGATAGATGGTTGAATCTATTAGAAGGATATTTCTCTGTTCATGACTTTTCAGACCGGGAGAAGATTATTTTTGCACTCCTCAAAGCTTACCCCCATGTTAAGGACTGGTGGGAAACCTACTGTGAGAACAAGGACCAGACAGAACCCTCTCTGTTCTCGGCCGTACCAACTTGGAATTCTTTCCGAGACGCCGTCAAGGAACAGTACTATCCTGTGGGGAGCTATGAGGACAAGTACATACAATGGACCACGCTGCGACAACAAAGGGATCAAGATGTGCATGAGCTGATGAATCTGTTCCATACCCTGCGCACAAAGTTGGGTATCAAAGATTCAGAGAAACATTTGGTGCTAAAGTATCGCAGCTGTCTGCACAGATACATTCAGGAGGAAATGGAGTTCCTCGACATCTCCTCGCTTGGTACGGCATACCAGTATGCTGCCAAGATTGAGCAGAAATTCAAACAGAAGAACCGAGACTTTGGATCTATGAATCAAAAGCAAGGGAAAGGTGCTTCCAAACCACAGAACAAAGGATAGAGCCAAGGCATGGTGGCTAAATACAACCCGTCAAAGCCACAATAAAAGAACAACACCACAAAGCCAAAGAAGGACACGGGAAAGTGGTGTGAGTTCCATAAGAGCTCCACTCACAACAAAAGTGAGTGTCGGGCCAAGCAGTCGCTAGTGGCCGAGATGAGGGCTTCTGAGTCAGATGCATGCTCCGACTCCGAATCAGAACCTGAAAAGGGGAATGAAAAAGGAAAACAGATTATTGATGCGGAGCCCAACGCCACTGTTGCCACTACAAAGGTCCAGAAGGAGGAACCGGAAGATCCAGAGGAGGAGGAACGTCTCTTCCACTCCCAGATGTGGGTAAAGGGCTCCCCTGTACAGTTCATTGTCGATAATGGGAGCCAAAAGAACCTCATTTCAGCAGACGCCGTGAAGCGGTTGGGCTTGCCGACCACAGCTCACCCACATCCATACACCATCGGGTGGCTTCACCAAGGACGAGATCTCCGCGTCAGCCAGCAGTGCCGCCTTCCTTATAGCATCAAGCCCTTCACAGATGAGGTATTATGTGACGTTGCTCCTATTGATGTTTTCGATGTATTATTAGGACAACCATACTTGTGGAAGCGTCATGCTGTGTATGAGTCTCGACCTCGTGCTGTTATTGTTACTTTGGGAAATAAGTTGTACAGGATACCAGAGGTACCACCTCCTATGGCTATCTCTTTGGTTACTGCAAAACAATGCAGTAAGCTCATTTCCCAAACCAGGAAATTCGTTTTCCTGATGATCCGCCCCCAGGGCAAGAAGAAGACTGTGGCCACGACCTCCAGACAGGGCTCCTCTGCACAACAACAACAAATGGATAAGGTTGTGAAGGAGTACGGGGACATATTCACCTCACCCACAGGGGTTCCTCTGCACTGTCAGGTCAAGCACTCGATTGATCTGACCCCCGGTGCGCCGCTACCTAATGGACCGATCTATCGGCGCTCTGTTCTGGAGAATGATGAAATCAAGAGGCAGATTCAGGAGCTGTTGCAGAAAGGTCACATCAGACCAAGTTCATCGCCATGTGGGAGCCCGATCGTGTTGGTACAGAAAAAGGATGGGACGTGGAGACTCTGTATTGACTATCGGGCGCTGAACAAGATCACTGTCCGGAATAGGTACCCAATCCCACGGATTGATGACCTTCTGGACCAACTCCAAGGTGCAAAATATTTTAGTAAGATCGACCTGAAGTCTGGGTATCACCAGGTACCAATTGAACCCTCTGATGTGTGGAAGACTGCCTTCAAAGCTAAGGAAGGCCTTTTTGAATGGCCGGTCATGCCTTTCGGGTTGACGAATGCTCCCGCAACCTTCATGAGGATGATGGACGACATCTTGCGGCCATTCACCAACTCATTCGTAGTGGTGTACTTGGATGACATTCTGATCTTCAGCAATACTTGGGAAGAGCACTTTCATCACATCCGACAAGTCCTCCAAACACTGCGGCAACACAAGTTGTGTGCCAATTTGGAGAAGTGCACGTTTGGCATGACCCAGGTTCAATATCTGGGATACATTATTGATGAAAGGGGGGGTGCATGTGGATCCAGCCAAGATCCAAGTCATTCGGGATTGGCCAGCCCCGACTACTATAACAGAGCTTCGCAGCTTTCTGGGTCTTGCTAATTTCTATCGTAGATTCGTGTTGGGATTCTCTCATATCACTTGGCCCTTGAGTCAAGTCACCAAAGGAGGAGCGAGAGAAAAATTATTTTGGTCAGAACCTCAACAGAAGGCATTCAAAGAATTGAAAAATCGCCTCTATTCTGCCCCAGTGCTCACCTTACCAGACTTGCAGCAGCCGTTTGAGATCGAGACAGATGCCTCTGACTATGCTATTGGGGCAGTTCTTACTCAACAGGGACATCCAGTGGCATATCACAGTGAGACATTGTCTGAGATAGTTCGCAAGTATCCCACCTATGACAAAGAAATGTATTCCATTTTGCAAGCCTGTCGACAATGGAAGCATTACATTTTGGGGAAGGAAACAATCATCCACACAGACCACCGGCCCCTGCAGTTCATACAGACACAAGGGAAGTTGCAGAATGATCGCCATCAGAAGTGGTCCACATATCTGCAACAGTTTCATTTGAACATCAAGGACAAGAAGGGTAGCACCAATAATGTTGCAGACTGCCTCAGCCGACCACCGATCGTGGCGCTCACCACCGTGCTCAACTCTTGTGGGCACGAGACTTCTGATTGGCCGCTTTTCTATGAGAGTGACCCAGAATTCGGCCACACTTACAAGGCACTCTTGGGGGGCACGCAAGTTCCAAATTTTCACCTCCAAGATGCACTTTTATGTCACCTGGGACACCTTTGTGTTCCTTCAAGCGAGCGTGCCAAGATGATATGGGAAGCACACCATGCTTGATTCGGGTCACATTTCTGTGGTCGAGAAAAATAGGTAACACTACGTATCTGGTTTTCTATTGGCTAAACCTTAGAAAGGATGTCGAGAAGCACATCAGATCCTGCACTGCTTGTGCCATTTCCAAATCGACCATCAAGAAGCAAGGCCTATACACTCCACTGCCTACCCCTAGTCGACCTTGGGAATCCATCTCCATGGATTACATGTCGGGCCTGCCTTCTACTAAGAATGGAAATGACTGTCTTTTCGTGGTCGTTGACAGATTCTCGAAGATGGCCATTATGGCGGCCTGTAAGAAGAATATCACAAAATTCATTACCTGCTAAATCAACAAGTATGGGTGCACTTTGGGATCCCACAGTCTATCATATCAGATCAAGATAGCAAGTTCCTCAGCACAATTTGGTCTAGCCTCTGGACAATGTTGGACACAAATCTCACCAAGTCCACAAATTTCCATCCCCAAACAAATGGCTTGGGACAGAGGTCGTCAAATGTATCGATTGTACACATTCTGCGCATGTACAATTCAAAGCATCCATGCACATGGGACGAGAGCCTCCCCTATGTACAACATAGTTATAATCAGGCTCTCCATAGTTCAATCGGCCATAGCCCCTTTCAAGTGGGCTTGGGATTCCAGCCACTATGTCCCATCGACGTAGCCATGCCATTTGCAGCTGCTCAGGCCAATTCATCTCATGTCCAGTTTGAAGTTGACAAAGCAAGTAGCTTCATCGAGCGCATTCAACACATCCGCCAACAAGTTCATGATATATTGGATAGATCCAATGCCAAGTAAAAGCAACGCCATGATCAACACCGGGTGCCACACAACTTCTGTAAGGACAGTATGGCTGCATTTGCAGGAGTGCCTCACCGGACCTCACCGCAGCCTGGCTTCGCTCGCTACGTGCCGTACACCATCACTGCTAAGGTTGTAGGGTTGAATGAGATTTCGAGCTAATATTCCGCCATTCAACCGCACCCGCCAATGTGGATCGCCTTCGTCCTTACTTCCCACCTCTACTGGACACCTCAGACATTGCAGAACAACTCACACCAACAGAGTTAAACCCAGACTGCATGGAACAGGCCACCATAGATTGTATCATGGACATGAAAATTAAGAACACTCGCTAACAAGATGATCCAATCGTATTTGTCCGTCGTCAACTCTCGCAGTACCAAGTGAAAGTGGTTCACCAAGGACCAAGTTCACAGAAATTTCATCTCATGGAGGAACTTAGCGCAATGGGGACCATTGCTTCCTAAGGGGGAGGAATAATGAAGGTGTTTTCCTCCCATTTCTTTGAAAGTCGTCCAATCAAAGGAAAGTATTTACAGAAAGCTATTATGAGAAGGAAATTTTAACAATACTGCATGCACTAAAGAAATGGCCAACTTACCTAATGGGAAGACACTTCAAGGTAAAAAATGATCATGATAGTCTTAACCACCTTTTAGAAAAAATACTATCTTCAAAAGAGCAGCAAAAATGGGTCACAAAGGTGTTGGGTTATGACTTTGAAATAATATACAAAAAAGGGAAGCTAAATTTTGTTGTAGATGCACTATCAAGAAATAATGAAGAGGTGGAAGCATTTCTTTGTGCCATTTCTATTATCCAACTAGATTGGATAACCAAAGTAAGGGATGAATGGAAGAAGGACGAAGAAGTGTTGACACTCATTCAAAAGTTGCAGCAAGATCCTAGTACATCTGATACATTTAGTTGGAAAAATGATTCCTTATGGTACAAAGATCTCCTATATCTTTGTAAGAATTCCCAACTAAAACAAAATATTCTTTTGGAATTGCACACTTCTCCCTTATGAGGACAGTTAAGATTTCTTAAAACTTACCACAGGGTGAAGAAAGAATTTTTTGGGGATGGCCTTAAATCTGATATTAAAATGTTTGTGGCGGAATGTTTGGTTTTCCAGCAAAATAAAGTTGAGACAATTAAGACCCTGTGTGATCTGTGGATATTGTACACCACTATTCCACTTGGGCCCAAATTACTTTTCTCTTTTATTTTTTCGCTCGGCATAACTTAGGGTATTATTTTTAGCAGTTTTTCGGGTCTTGAACTTCCGGAGCCGTTTTGAGGCCCTAAACGACGTTTTTTGGGTATCGTTTACCAACGAATTGGATCATCCAATTCATCCCAACAGTTGTAGTCCTCGGATAGAGCTTTCTAATGATGTATCATGTGCGTCAAACGGAGATAGTATGCCAAAGTTACGTCCCTGGGAAGTTGAAACACCAATTTACCCAAACGGGGCCCATAGTTTTGGCGCTTCATCTCCTAGGGTTAGGTTTTTGGGATGTTTAGGGTTATCCATTGTTTCTCAATAATAAATAGGCCCTCGAGCCTCATTGTAACACAGTTCAGAGGCCTGTAGCCGCCACATCTCTTCTCAGAGATAGCTACCAGTGCCCTAGCTAGTTTTATTTCCATTCTGTCTGTAAGAAAATTTCAGTTCTTTGATATTAATGAAATGAAGTGTTATTTCCGCTGCATCTCCGTATTTATGGTTATGTGTTTATTCTGTTGCGTTCCTGCATAAATCCGGATCACCGTGCTCCTACAAAATTATCCATTCCAAGTCAACATTGGGAGGAGATTTCAATGGACTTTATCATAGGTTTACCTAAGTCCGAAGGAAAGAGTGTCATCATGGTGTTAGTTGATAGACTTACCAAGTATGCACAATTTTTTGAATTATCTCATCCATTTAAATAAATTATATTTGCTACTACATTTATGGACACAATTCAAAAGCTACATGGAAACCCAAGGGTTATTGTGAGCGACAGAGATCCCATTTTTACTGGAATTTTTTTGGACATAGTTATTTTCTTGTTTCGGTACTCAATTAGCTCATAGCGCATCTTATCATCCTCAATCCAATGGTCAAACTGAGATAGTGAATAAATGTTTGGAAGGATATATTCGTTGTTTGGTATCTGATAAACAAACACAATGGGTCAAGTGGTTACCTCTCAATGAATGGTGGTATAACACTTCCTTTCGTACTGCAGCAAAAATTACCCCATTTATGGAACTTTATGGATATCATCCATCGTCCATCACATCATATTTAAGAGAAAGTTCGAAGGTTCAAGCAGTGGAAGATCACATCGAGCATCAAAAAGAAGTTCTCCAACTCTTAAAGGATAACCTGAATTTGGCACAAAATCAAATGAAACAACAGGAAAATCAACATCACAGCAAGAGAAGTTTTGATGTAGGAGACTGGGTATTTTTATGGCTACAACCATACAAATAAATTTCCCTCAAGCAAGCTAAGAAGGATAATAAATTATATCCAAAGTACTATGGTCCTTACAAGGTTTTGCAAAAATTGGTACTATGGAAATACAAATTGGAACTTCCTGCTTCTTCATGAGTGCATCCAATTTTCTATGTTTCATGCTTAAAGAAGGTTATAGGTGAAAATCTTCCAGTTCAAACAATATTTCCAGAACTTGATGAGGAAGGAAAAATAATATTGGAACTTGAAGCGGTCACGGAAACAAGAACTTGACAACTACAAAATCGATCAATTTCAGAGTATCTCATCAAGTGGAAGAACTTACCCACTGAAGATTCTACATGGGAGGATGAGAATTTTATACAGAAGCACCCAAAGCTACTCAAGCATTGAGGAAAACACTTTTTTGAAGGAGAGGGGCATGATAGGTCCCTATATAACTAGTATAGTCCCTTATTATTGTTAGCGTAACCCCCTTATTGTTATTATTGTACCCCTGTAACCCCCATATTGTTATTATTGTGCCCTTAAATTATTATTGGTAGGTCAGCTAGGATTACATTGTGGCTCCATCGAATCCTATATATAGAAATGAGGTTTTGTAATTTGTATCATTCGGTAATTGTTCATTCATGTAATTTATTGGAGGTTTCCCCCCTCGAAGTGGCTTATTTCTAAGGCATTGATATCTATTTTATTCTATTTTTTGACCTGGTTTCACAACACCCATACAACTTTTTCAGATGCATCATTGTGGATGTGGAAAGGTAGAGACCAATTTGGACCTCGAAGGATGGGGGAAGTAGTCAACATTTCCCTAATGAGCTTGAAAGCCTCTTGAAAATGACCAGACAAAATAAACTCAGAATCTTTGTCCAATAACACAAATAATGGTGAAGCCATCTTGTTGAAATATTTGATGAACCTTCTATAGTAACCAGCTAAGCCTAAGAAATCTTGACATAATTATTCTTTTGAGGAGGAGGTACCCTTTTGATGATAGTGATTTTGTTTGGGTCTACCTATATTCCTGCTTGGGATATGGATTATCCTAATGCAACCCCTGCTCTATTTAGGAATTCACACTTTTTTGGGCTCAAGGAGAGATGCATCTTAATGCCCCTTCTTAGTAATCTACCCAAATTGGAGAGAGCTTCCTAGAAGTCATCCCCATATGGTGTGAAATCATCCATGTAGATTTCGACAGAGTCATGGACTAACTCAGAAAAGATGCTTAGGACAACTCTTTGGAAGGTAGCTGGGGCATTGCACAACCCGAAGGGTAGGACTCTATAAGTGAAGGTACCCCAAGGGTAGGTGAACGTAGTCTTATCTTGGTCTTCAGGGCTTATTTTAATCTGATTGTACCCATTGAACCCATCTAAGAAGGAAACAAAATTCTTTCTTGGAAGGCCATCCAAGACTTGGTCTATAAGGGAAATGGTCTTTCTTGGTGGCTTTTTTAAGTTCTCGATAGTCAACACAAATTCGCCACTTCCCATTCTTCTTTAGGACTAGGACAAGAGGGGATACCCACTCACTATCATATATAATATATATGAACCTTACATCTAATAGTTTTCGCGGCTCTTCTTTGACTATATCCTTCAAATCCGAGTTCATCCTTCTTTGGGGTTGTCTCATAGGCTTACATCCTTATTTGATGTAAATTTTATGTCTTCATACTGAATTATGCACCCCTTTCATGTCCTTGTAATCCGAAGAAAATTGTTCAAGTTTTTCTTTCAAAATATGGCATAGCTACTTCTCTTCTTCATTCGATAGGTTTGGGTTGATTTTCAGAGATTTGGATGGGCCAAACTTAATAGCCTTGGGGGTTTTAGAGGTTGACTCAACTGAGTGAACTTCCATCCAAGGTTGGATTTCAAACTCTTTGACTAAGGTTTCGAGAGGAATGTTAGTGGAGGACTATTTTTGAATGGCATGGTTGATGAGTTCATCTTCATCAAGCTACCCCCCTATAAGAATAACATATATGGTACACATAGGGGTAGTGTTATATAACTCATCCTCTTCATCCTCCAACCATATAAGGAGATCGTGATCATCGGAAGGCTGGGCTGGAGGATATAACTCTAGCTGTTTAGACAAAGGCCCATTTTTGATAGTCATGTTTCCAACCTGAAAAATAATATAAGTATTTGCAGTGGCTAACCAAGGTCTCCCTAAGATGATAGGATAACCATTAAACTTGGTTTTTAGTTGCAGGACCAGGAAATATGTAGGATACTCCCAAGAGTCAATGGTAACCATAACATCCTCAACCATTCCTTCTGGAGTTATTGTGGATCAATTTTCAAGTTGTAGAACTATTTTGGTTTTCCTCAAATTCCCTTGGAGATTAAGTTTCAACATAGTTTCCTTGGTCATGATATTGATGGAAGCCCCTAGATTAATCATAGAGTTGGGGACTATGACACCATCTATATGTACATAAAAAATTGTACTACCAGGGTCTAGGTACTTTGGAAATATCACTCTTCCTAGCATCAGGTCAAATAATTTTCCTACCACATTGATGGTGGTGGTATCTCTCTTCCTTCTCCCAGGTTTCTTGAATCACTTTTTTTTTATGAGCCTATTGTAGATAGAGACATCCTTAATGGCCTGAATAAGTGGTATCTTTACACACAAATTTTCCATGTCTCCTAGGAGTTCAACCTCCTTTGGGGTGTGCTAACTAGAGTGGATCAAGCACTCAGGAAAAGAAGGTTGTTGGATCTGAGTGTTACCTTCTTCCTTTTTCTTCTCAATCTATATAGGTGGATATGGAGGATGGTTTTTTGGGAGTACTCTTCCTTACCTTAGATTAACCTTTTTTATCTCCATAGCATAAGCTATATAGGATCTTTCTCCACTAGGAGCCTACTATTTCTGTCTATTTTTTGGGTTCAGATTGGGTTGTGAAGGTATTTGAGGTAGCCTAGGTGGAACAGCATGAGTAAGCTAAGGTTGAGGTTGTGGTGAAGGCATTAGAGCAGGTGGTTGATTTTGTTGAGGCCTCCACCCTTGGGATGGATTGTTCCATAGAGGTTGTTGTGGAACATACTGCTGAAATGCTTGATTCCTTGGCTAAGGATGATAAGGAGGGCTGTAAGGCCAAGTAGGAGGTGTAGAACAGGAAGGAGGAGTGGGGGTGTACAAAGGTTGCATGGGTGCACTCTGAATTTTGTGATAGTAAGAGTAAGGTGCACCTTGCATACCTTTTTGATATGGACGAGAGCTTTGAGGCCTTCTCTAGTTGATGAAACATAGTTGCTATGACATTGCTTCCCCACCTTGATATACAACCTTAAGTCCTGATCAGGAGGGACACTTTTCTGTGGCATGATTCTCCTCACAAACTAAGAAAACCTCTATGACATTCAGTGGACATTCATTTCTTGGGTGCTTCTGGGTACATCTAGGAAAAAATATGGGCAGTGCTATCTCTGCTTCCTCTTGCTTCCTTTTAACCTCCATTCATTGTCCATTTTCAAAGAAAGGGTGTGCATCATGTCACTCTTGAAGTCCTCTAGCATGTTTCCAATCTCATGTTTTATGGAGGTGGAAGAGGAAGGGGTATTGGATGTGTTTTGGCCAGCTCTGCCTGTCTTCCTAAATTCCCTAAAATGGTTCTAGAAGATAGTTTTGATTATTTCATAAGGAATTTGGTAGATATATCCTCCTGATAGAATATTAAAGGTTTCTATCATCTCTTCTCTGATCTCGCGAAGAATTACAAGATTAAGTGATGCAGAATCAAGAGTACAGTTGGCTCTATTATATTTTAATTGAAACCTCTATTCATAGTCCTTTAGGGATTCATCAAGCCCTAGAGTCATACTAAATATCGCATCCTTATCTTCCTTGGACCTACAGTAGTCTCTCTACTTGTCATTGAAGGTATCTTTCATCTGTGCCCAGGTGGTGATGTTGTCCCTAGGAAAACCCATGAACTAGCGCAAGGCTAAATCCTTAAGAGTGGATGGGAATAGCTTCAAATTATAATCATTAGAAGTGTAGTCATAAGTCCCATAAAAAAAAAAAAATTCAAACATGAATGTGTCAGGATCCTTAGAGATAAGTCCATGGAAGTATGGAAGAGATGAGGGGCTAATGTTTTTCATCTTAGTTTCCCCATCTACCTCTCTTATGGGAAAGGCTGTCAAAATCCCAGGCATGGTTAAGATAGGTGAAGCAGGTCCCTCAGTTGGACCAAGGTCTTCTTCTTCTTCCCCAATAGGTTCCTCAGAGTATTCAGAAGGCTCTCCTATAGGAAGTTTAATCTCACTTCCACCGAATAAGAGTGAAGGGTGGCTAGGAGGTGATGTGGGGGTTTTAGGTAAGATTTGTCTTTGAGAATTCCTACTCCTATGAGCCATGAAAATTATCTTTTTTTTTCAATATTTTTGAAATAACATGAAAAGAAAGGAAAGCAGAAAAAAATGCTAAAAAAAAATCAAAGCAAATACTAGACACCTCCCCGGAAATGACGCCAAAAAGTGGTGAGCCTTGGTATTGAACCAAGAGTGATGCAACTCCCAGGGGCCCCCCTACTTTACTTGATCAACCCAGGGTTTGTACAAACTTGGAGGTGATAGTGCTATATAAACAACAGATGAATTCTACTCATGTCATCCTCTTCTACTCTACGAAAGGGTGCTACTTCTAGGGGTTCTCAGTGAAGTTTGTCACACTTCAATGAAACTAAAATAAATTGAAAAAATCAAATGACAGAAAGGAAACTAAAATAAATTGCTAAAAAGAAATGATAGGAAATGAAACTAATTTAAATTGTTGAAAATAAATTACAGGAAAGGAAACTAATTTAACTTGCTAAAAAGAAATGGTAGAAAAGAATTTAATTTAAATTAGAGATAGGAAATGACGGAAAAGGAACTAATTTAACTTGCTGAAAATATGGAAGAAAATAAACTAATTTAAAGCACACTTGACTTGGCTAATCGGCTAAACACATGCTACTTATCGTATGCTCTATCTACCATGCTTCTATCCATGCAACTATCCATGATCTAACTAAACTTGAGAAAGTGTTTCTTGTAGTTCGGAGAAAAGGGGGTTAAGGGTGCTAAGGGAAGGATAAACACATGAAACAAGGCTTAGAAGTGTGAAAGATGGTTTAGAATTTATTGAAACTTATGATATCAAAAATATTATTTGGATTGGGAGGCTTGAAATATGCGATGGTGGAGTTATAATTTCTGGATAGAAATGCGATATGAGATATGTGAAATTGCAATCACAATATAGCAAACCAAGCAAAGTGACAGAAGTGTTGTTCAAGAAGCGGATGCAAAATGCGAAATACAATATGGGAAGGTGATGCGATATGTGATTGGTGATGTGGAAGTAGGATCAGTGGCAAAGTGCGATGACAATATGGTAATCGGCATCGGGAGCAGGAAGGATTAACGGGAAACACATGAAAATGTGATTTGTGATTGCAGTAAGTATTCAAAGGAAAAAAGTGAAAAGGTTGAGAAATGCGATGGGATAAAGTCTGTGACATGCAAAATGTGACAGGATGACGTGGTAGTAGGGCCAGCGACAACAATATAGCATTGGCATTTGGAGTTGTAAGTGTTAACGGGAACCAAATGAAAAATGTGATTTATGATGAGTGAAGTATGGTAGCGGGAGTTTCGAGGAGAAAAGGAGGAGTTCCAAATTTGATGGTTTTTGTGAATAAAAAGGGTGTGACAACTGATAAGAAGAGAAAAAGGAGGGGAATGGAGGCACAACAACAAGGTTCAGAAGCATGACACAAAGATGGAGGGGGATTGGAAAATAACCCGGAGCGGCTGAATGGACTTCTCTGGAACTTTTGATGCTTATCGCTGCAAACAACCCTACCAATTCATGCACAAAAATTAGATGAATGTGCAATAATACAGTGAAAGAAAGGCTAAAAATGGTAATGAAACTCTACCCTATTCTCAGAAATAGTGAACATAAATAAATTTTTGAGTCTGTCGGAAGGTTCACTCTCCTCAAGCTCTATTGATAGAGATGAGAAGGGAGGTCTTGATCCAAAACTTTTAGTTTTTTCTCCTCTATTCTATTACTCTTAAGCAAATGAAACCTATAACAGCACACTGAAAGCAAAACTAAATGACAATGAAACTTTTGGAAGCAGATCTACTGACAACAAGAAAAGAACAAGTACAACAGAGAGGTTGAGGAACATGAATTGGGCCCGAACCCACACGCCTAGCTCTTTGAAACTTAAATCAGTAAAATGAAAGAAATCTTCTCATTTCATGAAAGAATAGTCTCATACATTTATCAAATTTTTATCGCTAAGTACAATAATCAAAATCTCAATAGCTTGCAGCAAAGTTCCCAATAAATTTGAAATTTTTCCTAGCTCTAGCTCTGCTTTATTTATTGTATAGTGCAACTGCCAACAACTCCCTTGAAAATAGTGATTGAGTCCACTTGAATCCAAGTAAACATATATTCAGTGCACTTTGGTCTTTGAGTTGCTTGGATGCCTCTGGAATTCAAATTGTTGGAGAGAATCCTTAGGGATCCTTTGACTACCTTCGAGAGTTAAGGACGGTGGAAAATCCTCCTATAATTTCTCCTTGTTGTCTCCTTCAATTCTTTATTTTAAAATATTCAAAAATAATGCCAATTACTCATGGTTTTTGGCACTCAACCTCATAGTAGGAATTCAGAGTAGTTTGCCTTAATCACCACCTATAATAGCATCATAAAACCACATAACAATAAAAATTCAAGAAAAATATATTTAAGAAGGCAAAAAGGTGACCATTAACCCCTCCAAATATGTCTAATGATGGAGCTCATCACATGGTAGCTAGTTGTAGAAGCATATTTTTCACATCTTACCGAGAAAATGTGTATTAGTTCGGAAAAAAAAAAAAATAGGACCAACCATTAAGAATAATTGTGTTTTTGATAGTTATTATTACTCATGCAACCTATTTCAATGTAAGGCAATTGATTGCAGATCTAGTACATGGATTTGTGGAAAAATTAATCCAAGGTGGAGATATGATATGAAAAATAGAATATCACTTGGCCTCATATATTTTTCATGTGATGTATTATGTGTGCCAAAATATTGTCATATGTCTAAATATTCTAATTTATCCAAATTATTCAGGCCATCCAGTGAAAAGGAGAAGGATATTTAGAATAGACTTGGAAGAAAAATTGAGAGTGTCCATGTGAAGAAGTAGCCTACTATGATGTGGATTAAGGAGGAAAAACAAATAAAGTGTGGGACCACTCTATGCACATTTGATAGTGATGATATATGGAATATATATAGTGGGTGTTCCCATTACATGTCAGGGGACAAGAGTGGTTTTCTCTCCTTGAAAAATACCAAAGATGGGCATGTGATTCTTGGTGACAACACACCTGCTAAGGTGTTAGGAAAATGAAAGGCTAGTATTGGTGATGAGGATTTCAATGCAACTGATGTGCTACTAGCTGAGGGATTGAAGCACAATATTGTAAGTGTAATTTAGATGGTAGATGGAGGAAATGGAGTGATGTTCAACACCAAAGGATGTTGCATCAGGAAGAAGAAGTCCAAGATAGTTATTTCCAAAGGTATTAGGACTACAGATAATGTGTATGTGTTGAAGGGGAGAATTAGAAAAATTAAGATATTAAGGACAACACATTCCTCTTCCAATTATGAGTAGGATAGATCAACGCCTTGTGTAGTACATAGTTATTTGATGCATATTCATGATCGAATTACAAGTGCATGAGAGGTGCATAGCCTCAGAGGGAGAACATGTTATCATGATGGATTGATGGAGATGAGTAGTAGTAGCATTGTATGTTCATGGGTCTCATGCACATTCGGGTTCCTAGGATTAGCCTGCCTATTGGAGGTATAATTAACTCATGTAGAGCTATGTATTTTTTGAGGTTTTTGTGGATTTCTTTCCATTTTATTAATTACTTTCACTCATTTCTTAGTAGTGGCCTTACATATGTTTTAATCAGTGAAAGAGTACACTTTTCAACTATATATATGTTCTTGGTTCTCATTGAAAATTGGTTGAAAGGTGTATGCATAAATCATGAGTATAGGAGAAGGTACTTTTAGCCATATGTTTCTACATGTACTCCTGATATTATGGATGAAATGGCCCATGAAATCGAATTTTATTTGGTACATTGTTTTAGGATAATTTGATGAAGACATGCATTAGGAGGAGATAATATTTTGGCCATGTAAATCACCTTCAAGTGTGTTGATGTTATATCTATGCATAGAGAGAGAATATGTGTTGGGATTCTTTGTAGTGAGTCTATTGCTTCAGCCACGTATGCACTTATGTGTGCAATATCATCATTATAATCATTATTTCTTTCATTATTGGTTGAGTGTTATATACATAGGAGAGTGTTAAGAGTCTTGGTATACACATTGGAGAGAGTCATATGAGTCTTGGTCGTGCATGAGAGATGGTCTAAAGAGTTGTTTAGCCATGGATGTGCTATTGGATGTAACTTATTTTAGCCATGTGTGGGGTATTATATCTCTCTGATATAGCCATGTGCTCATATTATAAAGACATATACGTTGTTTCTTCATCATTAGGCCTATTGATTGAGAATCATTTGGTATAATCATTCATTGAATAGTGTCTTCATGATAGTTTTCTTCAGACATATATCAGTTGTTTGGAGGAATTGTGCAACCATGATATATCATTCTAGTAGCCACGTATTAGGCATATGAAGCCAAGTAATCATTGCATATATTTTGGCCTATGAGGAGAAAATTACTCTATGTGACAAGGAGGCATTGGAAGTAGTAGATAACATGTACAAAAACATGGAAATATGTTTGCAACCCCATTACATGTTTAGGGGGAACATTTTTATCCCAAAAATAGTAGGACGTGAATGGTGTTGGACTAGATTTGGCATGGTGTTACCTTGTTGGTATAAGGAGATGATTAATTTTCATTTGTATATCAGTTGATATCGATAGTGTTCAACATAGGGATAAACCATACTTTCCTTCCATTTTCCATTAATGTCAAAGGGGTAGAATGACAACCTATTATAGGTAAATTTGGGCACCATTCCCAATGACCTAGTTAACTAGACATCATCTCCAGAACCAATGAATAGGGTCTATCATCCCCTATCATTTCAATTGTTACATTCCCTAGAACAAAGAACAAGAAAAATCATCCATGACTTTCATTGAAAAGGTTTCCAAGATTTGGAGTTTATATTATATCATATGAGAGCTCACCAACACTTCCTCTAAAAGGACTACGTGCATTGCATATGTAGGTAACCCCACTCAAGGTTTCTTTTCAAAGCACTTCCTGACACTCATGGGTGCATTGGTCACATTGGGAGCGAAATTCTCATTGTTCCAGAATCTCCACTTGGCCAGTGCCTTATAGAAGAGTTCACATGTGTCAAACTTCGAATCCAAGTGTCCATTTGATACCTCTGAGACTGGGAACATGTCTTGCATATTATTAGAAAGTCATTGATTTTAAAACTACCTTTAGCTCCTCTATAAATTGAGCACAGATCCTAGTGTTTGATAAGGAAGAATTTGAGTAGAGAAATGCTGGTGGAATTTTAATTGAGGAATTGATTTGAGTGACATGTTGCTGGACAGATGTGCATTGTGATGAGGCTGGGATGCTGTTGGAGATGGTGACACTAAATCAATCATTAGGTTGTAACCTCCCCTTCTATCCATTAATAAATATTTCTGCTTACTTTCCCACATATATATCTGTATAAGCTTCTGTATTTGATATTATGAATTCTTATCTCATGTATATGGTTCATGTTTCATTGATTTAAATGAATAACTTGAATAGACATCTGTATTATTGCCATCTTTTGTTGTTTAGTGTTCATCTGTGCAGGAAATATTTTGGTGATCTAGCTCAGATTTGAAGCTACAGCAAGAGCGATAGAAGGAGAATATGAATCACTTGGACTCTAAGTAAGTTCTTTGATCTATTCTGTGTGTCTATTTACTGTTAGGAAAAGTAGTTTCAAAGTATTTAACATGTTGTTCTAGATGAGCGCTACATCTAGGGAATAAAGTTTTATCCGTAATCCATAATTTCACATAACAAATTGGCGGCTCTACTGGGAAGTTTACCCTTCTAGTGTATTTGCCTCTGATTTTCTATGTTTATTCACCCAGTAGCATTTACTCAAAAATATTAGGCTTTTTGAAATCAAAATTTGCATTAGAAGTGCGTTAAACAGTTGAATTTTCATTCTCTGACTGTGCTCAATGCACTGTTGAACAAGACACATTGCTTTTCATAGCACTGTCTCCCTTCTAGGGGTGTGTTACAACACACTGTATCTCCTTAGAGATTGTGTTTCCCCCTAGAATCAACCAAATTCCATTGAGTTTGTCATTTCATTTGCTTTTAGTTTGTTGTTTTTTGTGTTTTAAAGAGCTTGATACCTCAAATTGACCAGTGACCTTACTTACTCCTTCCTCATTTAAAATAAAAGTTTGTTCAATGTTTATTTAAATCATTTTTCTTTATCATTGATGAATTACTTTCAAATTATTTTCGTTGCTACATTAGATCCATTTTCTTTTGAAAAGGGAAATTGTCGTTAAATTCTTCAATAGGAGAATTTTTTGTTAAATACCTCATTTTTCCTTCAAAAGAGAAATTGTTGTTTAAATTCTTCATTTCTCAAAAGTTAAAGGCATTTGTTTTTATTGATTTGATGCACTTAGTTTATATTTAATTATATAATATAGATATAGATAACATAGTTCTATAACTATTTAACATAGTGTGCTCTTCATAATACTAGAAGATGAGTGATGCTCAACAACATTTTTAGACTCAAGTTTATCTATAAATTGTAATTTTCTTTAAAATTTCCACTACTCAGATTTATAGAATGATTTTAATTTAAATATATGAAAACTATATCGCTTAGTTCCCACCAATAAATTTATGAGTTGAGTAATGATTTTGTAACTTACACTTCCTATATTAACAATAAATTTTATTTAATTTGACTCCATATCAATATAATAATGACGTAAATGTAGAATAAATAATTGTGAACTATAAGTAATTATGGAAAACACTAATAAGACACTTGGAGTAGCAATTCCAAAGAAAAAAATGTAATCTAAAGCTATATCTAGCTACGTTAACTAGATATAACTATAATAACATCTCTCTCTCTCTATATATATATGTGTGTGTGTGTGTGTGTGTGTGTGTGTGTGTGTGTGTGTGTGTGTGTGTGTGCTCTCAAGTTTCAGCAATGCATCATTGATACATACATTAAATCCATTATGAAAGGTGCATTTAAAGTGAATAAAAGAATTTTGACTCTTTTCTAATTTGTAGCATATTGTTTCATTAAGTAGTATGTTGTAGAAACATTGGCTTCATATCCTTTCACCTAGTACATGTCATGTGCTAAAGTCAAACATTATAAGAACTTGTCTTATGGGGTATTTGACCGGCATGAAAATTTATTAATTTTGAAAATAGGGTTATTTTATTTTTTTACATATATTTATATATTTATGTTGTATGAATAAAATGAATTATTTAGAAATAGGAAAATGTGTGAAGTTATATTTGATCATCTCTTTCTATTTTTTTTCCATGAAACTCAATACTTTGGTTGATAAATTATTGGAAAAAGGACTCTAAAGTTTAGGAATTTAAGATAGATTATTCTACTTGAGTTTAGAAATAGTTTTCTTGTCAACATTCTTTCTAAGTCAATTCTTTTTTGTTAGATTAGTTTATATGTATTATATATGTAATAGTTTTGTATTATATGTTATAGTTTACTCAACGTTTTTTGCTTGGAATAGTTTATATGTATTATATGTAATATGCAAAGGCATCACCTATATGCTCCCCTACCATAGGCCATCATAGTGTGGGTGGATCTAGTATACATGGTCATGCTCATGGTAAATCACATAACCCAACCAGAGTGCATGTTCCTCTCATATATCCTTACTCTAAAACCAATCAGAGTGCCATAGGAAGTGTTTTTGTCTCTGTGGATGATCATGATATAGATAGTAGAATTTCTTCACTAGTTATAGGTACACCACGTGCATTTTAAAATTATATTTCAAATTTAGTTTTTATGTCTTGAAATTTTATTTAATTTTTAAGTCATCTTCAATTTATGTGTTCGAATTTAATGTTTATGCTATTATGATTCTAGTTTGTTATACATATGTTAAATAATTTTTATGATTTGTAGACACTCATAAGGGAAAAGTTGAGGATCACAGTACAACGTTGATCATGGGATGTTGCTACAACAACCAGAATCAAAATAGAGGATGTTAGGGCCCAACATAGATGGATCACACGATAGTTGGGTAACATCTCTCCTGGTTCACCTACTAGGAATAGTTTTTCTTTGATGGTATATAACCTCGATATGTTTATCGATACATACCAAAGTGAGGGTCGACAAACCTGCCTCCTACATTCCATACAAAGGATTAAGATGCAGGAGATTAGAGGCCCACATACTTGGGAGGCAGTGAAAGATGCCACCAAGGACATTGATGTTCATGGGGAGTAGTTAGACAACCCTCCAAAGAATCATGATAGACATTAAGGTCTGATTCCACTCATATATTTTAATAATTTTGATTTGACCCCTTTTGTTTATGACTGATTCATTGGATCTTGGGGCCAGTTCCCCCACCTTGACTAGGTCTTCTATAATTCAAAAAGAATATATATGCAGTGTTCGTGCTACATATAAGGCCATATTACACTAGCACCGAATCTGAGTTTTATGGACCTAGCTCGCGACATGCCTATGATTATGATGGGGCTCATAGGGATCCTGGGCATGAACCACCACCTTTGAGATTGTTTCCACTACCATCTCAAAGTGTGGTATTGATGACAAATGTAGGGGAGCCATTGCAGCTTGATGTTGAGACTAGGAATCCTATTTCACATACCATGCATACACTGTTGGCAAGTTCACATGTTGTATTACATGGAGATATTAATAAATCACCATTGTTTCCTCGTAACCTGCTAGTTACATTATATCATGATCCATATCTTGTGAGTCTTCTTGTTGACCAAATTTTTTCATATGCATGTATGTGTCATGATGTCAACTGTGATACTTGGAGGGTACAAATCCTTTGTGACAAAAATCAGGTACATATATATGAAAATTTTGACTCTTATTATCAAATTATACGTTAATTAATTTAATTTAGTTTGTATTAGATTGAATTTATATTAATAAGTTCATGATAAAATGTACACATATCCCAGCTACATGGATGGGATTACGAGGTCATCTAAGGGGGTAGTTGATAAGCTAGAGTAGCCTCCAATAGTGCATGTTTCCATGGATTCTCATCCACGTCCACTTCCATCGCATAACACTAATGTGGAGGAGAGTCACTATGTACGGCCACATGGAACAACAATTGAGGTAATCTTTTTTAATCCTAAGATTTCAACATTTTTTAAGTTATATGCAAGTTAATTAATTCATAGAATAATTATAATTTGTCTTTACCATTATGTACACAGGCCCATATGGAGAGTGTTTTTGATGTCATAGTTATGTGGATGCATGTGTCATACGCTAGGTATAGAGGAATTTACGATGTGGGTCCATTTATGTAGACCCAAATATTTGATCCACAATAAAGGGAGCACTTAACCCAAATTAATTAGACCCCCATCCTACATGACTTGCATTTGGTCTCGAATATGGTTAGTAGAATCAAATATGTAATTAAATGTGGTTTAAAATCATTTATTTCCATTTTTTTGTATTTTGTACAAATAAATCTAATTATTTTGTATTTGAATGTGTTATATTGCAGCACTAGATTATGGATGATTACTTTGTGGATCACAACTAACATAGGTATTTTGGTGGTACTTAGAGTGGATATTTTGTATATTTTCAAGCCCATTTCATAGGGCACATTCAAATGTGATAAATACTTTGTATATTTTCATACATGGATAGTTTATTGATGTACATGAACATTATTTCAATTTATGGATATGTTTTATATTTGTAGACAATCCTCGACTGAAGAACTATGCCAAAGAATCAATTAGGAGGGGTATTGATTGAAATGAATGACCCAAATATGCAAATACTTATCTACGCATATAATTATTAATCAATTTAAATTAATCAAAGTGTTGGTGTTTCATTATAAAAACATCAAAATTTTATAAGTTCCTTGAAGGAATCATTAAGAATAACTTAAAATACTAAATATCATTATTGAACATCTAATCAATTGATCTGAGATGAAACATATAGACGTATCTCTATAGTAAACACAATATGTTTAAGTATAACATAGAAGAATTAATATGTTAATTTACGAGTATAAAATTAAAAAAATTGTTTAATTATAACAAAATATAGAAAATAACCTTGCTATGGATTTTGGGGAGACTAATATTTAGTCCAACCCTTCCAAATTTCCTACACTATCTCAAAAATATCTAGAAATAGATTGTGAAAATCACTAGAAAACACTCACACACACATAAATATTGCATTAATGGAAAACGAAATCCTTCTATTATCTTCAAGATGAAAATATTACAATAGTATCACTCCAAAAATATACTTCAGGTGTCAACCCTCAATTCAAATTGCAAAGTATAGATAGAATCTTTCGAAACATTTAGTCTATTACAACTTTTACATGAAAATATAAAACTTTATCCAAAATAATTTGGATAATCTTAATAAACATGAATAAATAAAAATATCCTTGAAATAATCTACTGGAACCACCTACTATTCAAGGATCTCGTTCCCAATTGCTATATTTAAACTCAAACTCTTCTAATTGTGCTCCTTTTTTTCTAATCCTTACCAAAATATTGCGTGGAAATTTGCTTCTTATTCAATTTATGAGTTCAACAAACTTATCCCATTGATAATCATATACAAATGAAACCTTTATCACCTTTTTATAAGCCTCATATACCTCTATATACTTTTCAAAAGTTTGTTTATTGCCAAAAATATAATGAATTTAATGTGAAATAAACAAATCATCAGATATACCTTGACAAAAAAATTTAACTTTTGAAAATTTTGATTTTTTTGTTGCTATCTCATGTTGTATTTTTTTATAATCTCCCTTATGAATTAACTGACCAGGAGAATCCCTGAATGATGGGATTCCTTTCTGTTGAATACTAGATAACTTTTTTTGAAATCTCTTGATATGAACTTCTAAATTTTCACATTTGTTTTCTAGCTGCAACATTAAATTATTATTAGTCATACTTTCCTTACTTCAAGGTCTACATCTATCCTATATTCTATCCTCGTTTACTATAATTCTTCATTGGTTTTCAAATTTAGGATTTTGAAGATTCTGGTTGCCTCTCCAGGTTTTTTGACCAACTCTTATTTGATACCTTCAATGGATCTTTTAGATTTCTCCAATACTTTCTCTTGTTCAAAAATGATTTCTATGGAAAACCAAAAACATGAAATTACAGAATTTATATCTATCCAAATTTCGTTCTTAGCTTCTGATAAATTTTGTGCAATAACTTATTCATCCAAATACTTTTCAATTTGCATTGTAAGCTTGAAATTATTCTGCACCTGTGAAATGTATTCATTGTCTACTTTTATTTTATTTTACTCTTCCCATTGTAGTGATTCCTTCAACTTCTCAATTTCTACATTTATCAAAGATTTATAAACCATTTCTTTGGATAATTGTTATTTTGAATCATGACTTTTTTATCTCGTCTCCACTATTGAAACTCCCACACATACATTTTTTTCTTTTTCCTTGAATAGCTTTTCCATCTCTACCTCCATTTTAACTATTTATAAATTTAGCTCCACAATCATCTGCAACATGTTTTCCTTTTGTTTCTAACTTTCTCCAACTTGCTAAGCCTTAGGATGCTTTTTTTTTTGGTAACTTTAATTTCCCACACAATGATTGGATATATGCATTTCTATTTTATTTGACCACCTGAGCTACATCAACATCATTGCGATCTAATCCTACTTTGATAGCAATATCTTCTAATGTTTTTATCGTTTTACCTTTGGCCAATGATGACATATTTTCTAAATTCAATTGAGAATGAATGTTATTCAAAGAAGTTTGCAATATTGAAACAACCATAGTAGAACTTTTCAAAGAAGAGTAGATCATTTTACTCGCTTTATTAAGTAAATATATATGTTCTATAGGGAGAATTTGTTTTTTATCAAAAGAAAATAAAGAGATTTTAGTCTTTGGGACTGGAATGTTTGGCTCAAGAAATGCAAATTGAAACCACCCTCTATCAGGATCTAGTGAAAATAACAATATTTTTGATAAATGATGTTTTTTCCAAAACTCATAATATGTAGCAGAATTTAGAAACTTATTCATTTTCTTCATTTCTCTTAATTTATAAAAATTATTGACCACTAGACGAAGGAGGAAAAATGCATGAGTTATTTTTTCATCATTCTGCTATAGCGTAAACACAACACAACATTATTGTATTTTAAGCCTTTGTATTCCTAGCTTATGATGATTCTCCTTCTGTTTGCTTAGTAATTATTTGAAAAATCTAAAATATGTTGAATTAGACTATTAAATGATCGGTAAATTCTTTCACCTTTTCTTTTACGGTCATTTTATTTTGGAAGAGATTTTTCCAATGCTATTCAACTTGGCACCTCTTCTTCAACTTTTTGTAAATTGTTTTCCGGAGCTAATTTCTACTGAAGTATGATAGCTAAAATTATTCCCAAAGGATCATCAGGCCATACAGAACTCATTTTAAAATTCATTTGAGTTGACAAATTATTCTTCTCTATCATGTTCTCTGGTATTTGCTATGAAAGGGCCAATTTGAGCTTTTAATTTAAACTGATCATTTTGTTTCCTGGACGCAAATTGAGATTCATCTACATTCAGGATCTAACTTATGAACTCCAAAGAAAAATTCCTCATTAGAATAAATATTGGTAACTTGTAGGGTGACAATTCACAACTGCAAACCCTCATCTTTGTGAAACTTTGATATAAATACCAATTTCCAACTCACTTAAATGAAAAAATTCTCATAATTTTAGTTGAGAACCTTAGGACTACATGAATACTAAGAAGAAAGAGTGGTAAATAAATAAATTGTCTAACAAAATCATTGAATGAATACTCTTTTGAATTATTACTATCTAATGAGGTCTAGTGAATAACATGTTATGTTCTCCCCTATGAATCCAACTTTTGTAGTGGCATCTTAAACCTCTAAACTTGATGGTGTATGAATAGGTAATCTAAAATGAACTAATGTTTCAAAGACATTTCTGCATTGAACTTTAGGAACTGCTCAAGAACTTTATTTGAGATAAACTCGCTAAAATTGAATAGGAAAAAATGATTTTTTCTAGATGAAAAGACAGACATGAATCCTATAATAACTTCATCAACCCATTCATCACTTTGATAACCTAAAATAGATCAAACCATGGAAATTTTATATCTACAAATTTTAGGAAATATGGCTAAGGAATAAGGTGGATTATGATGCATCAATTTCGATCCTTCTAGTAAGAATGACTAAAATATAAGGGCTCTCTCTTGAAATGTTAGATTTTGGTAAATTTCCATTAATGACTCAACTGAAAAGGAATGCCGAGAACTTGGAGGAATAATTTGCAAGCTTGAAGAGTAGACTCTAGTGCTATATAAATAAAAAATTCACATTTTTTGGCTACTGTTGCTCTCTTAGTGGGGTAAATATATGCATTTTCACTGGGATACAAACTCAAGATAATCATGAGTCCAATGAAATAAAAAATAAGGTAACAAGGATTCTAAAATATGAACTCATCACTATCCTCTTCAAAATTTTAAAAAGCCCAATTATGCAATTCATACAAATGAAAATCACACTTGGTCTCTACCATTTTAAAAAATAAGTATACGAATGATAATTCATCTAAATTTAGGACTACATGAAGCATGGGGTTTTCAAGCGATGACGTAATTTTTCCTTTCCAAGTACTCTTTTTTAGATTGAACAAAAAGTAGGAAGATTTGACTATCTAGCAAGATTGAAGATGTGGATAGAAACACCTATGTGAACTTGGAACTTTTTTTTGTTGACTAGTCATTTTGTGAACAGTCCAAACCTGAGCGAATGACCAGACAAATTTGGACAAATTTTGATTTTATAGGAAATTTAAGTACCCATTGATGATTTTAATGACCGAAGCATTTAACAGTTTTTTGAACGTTGGTGGTAATCAATTGCAATTTTTTTGGCTATGAATTGACAAGTAGTATAGGAAATAACGGGAATATTTTGATAGATTAGATAGCAAAAGGATAATGGATGGATAGAATTGGAAGAAGCAATGATTAGCAGGAAGGAAGTTTGAAAGGCATGGGTACTAGGTGGTATGTGGTTTTAGGAGAGGCAATTGCACAATGCACGAGTTCGAGCCACGTAGGTTTCCATGGTTTACCAAAACCATTGATTGCGGACCCATCCACCCCTTTTTTAAATGTTGAGAGTGCGAGGGGGGCTTGGCGGTTCCCACAATTAATCGTGAGCTATTTATTGTGGTGGATAAAATCTTAGCCATTGGAGAAAACACAGAACTTAACACACTTTATTGGTGGAAATTACAATAGTTTAAAAAAATATATATTATTTACTAAAAAATCAAAATTGAAGTGGCATTTATAAAATATGCCAAGTTATTACAAAGTACAAGAATAAAAAAATTATTTCAAATTTATAAAGAAAAACTTCAAAAATTTGACTATGTAATAAATTGTTACAACATCGGCTCCATCTGGGGACTTCTCCCCCCTGTGAGATGTAGAGAACATGCATATCCGTGTGCTTTCTCCTCAGCCTAAGGAGTCATTGCTGTGAGAAAATCACAATTGATTTGTAAATGTAAACAAACTGATATTTACAATGATGATAAAGAACTTAGTATTAAATGTAATTTTTCAAATATCTCCCATTTACAGCCAATGAGAAATAGATTCCTTCTAGGTTTTGAATGGTGAAAGTATTATTCCCTTTGACCTCTCCAATATTGAAAGGAACCAACCAAATATTGTCAAACTTTCCATGTTTTACTTTGTCTTATCTTCTTCCATCCCATCTCAATACTAGATCTCGTTGTCTAAAGTCTCTTTTCTTCGGGCCGACCTCTCCAATATTGAAAGGAACCAACCAAATATTGTCAAACTTTCCATGTTTTACTTTGTCTTATCTTCTTCCATCCCATCTCAATACTAGATCTCGTTGTCTAAAGTCTCTTTCTCTGGCCTTCTTTTCAAATAAAGTCTTCATCGTGTCCTAATATTGGAGTATATTATGTTGAAATTCTTCCTTGTCTTGATTGAATTCAATAATTTTATTGATCCTCATAGGAATCCTGTAATATTTTCATCACTGGAAATGATAATTTAGGAAAAATAGCTTCAGTACCATAAACTAGTTCAAATGGAGATTTTATAGTATCTCTCTTGGGTGAAACTCTAGTTTTTCAGCCTAAAATTTTTAAGTGGCTATCCTAATTTCTCTTATGGTCTGCCAACACCTTTTTGATGATTTTGATTAAAATTATATTTGATGACTTTGTTAATCCATTCCCTTGTGGATAGTGAGATTTAGAATTATGCGGATAAATTTGTTATTTCTAAAAATAATTTATTTTTTTAACAGAATTGGAGGCTTGAGAATTATGTGTAATTATTTCTATTGGACAACCAAATGTAGAAAAAATATTTTCTTCAATGGATTTCATAGCTACATAATCAATTGCATTTCTGACACAAATAACTTCTACTCATTTTCTGAAATAGTCTATTGTTGTGAGGATCCACCTATGTTTATTGTTGAATGTGGGATTTATTTCACCAATAAAATATAAACCCCATTGCATGAAAGCAGCTTCTACTAATACAAGAATCAGAGGCAGAGAAGATAGTTTTTGTTTACCTGCAAATATTTGGAAAATAGTGCAACTATGAAATTTTTATCTAGTTTTAGTAAATAGTTTAGGTGAATAGAGGAATGCTCTGAGTATCACCTAGGTTTTTCCCTTCCAAGAATAGTATGATCCACATAATCCTTCATTAAATTAGTTAATCACCCCTTCAGTTTCAGTTTCAGTCTCTTATGAAACCGGCTCTAGAAATAGAAGAAAAGAGAGATCAACACCTTAGAAATAATCCACTTCAAGGGGGAAACCCCCTTTACATTACATAAATGAACAATTCTTGGATGATCAAATGACAAAACATCCTTCCTATATATAGGAGTCCATGGGGTCACAATATAATCCTAGCCAACCTAACAATAATTATGTAAGGGAAAAATAATAACAATATGGGGGTTACAAGGGTACAAAAATAACAACAAGGGGGATACACTAGCAAAAATAAGGTATTACACTAGTAATATAGGGACCTAATATGCTCCTCTCCTTCAAAAAGGTGTTTTCCTCAACCCTTGAGTAGCTCTGGATGCTTCTGCATAAATTCTCATCCTCCCATGTAGAATATTCAGTGGGTAAGTTCTTCCACTTGATGAGATGCTCTGAAATTAATCAATTTCGTTGTTGCTGAGTTCTTATTTCTATGACTGCTTCAGGTTCCAATATAATTTTTCCTTCCTCAGCAAGTTATGGCAATATTGTTTGAACTAGAATTTTGTCACCTATAACCTTATTTAAGCATGAAACATGGAGAAATGGATGCACTTGAGAAGAACCAGGAAGCTCTAATTTTTATAATATATCCTTTATGATAAGTAGTTTTTGTGGTTTGTTGGGCGGTCATATTCTATTCATCAATTTGACTGCCATAATACCAATATTTTGCAACACCTTGTAAGGACCATAGTACTTTGGCGATATTTTATTATCCTTCTTATATTTATTGAGGGACATTTGTTTGTATGGTTGTAGCCGTAAAAATACCCAGTCTCCTACCTCAAAAATTCTCTCGCTGCTATGTTGATCTGTGTGTTGTTTCATTTGATTTCATGCCAAATTTAGTTTATCCTTTAAGATTTGGAGAACTTGTTGTTGATTCTCGATGTGATCTTCTAGTGATTGAACCTTATAATTTTCTCTTAAAGATGATGTGATGGAAAATGGATGATATCCATAAAGAGCCATGAATGGGGTCATTTTTGCTGCAATATGGAAGGAAGTGTTATACCACCATTTAGCCAGAGGTAACCACTTCACCCCTTTTTTTTTTATCAGATAAAAAAAAACGAAGATATCCTTCCAAACATTAGTTCACTATCTCAATTTTCCCAAACATGAAAATAATTTCGTCCAAAAATTTCCAATAAAAATGGGATCTCTGTTGCTTACAACAATCTTTTGGATTCCATGCATCTTTTGAATTGTTTCCATAAATGCATTAGAAATTGTTCTTGCTTTAAATGGATGAGATAGTGCTCAAAGGTGTGCATACTTGGTAAGTCTATAAACTACCACCATGATGACACTCTTTCCTTATGACTTAGGTAAACTTGTGATAAAAGCCATTGAGATATCCTCCCAACATTGAATTGGAATGGATAAAGGTTGTAGAAGACCCGAGGTCTTAATTTTCTCAACTTTATTTTTCTGGAAAACCAAACATTCCACCACAAAATTTTGAAAATCAGATTTAAGACCATCCCAAAAAAAATTATTTCTTCACCCAGTGGTAAGTTTTTAAAAATCTCGAGTGTCCTCCCAAGGGAAAACTGTGCCATTCCAAAATAATATCTTGTTTTAGCTGGAAATTCTTACAAAGATATAAGCGATATATGTACCATAAGGATCATCTTTCCAACTAAATGTATAAGATGTACTAGGATATTGCTACAACTTTGAATGAGTGTCGACACTTCTTCATCCTTCTTCCATTCATACTCCGTCTCGCTTATCCAATATGGCTTGACAGAAAACAACAAAACAAATTCTTCCACCTCCTCATCCTTTCTTGAGAGTGCATCTGCAACAACATTTAGCTTACCTTTTTTGTAGATGATTTCAAAGTCATAACCCAACATCTTTGTGACCCATTTTTGCTTCTCTTCTAAAGATAGTCTTTTGGTCCAAAAAGTATTTAATACTATCATGATCAGTTTTTACCTTGAAGTGTCTTCCCATTAGGTAAGGTCACCATTTATTTAGTGCATGTATAATGCCAACATTTCCTTCTCATAAATAGCTTTCTCTAAATACTTTCCTTTGATTGGATGACTTTCAAAAGCAATGGGTATTCCTTGTTGCATTAAAACAACACCAATTCCATTTCTTGATGCATCAAATTCCACAATAAAGGTTTTTTGGAAGTCTGGTGTAGCTAAGACTGGTGCTAGGAAAATTTCCTCTTTAAGATTTTCAAAGTCCTTAGTTGCTTCATGAGTCTATGAAAATTAATATTTATTCAATAATATTGTTAGAGGTTCTGCTATTCTCCCATAATTCAATTTTTGGAAGTGCTCAATGTGCTCCACCATTGCACCCTTTTGTTTGAGTTTTATCAATTGGATAAAGAAGGTGTTGCTCTTTGTATCCTCATAATGTGCTATCATTTCCTCTATAAAAATTGACCAAGTGATATTTTTTTTATGAGAGAAAATCCATCGATACCATACAAATGTATTTTGTTCTAAATGTAAATTTTAAATGTGTGCCTTTTGTGTGTTTTGCACATTATGGAGATCAAAATATTGCTCCATCTATAGTATCCATGTTATGGGATCTTTGTCATCAAACTTCCTCATATCGATCTTTGGAATATGGTGGGTATTACATCCAACATTAGAGTTTATGAAATTGCGATTAACATTTATTTTGTTATCATCATGGGTTTCTTGTACTATATTTTCTCCATTCGGAATAATTTCTTGTATCAAATTTTTCAAAACTTCCTTCAAAACTTCCATGTCTTCTTTTAGATCATTCTTCAAGTCGTCCATGTTAGCTTCCATTTCATCCATCTTAGCTTCCATTCCATTCTTCAAACCATCCATCTTAGCTTCCACACCTTTCTTCAAACCATCCATATTAGCTTCCATGCCTTTCCTTAAAACATCCATATTAGCTTCCATGAATTTAATCAAACCATCCATATTAGTTTCCACAACTTTATTCAAAACCTCCATTTCATTTTTTGTCTCTCTTTGCGAGAGTGAAATTCGATGCACTTGCTCTTGTAATTTTGATTTATCATGTTTCACTTCTTCCTCTTCATGAGTCATAGTGGAGCCTTCTAAGGGCTTAATGGGTGTTGAATTATTTTTAGGGGGAATTTTAGAACCCAATACTGACATATATGCTTCAATATGCCCTTGGAATCACTTCAAACTAATTTTTCAAAAAAGAGTTATGAAATTTGAAAAAAAAATACATACCTTTTTCTTGCTTTTGGGGAGCTCAATATTGAAACTGAATTATAATTATGCTTTCAAATCTTCAATATCTGAAATTTTTACACGAAGTTCCTCAAGATTTCTTCGAAATGGGTTTTTTTTTAGCATATGAACCTACGTAGAAAAAAGGTTATAGCGAATATTCCACAATGATCTGTTTGAAGCAGCGAAACCCTAGAATCCAAAGCTCTCATAATAAATGTTATGAAACCATATCCAAAAATAGAAGAAAAGAGAGATAAACCCCTTAGAAATAAGCCACTTCGAGGGGGAAACCTCCTTTACATTACATAAATGAACAATTCTTGGATGGTCAAATGACAAAACCTCCTTTCTATATATAAGAGTCCATGGGGTCACAATATAATCCTATCTGAGCTAACAATAACAATGTAAGGGCACAATATAACAATATGGGGGTTAGAGGGGTACACCAATAATATTACGGGGGCTACACTAATAACAATAAGGGACTACACTAGTAATATAGTGACTTAAACGAGTCAGACATAACAATAAAGTATTCAAATAATCCTTCCAATATAGGTTAGAATTAACTATGCAATATTTCATAGACCTAAGTCTAAGAGATATGCATTAATTATTTTTTAATTTAGGAGGAAATTTGTAATTCTACAAGAAATGAACAATATCCTTGTACCAGTATGAAAATAGATATTTTTCATCAATATGCAAAGAGAAATCTATAGGTTTCAAACTAGAAGAAGGTTATTATGGATTCTTATCCTCTGCATTTGGAGAAGGTTCTTGTGGATTCTTCTCCTTTTAATTTGGAGAAGGTTCTTGTGAATTATTCTCTTCTAATTTTGGAGAAGGTTATAATGGATTATTCTCCTTTTAATTTGGAGAAGGTTCTTGTGAATTATTCTCTTCTAATTTTGGAGAAGGTTATAATGGATTATTCTCTGAATTCATATATGATAGTTGCATGATTGAATTGACACCCAAAATTTTACAATTTCATTATGTTAGAAATTTAACTAATCTTGTCCCTTTACCAGATTTGTTGGTTTGATATCCAAATCAAACTATAAAATCTTAAGTATCCACCTTCCCCATTTTCCATCTCTATCGGGTTGAGTGAGAATTATCTTTGCTACATTGTTGGGTACATATGATGTTATTTTTAGAATGTAGTACACAAGTTCTGAAATATTTCATAGCTTTAACTAAATCATAATCATGCTTCTCAATAATATAATACTTTAGTTTTTCATTTGTCATAACTTTACTAAATAAATCAATTGAAAACTAAAAATGATCTTCATTGTGCTATAATAAAACTGTTTCTATTGTAGTATCTGATGCAAAGGATAAGATACTAAAATATTTTGAATAATCAGGTCTACCTAAGACTGGTGCTTCTAAAAGCTCATTTTTGATCTGAGAAAATGAAAATCTAGCATGTGCATTCCATTTAACTTCATGATTCATTTTTAGCATATTAGTGATATCTTTCACAATTTCAACATAATTAGGTATAAATCTTCTCAAGAAATTATTTTTCTCAAAAATTATTGAATTTCCTTCTTTGTCCTTAGCAAACTGATTAATTGAATAACATAAACTCTTTTTAGGTCTATCCTGATTCCTTCCTTTAAAATAATATGTCCCAACAATTTTCCTTATTGCATGGCAAATACTTAATTTTTTGGATTCAAAGAAATCCCAAAATTATTACATATTTTGAAAACCTTATTTAAATGTTTAATATTCGGAGTTAGATTTAGAAAAATAGTAAGGTCATCAAGTTAAATAACCATGAATTTATTTTTTTCTCCAATAAAATCTAGATCTATATCTCTTTGGAAAGTAGCTCCTACATTTATCAAACCAAAAGGAGTTTTGGAATACAAAAATGTACCCCAAGGTGTAGTAAAATCAATTTTACTTCTATCATCTTCATTAACCAATATCTGGTTATATCTTGAGAGAGCATCCAACATTGAAATTGTGTTTCATCCTGTTACTTTTTGCAACAAATAAGCCATCTTAGTTAAGGGGAAATTATCTTTCAGAGATAATTTTCTCAGATTCCTAAAATCAACACAAAGCCTGATTTCTCCATTTTTTCCTAATAGGGACCAAATGAGATACCCAATCAAAATATCTTATAGGTACAATTATTTTTGCTTCATGTGATTTCTTCACCTGTTTCTCAATCACTAGTAATAAGATTTAATTTATTCTTCTCAATTTCTACAGAAATGGTTTGGCTTTTGGTTTTAAATGAATCTTGTGTTCAATACTAGATGTATCAAATGTCTCTATATCTTCATATATCCATGAAAAAACATATTTATATTTCTTAAACAATTCAACCTATTTATCTTTGATTTACTGTGGTAAAAAACCTTAAATTTTGATGTTTTTAATATCCTCTGCAGTACCAATATTACATTCATGTATACCATCCTATTGGGAATTTAAGAAAGAGGATTTAGGGACATAATTTTGGTCAAATAATCTTTCAAGGGGGAATAATCCTTTTGGAATATGTTCATTAGACAACTGGATGATATCATGATTTTCTATCTTTTGCTTCAAATTATCATCTTGCTGAAATATATTTCTTGTACTTCCTCACTATCATCTTGATCAATATATAAAGATGAAGATTCTTCAATTGCGTGTAGAAATTTATTCAACTATGCATCATATTCAAAAAAAATCCACTATTTCATGTTGTCTAGGATAGAAGGTTTGTATATAACTTCACCTTGATATTGCATGTGGAAGGAATCTATAATTTTGAAGGTACTTTCTGAAAATACTAGAGAATCTTCTTGTATATTATCTTCCCTTCGTATGAATAAAATGTTGAAAGCTTGAAAATAATTTTCTATAAAATCCCCTACCTCATGCCTATAATCTTTAAATTTTGGATGCTTGGTCTCACAAAAGTTCCTAACTTGTTTCACCACTAACTCAGAATCACCAAAAATTGTTAATATTTTCACTTTCATTTTCTTAGATAATTCCAAACCAAGAATTATTCGTTCATATTCTGCTACATTATTGGTGACTTCGAATTCTAGTTTGAAATATTGATTAATAATTTTCTTTTATAGTGAAATAAAAACAACTCCAACTCCTAATCCATCTATGGAATAAGCTCCATCAAAATAAATTTCCACATAGCATTTTATGAAGACTCGGGAATATTTACACTATCTTAAATTCTATTTTTTACATTAAATTCTTCATTTATATCCAAAATTAAGCACCCTAATTCTTGATCAATGGAATAGATAGGGTAATTCACAACTTGTATAACATCAATAACTGTATTTATAAATCTAACTTTTCGATATGGTATTAAATGTTCTCCTCCATAAACTATAATGGTAGCATATGGCATATCCATTTGTAAAATTCCTCTAAGCTTATTACACCAAGACCTTGATAGTAACATACAAAATTTGGGAGGGATATTTGTAACTACTATATCCATTACCAGACTCTTTATAGGTACTTGGGTTAAGGTCACTACCAAATATTTGATAAGTCCCAAACACTAAACCTTCTTATAATCAAAAGTGTAAAAATCATGGTAAGGCCTTTGCACCTACAGTTGAAGATGATCCATAATAATTTTTGGCATTAGATTAGGAGATGCTACATAATCTAATATACAGTTGTATAGGAGAAAATAAAGGATCTTTCAAGTTAAATAAAATTGAGGAAGGCTCTTAGCTTGATTATCACGACTTGGTCCAAAAATAACAAAAGGTTTTTCATCTTGAAAAGTGATCACATCACCTTCAATATCCAAACTTGAATATTGCATCCATTTAGACACTTTTTGCTTATACCTAATATTTTTTTTCAACTCAGATAAAGGAATTGGAATTTTAATATTTTCTAATTACTTCTCTACATTCAAAATATAAGGGACCACTGTTTCCACTTTTGACTAATCTTGTGATTAGGTTTGTTTCTATGAGGATGAAGTTTCAATAGTCTTATATTGTTTTTAATCAAAGGTAAGCTTCTTAATTGGTCTACCTAGATTGTTTCTCAGTCTTAAATCATATCTTTTATTAAATTCAAAAATTAGAAATTAAAAAAAATCTTGATATTTGGAAGAATTAGAAGATTCCACATTCTGAACTAAATATTTATTTTCATTTATGGAAACAATAACATCTTCAAGTGGTTGAAAAAAAGATCGATATCATATAAAACTGGTGTTATTTCCTAAATATCTTAATCATCAATCATTAATGGAGGTTGAATTTTATGGTTAGCATCTTGTATTTATCTCTGTAAAATATGTGGTTGGAAAGGACTTATGTAGGGTTTTAGAGTTATGTTTACATTTTATTGTTTCTTTCTAGGCTGATTTTCCATTCTTGAAATTATGTTAGAAAATTTTCTTAACATTGAATTAATTTCATCTTTTTTTTTATCGTCTTCCTTAATTTTGGATGATGAACCAACCTCACTTTTCGCTTTTAACTTGTTCTCTATTTTTTGTAATTTGGCTCTCAACTTCCCTAATGTTGCTTTGTTAGTCTTAAATTCTATTTTATTAGTTTTCATTTCTTCCAAAGTTTTATATTTTCTTTCTCTCCAAATTTAAAAAGCATAATCATTATCAAAAGACTTATAAAATATAACCTTTGCTCCATTAACTAGAGCTTTACAATCTGTAGACATCTTGTTGTAAATTTTATTAAACCTTATGGTGAAATATGATACAGGTTCATGAGGATTTATTTTGAGATCCTAAAACTCAGATAAATAATAAATAGGATGATTCTTAATTCCCCATTGATTTATGAAAATATTGGTTAACTGTTCCCATGAACGAATATAATTTTCCTGAAACTGCCTAAAACAAACTCTAAAATTTCCTCTCAATAACTGAACAAAAAAACTCATATATACATCCTCATCTTCTATATTTAGGTTATCTACAAAATCCAAAAATGCAGATAAATGATCTTATGCATTTAATCTTGTTTCCCCATTGTATCTAGATAACTTCTTTAGATATCCATCAAGGAAATCATGGATTTGATATTTTGTTGGAAATTTTAATGTTGCATATCTAGCATAGAAAATTTGTCCCACACCAGTCACAATCAACTGAAAATGTGACGATGAACTTGGGTATTTAGGAGATAAAGGTTTATTAGGGGATAGTTGTTTTGAGATTATAGGATTTTTTGGAAACTAAGGATGAGTAATTATCTTCTTGAATTCAGTAATAATTGTTTCTGCATCTTCAGATGCGAAGGGAATTTTATAATCTTTGAACACCTCTTTAGGTTGATGACAAGTAGTGGATATGTATGAATAAAAGAGGGTAAAAAATATCGAGGTTTAAGTCTAGGTAATTATAATTCAAGTTTTGATTCTATACAAGAATATTCTGAAAAGGGGATACGGAGTTAAAAAGACTCGAGTTGATGAAAAAATAATGCATTTTGTAGATATATTCCCTTATAAAGAAGTTCTAAAAATTTGGAGGTAGAGCAGATAAATGAGAAGGAATAGGGATTTATTTTGGTTGTTAAGGATGTGGAACCATTTTTTGTAGAAAATAAGTAGAAGAAAAATCTTAAAGTCTACTTATGAGGGAAGTAATTCATACAAGTCTATGTGGATCTAATAATGCTGGAAGTAGCTCAGGATGATAATTAGATATAGTATGTATTTGTGAAGCCATATTTTAAAACTATGAAGTCTCTAGATGGAATATTTCAAACTACTAGCCTCTTATTCACCATTAAGAGGAGAGATGCATTATTATCCCACAGAAACATTTCTTCAAAATTCGTTCTTGGGCAATGGAACCTATCTAATGTTATATCTTTGTAGACACTCCTCAGCCAAAGAACTATGTCACATAATCAACTGTGAGGGGTATTTATTGAAATGGATGACCCAAATATGAAAATACTTATCTATGCCTATAATTTTTAACCCTTTACATTAATAAAAGTGTCGAAGTTCTATTATGAAAACATATAATATTTATAAGTTCTTTAAAGGAAGAAATAAGAATAAATTAGACAATTAAATATCCTTCCTAGACATCTAATCAACTAATATGAGATGAAACATATAGTTGTATATCTATAGTAAGAAAAATATGTTTAAATATTACATAGACACAATAATATATTAATTTATAAGTATCAAAGTAAACCTATTGTTTAATTATAACAAATTATATAAAATAAAATTTCTAGGGATGTCAGTGAGACTGATATTCAATCCTACCTTTCCCAATGTCCCACACTATCTCAAAAATGTCTAGAAATAGATCATGAAAATCACTAGAAAACACTCACAAGTTCACAAATGTTTCATAAATGGAAATGAGAATCCTTTTATTACCTATAAGATAAAAATATTACAAAAATATAATTCCAAAAATATGCTCCACGTATCAACCCTTCTTAATTTGAATTACAAAGTATATATAGAGCCTTTCAAAATATTTAATCTATTACAAATTTTACATAAAAATATAAAATTTTGTCTAAAATAATTTGGATAATAATAATGAACATGGCTCAAAATATAGACCCTTGAACTAATATAGTGTAGATGTACACTATTTTAGGATCTTATTCCCAACTGCTAGCATTAAATCTGAACTCGTCTGATTATTCTCCTGAATTTTCTACTCCTTGTTGAAATGTTGCTTGGAAATATGCTTCTTGATCAACTGATAAGTTCAAAGAACTTATCCCACTAATCATAATATGAGCATGAAAAATTTATCACCTTTATATAGGCCTCATCTACTTAAATATACTTTTAAAAAGTAAGTTTACTGAAAAAAATGTTATGAATTTCATGTGAAATATACAAATCATTAGTTATACCTTGAAGAAATTTTTTACCACTAATAATTCGTTTAACTTTAGAATTTTTTTTATTTTTATGTTGCTATATCATGTAGTATTTTTTTATAGTCTTCCTTATGAAGTAATTAACTAGGATAATCCCTCGATGATGGGAGTCCTTTCTATTGAAGAGTAGAGAACTCTTTGTGAAATCTCTTGATCTAAACTTTTAATTTTTTATATTTTTTTTTCTAGCTGCAACATTAAATTATTTGTAGTAAACACTTTCCTTACTTAAAGGAATGCATACACACACTCCAAGGAATCCATAGTATTCACCTCCACCCTAGATGCATGAAACAGAATGGTTACACCCAATAAAGGGAATCTAGTACCCACTGCCAGAGAATGGTTCCATGCAATGAAGAGAATCTAGAACCCACTTCCAGGTCAAATAACAAGAAACAAAGAGTCCATAATTTCCTTTACATGGAATCTAAGGGCTAAACCTATACTCCAAGTTGTTAAGGGAATTTTATGAGAATTCCATCTGCACCCTCTAGCCGCCTAAGGTATGATGATATTTACCCTTGCCTGAAGGAAATTTCTCTGGTCTTCTAATGCTCAATTGAAGGTGTAATAGCCTTTTGAGAGTGGTGGAAGAAACCAATAACTCACCCACACTGTGAAATTCATATATTTATTATTAAGTCTAGAGGATCTCATGTGATATTTCTTACAAAGCACTAAAAACTCCATTGCATTCCCTTATGTTCCTAAGCTTCAAACTCACAAGTTCGTCCTTAGTTTCCTAGGGAATTTTCCTTCTTCCATACTGTTGTGCATATGCATCCTCTGCATTGTTTACGTGCATGTGCTTTTGAGCTACTCTTTTTCGTTTTCTCCCATTTTTATTCTCCACATAGTTCTCTCTATGCCCTTATGTGGAAAAATTCACCACTTTGGTGTCTCTCCTATGTTTTCTATCTTTCCTCCCTCCTTCGGTTGACCCCCAGGTGTTTTTTTTAATGCTTCTTATTTCTACTGCACATTAACTCATTTTATCATTTTACTATATTTTGTGTTTTCCAAAGCTATAATGGGCTTTTCTATTTGATTTATTTCATAAATATACCAAACAAGTTCCACGTGCACACCATTCAAGTGTATTTAACACTTCAACAACTAACCTTCAATGGTTTTTCACTCAGTCCAATTTATTCCTTCAACAAGTAAGTCAAAAAGCCCAAGAAATTGACCTCCCTCAATCCATTTTGCATATCTTTCCCTTACTCATACCATTATATTTTTTAAATTCATTTACATCATGTAACTATAAGGAAAGGTCAAGCCAATTATAGTTTGATTTGTTACAAGTATGATGTGCACCAATGAGGATGTGACACGTGGAATGAAAAATTATTATTTCTGTGTGTCCAAGTGGGTTTAAAATGAGTGACATGTGGAATCCTTGAATAGGTGGAATAAATGGTGGAGAATACCTCAACAACGTGACATGTCACCTTGACAACTGAAAATCCAAGTACTCTAGTGCTTTTTGAATGATTCACATGTATTTTCACAAGGGTGATGTAGTGTTGGGACATAGTGTGAACCAAATGGCACAAACAGATGGAGTGATGGACCAATTAAAATTTATCAAGAGTAAGATATGGTTGAACGATAGGGATACATTACCCTAGTGGAATAACCTCGATGATAAACAAGGGTGTACAAGTTTTAATCCCCAAGGAGATGGGCATTGAAACAAAGATTTACATAATAAGAAACATTTCTGATAGTAGATAGAAGGCCCCTCCAGGAATTGAACTTGTGGTGGCTTTACGTGTGAAATGATTTAGGGACTTTGAGATTAATATGATTGCTATAGAGGTTTAGTGTATAATACCTTGAGGGTTATATGGGATACAATATTGGTTTGAAGGATAAAGGGCTAAACCCTTTGGGTGTTAAGACACTAAGATTGTGATAAATTCCTAACCCATGAATGAGTCAACAAATTTGGAGGGGTGAGCCAAATTTGGTGGGATATTTGGAAGCCACACCATAAATGGAAAACATAAACTAAAGTTAACTAGAAAATATAACAGGGTTAGACGAAGATTTAGCAGTCTGGCCAAATATGGCATTTTTCAAAGTTTAGAATTGTAGAGAAAAACTCTGCTAAAACCTATAAAAAATCCAAAATGATCAAAATTGACACTTTCACTCAAATTTTTGAAATCAGTAAAACATGAAAAGATAGAGATTATAAAACCACATTAAGAATACTTAAAAAAAACTTAGTAATCAAAAAGTTAATTAGATCAAATCATATCTTAAGTGTAAATTTGAATTGAAGACAAGGAAAAGAGAAATATAAAAATTCCATCCCTTATTCTTTATGAGCATGATCGAATTTGCAAGAAGGTTGTTGTTCATACTATTACTATTGGTGTTGTTGTTGGTGTTGAGTGTGTTGATAATAAGTCAAAGGATGTTCAAGGTGATTTTATGGTGATTGGGTCTATGGTTGATGAGATAATTTATTTATTTTATGAAAGGAAGGGGGCTTCATGATATGGGTTTGAAAATGGAGTGAAATATGATTCGAGGATGTTAATAAGGTGGCATATTGCAAATTATGGGTTGTAGCTCCTTCTAGAAGTGGCTACTAAATAGTCAGGGGTAGGACCTCCCTTCAATAGCAGCTGATAAATTAGGGGTTATAGCTGCTTTCAATAGTAGATAAATTAATGAATTATAGATTTCTTTTAGTTCCAACCAGAGAACTTTGTAACAACAAGTTGAAAATATTGCATTTGTGAAATTAATTAAAGAGAATAGTGTTGTCTTTATGTGTTGCATATGTGATTCTTGTTTTGATTCTTCTAATGCTTATATGTATGATTTTTAAAGAGTTTATTGGTGTTTTCAATTATTCTTTAATTTATAAAAGAAATTGTTAAAATGATCCCACTACTCATTCGCCCCCCCTCTCAATAGTGTCATGTTTTCTAGCAAAACGTAGATCCAAGCAAATTTTGGATCTAGTCCATTTTCATGTGTGAGGTCCAATACCAATAAAGTCACTTGGAGGATATTTATACTATGAAACCTTTATTGATTACTTCTCTCACAAGACATCGATTTACTTCATGAATATAAAGGATGAAACCTTTAATAAGTTTGATGAATTTAAGGCTAAAGTGGGAAACTTAAGGGGAATGAAAATAAAGATTCTGAGATATGATAATGGAGGAAAATTAATTCCCAAGAGCTTGTTTCCTTTATAAATAGGTTGGTATTAAGAGGGATTTTGTTGTCACTTAAAATCCAAACCAAAATTTAGTTGTTGAAAGAAAGAACCAAACCAATGACAAATCTGTTATGGAAATGATGCATGATGAATACTTACCTATGTTTGTATGAAGTGAAGAATTTATGCTAGTTGTTTATATTCAAAATAGAAGTATTCACCAATTTTTTAAGGACAAGACTCCTAAATAATTTATTACGAAACATAAATCTCAGGAAAAAGAGAGGTTGAAGTTTACAGGGACGTGACCTTTCATAGAATGTTTCTGATTCAAAATATAAAGAAGTTCCAATGGATTATGATGAGGATGAAGAACATGAATCTCCCAAGGAATAAGGTTATAGTCCATACAATTATTTACAAAATCCAATAGATCATAAATAAGAGCAATGAGGGCCTAGCAAACCAATGGATATAATATTTTTCCTTGAGATCAAGAAGAAGCCAACTTGGATTAGATATACCTTGCAGGAAGTAGAAGGACATGCAACACCACATGGCTCCTTCAAGGGAGGAAAGGGAATAAATAATCATTTTTGTTATGTAGCATTTGGTGAGCCCTGGTATTGCACCAACATTGCTGCAACTCCGAGAGGCTACTCAACTTTACTTTATCAACCAGGAGTTCATACAAATTATTAGGAGGTGACATTGTTATATACTTACCAGATGAATTCTACTCATTCCATCCTCTTCTAAATTCTAGGATGAGGTGCTACTGCTAGGGTTACTTCAAGGAAAGGAAGTATGTCACACTTATGAATGATAGCTAAGAATGAAAACAAATTATGAAAATTATTATATTAGCAAGGAAAGAAACTATTCTAGATCATAATGACTCATCTATCTATCTACAAGAAAGAGAAATTCACACTTAATGTGAATGCAAGAAATAAAGGTAAATTAAGTGGCATTCATGATTTAAATTTTTGAATTGAACTTGAAGAAAGGGACATTAATATAGGCACACTTGCTGAACCAAATGGTTGATTTAACTCTATCTATCTCATTCTTGTCTATTATATTTAACAATGCATCTATTAATGAACTAACTATGATTTTAAAAAACTCTGTTTTGCAGCAAAAGAAGGATGCGCTGAGGTGACATAAGAGGGTCTCAGACTCATGATTTTAGAGCTGAAGAATTCTTGGAGGATGTGTCAAGTCTAGATGAGGTGAAAGGGAGGTTTTGGGTTGAAGAAGTGACTGGTTGGCACCGCTAGATGATTTCTTGTAGTGTTACAGGATGTCCTTAAAAGCTACAGGAAATTGGAAGAGGGTAGTTTGACGCCAGAAATGGTGAGGAAAGGGGTAGGAGAGGAGGAATGAAGGTGGATCTAGGTGGATGAAGGGTAGCCAACCCATTGGTCAAGCTCAAAACTTCTCTTAAATCCTATATTACACCTCCAAGGTGGTTCTTGGTGTTGTGGTGTAGATCTCAAAAAAACAGGGTTGAACGTGACTTCGTTGGAAGTTGGTTGATGATGGGTGGTGACTGGAGCTAATGGTGCTAGAGAATTCCTCCTCTGTTTCTATACTGAAACTTGCAAGAAAACCACATGTTCATGCATTCATAATTGACAAATATATCATGAAAATAGAGGAAAATATGAGTTGAATTTAAGGAAACCTACCTATGCACTTGAAACAAAAAACTAACTATGCATCTACAACATGTCCATGATAATAAAAATAACCTATATAAATTTTCCAAGGAATCATAAATTGAAAGCAAGTTTGGGTTTGTGGTGAATATCTACCCTCCTCAAGCTCTAATGGAAGAGGTAAGAGAGGGAGGCTTTAACACACAATTTTGAGATTTTATATGTTATTGCAAATTGAACTGAAAAGAGATTAATTACAACAATCATGAAATGTAATGAAACTAACTACTACAAAATGAAATGTTAAAATACTAACTATACCAACAATGGAATTTAAGGAAACTAAATATTGCAACATGAAATGTAAAAATACTAACTACAACAACATGAAATGTAAACAAAAATACATAAGAGAGACTGAGGCCAGTGGATTGGGCCCTAACCCACAATCTCATCTCTATGAAACTAACTCAGTGGAAAAGAAACCAGGTACTCATTTTATCTCATAACTGGTTGTGTACATAGCATATGAAAGTCACAAATGTATATTACAAGTGCTAAAAGTGCTCTAGCTATCTCCAAGAATATAATCATTTTCAACTCTTGCTCTTCCCTATTTTTTCTAAAGCGTAGCTACCAAAAAATCCCTAAAAAGTAAGTGGTTTGTCTCCTTGGAAATAAAAATAAGCAGAGCTTGGATCCCCTTTATATTCCACTTTCTTGGATTCCTTTGATTTCGAGTTGTTGGAGGAGAATCTCAAGGATATCTTGGCTACCTTTAGGCATTAAGGAGGTTGTAAATCCCCTACAATCAGTCCTTGGTGTATACTCTGAGCCCTGATTGTGAGATATTCCTAAAAAATGGCATATTTTCTTGATTTACCTACATTTAAACCACATTAGTCCTTCAAAGTATGACAATGCTTAATACACCATCTACATTAAGCATAATATGACCATAATGAAATTAAATGCGAAAAAGAGAGAATAAGTAGGCTAAAAAGGTGACAATTAAACCCTCAAAATGTACCTAATGATGGTTCTCATCATCAACCTCTACTAAATGGGTTTTCATCCTATGAGAAAATTAGTAATTTTTTATCTCTTTTAGTGCTTTAGTGGCCTCTCTGACATCCCAAGGAATGAGGGAAGGAGTCCCCTCAGGAGGGTAGAATCCAACATTCTTTTCTGCCTCCTCCCATTCTTTGTTTTCTTCAACTTCGTATTTTCCTTCACCCAGTGCCAACAAAAAAGGTGGATTGAGTTTTGAGCCAAGCCATTGGATCGTCATTGTCTTCATATCCCTCTTGTAAAAAGGTTCCCTTTCTTCGACATTTATCAATTTCTATGGAGTATTATACTCCATGTTTATTAGGCTTAAGAAGGAGGCTATCCCATATTCTTTGACTTTCCATTACACATTCCTCTCCAAAAAGTCTCTAAATGTCATCAATGTGTTCAATTCCCATGCTTGGTCCTTGAGGTATTTATCTGCAAGGTTGGCATCATTTTCTATCATTAGGTGATTGTTAATGACCCCTCTAGGGCTAAATAGTTATGCCCTGATATGGAGAGGCTCCTTTCCTTCCCTTCTCTTCACCTTTTTTACGTCCTCTACCCTAGAATAATCATTGGTAATCCAAGAGTCTAGGGCCATCAACTGCATATCCATAAACCTAGGGTTAGGGTCCCAAATGTTTATATCAGTTAAGGAAATATTATGCATATAAAATTTTTCCAACTTGGCCTTATCTTCTATGTTGGACTGATTGGAAAAGTCAATAAATTTCCTGCAATTTTTAAAAGGAAATGACCCATAGGATGCTAGTGTTTTGATCTAAAATTGTAGCCATTTTTCCTTCAAGTATATGGCATAAGAGTTTGAGGGATGTCTGTGTTTTATTTCCTTCATGCAAAGGTCTGAAATGGTGGAAATATGCTTTTCCTTCTGCTGCAATTGGCTTTATAATCTTGCATTTTCTGCTTATGCCTATTGTAGTTTCTCATTTAACATTGCTTCCCTAAGTCTGACATCAGCCAAATCTCTCCCCATCTCAGGGAATTTCTCTTCCATGAGCCCTACATCTTGCACACCCCTTGTTTTGGAAATTTACATCCAGTGGTGTGTGCGCACTCTCCCTTGCTCTAGCTGATAAAATAGGGGAACTCAAAGCTTTTGAGGGATCATCCTTACTCCTTCAATGAATGTGTTGTAGGAGCTCAATTTTGGCTATGGGCTAGGATGTGGAATTGTTTTTATGTCTTTTGGGACAGATTTTGGAGAGAAACGTTCCTCTTTTGCTTCCTCCTCTTCCTTGCCTTTGGCATCATGCCCATCAAATTTTGTCTCTTTTTCAACATCTTGGGCCTATTTTCCTTTCGAAGGTACCTTATATTCCTCCCCCATGACTTTCTTTTCTCCCTGTGGTACATCTAGAGTTTCTTGTATCACTACCATAGTTTCATGTAGCAGTGGCAGAGTTTCTTGTAGAAAAATCTATTTTTCCAGTAGCAAACACTCCTTTGCTTGATGCTCCTCCTTTTTTTCCTCTTGAAGTTCTTTCAAGGTTGGTACTTGTTTGAGGGATGCTAGAATTGAAGAGTGTCTCCTTATATTGGTCACAAGTGCCTTCTCAGTTGAGGTGACCTCTTGAATTTTTCTCACCTCTGGGCCTATTTCATATTTCTTATTGGATGACTCTTAAATTTTTATTTGGATCTTAGTTGGAGTTTGGGGTCTCCCTTGTTTCACCCTGGCACTCTTCCTAGTCCTGAAGTACATGCGGGTATGTATTTTTCTCTTTGCCTTAATAGGGGTTCTTAGAGTGGCTAAGGTGGAAGCCACTTCCTTTTCTAAGGTTCCTAGTGATAGGATGGTTTGTTTGGGAGATATATCAGTGCTCAACATGGGGTCTTTTATTTCTTCCTGTCCCGTATTTCCTTCCATCCCTTCTTCTCTCTCTTCCCTATAATTTTCAACTCCTTCTCCTTTTTCATCTTTCTCTTCCTCCTCTTTTCCTTTCTCTTTTTCTAGGTTTTGTGTATGTTCTACTTTTGTCTCCATCTCCTCTTCTTCCATTTATTCCTTTGTACCTTTAGTCTCTTCCTCTTCTTCTTTCATACCCCTTTCTCCAATACGAGAGGAAGGAGTTTTCCCAGGAGTGATAACTTCTATCCCAATGAATGCTTCTATGTCCATGTCTATGAAGGTGGAACAAGGTACATGGATGTTCAGTCTATTGAGAGCATATCCCACTATAAGTTTAATGAGGCCATGGTGAGATAAGTGTTGATACTTTATCTCCCTTACTCTCTAACTCATGTCTCATATTGAATGTAGGAGAAAGTATGGAATGTTTGTTCTATGCTTTAGTGACAGATCTCCTATGAATCCAAGCTCATGTAATAATCTGAAGAAGTATTCATAAATGACACTAAATCTCCGCTCAAGATAAATATATTTCATGATGTGAAATGCTTCTTCATCCCATGGGTAAGGGAGACTTTCACTTCCTACTCCACTTTTATCCCCAATGTATTATTCATTAGGAAAAAAATAAGCTCTTCTCAGAGGTAGTGTTGGAGACACTATCCTCTCTGTTCCACTTGACTCCTAGAGGAAAAGTTGTAATTATTATAATCAGCTCAGAGGTTATGGTAATGGATAGCCCTCTAAATATTGCGGTGGCCTTATAATCTACTTGGGAATGCAAGGAAGCTATAAATTCCCAAGCCACTTCATCATCAAAGCTCTTAAGGATCTTGAATAATCCTAGCCACGGGTGATTTCTAAAAATATCAACCACCTAAGGGTGTAGTCTAATTCTTTTACTGTTTGTGGGCTCCCTTATATTAAAACCTTGCCCCATCTTGTGACTGTGTTATGGAGATGGTTGGGTGGATTTTTCCTTAACACATTAGTGATATGGTACCCACAAAGGCTTCAATTTAACCCCAACTAAAATTTACTCACCTCTACTTCTCTTAACAACCTGTTAAATATCTGAATTATTGTTGTGCCTGTGTATAATGTTTCATGAAAAATTCGATAAATTGGTTCGGTGACATCCACTTACCTATGCACTCTCATGTTTTCTTGATTGGAAGATGGTGGTATTGGGTGTTAATACACTCTGAGGGTGGCTTTCATGGCAGTTTCTATCACTGTACAACCTTCCTGTAAACTTCATGTAGCACCAGTAGACTTCCTCAATGGGCTTGCATGAAAAATTCGACCTTGGCTCAAAATTCCTTGATGGTTCTTACCTCTTTCCTGCCCTAACTGTTCTCAAAATGCACAATGAAATGAGGGAGAATGAGCCAAAGAAAATTTTTATTCCAAATTGAGTGGACTTGGAGCATAATGGTGATTTTGATTTGGAATGGGGTTTCCTCATTTGGACTGCAGGTCCCACTTGAGCCAGTCATTTCCATATGTTGCGGAATCACCTCTTACTCCTCGTTATCTCTCCCCTAACTGATTTGAAAACCCAGGTGGTATGAAAAACAGAACTTCTTCATTACTTTAAATTTTAGAGGGTGGCCAAGTTAACTGACCACCTTTTTCCCTTTTAATCTCTTTATTCTCGACATTTATTCGTTTTAGCCAAATGATGCATACTGAGAGGGTGAGGGAGCCATACCCGAGCCTACATGTTGATGGGGAGTTGTATAACCTTTTGATGTAGGGATTTGGAGCATGGTGATGGTCATCAATGTTTTTTCTTTGATGTGTTTTTTTCATATTTTTCTGAGTGAGCAACTTATTTCTGAGTGAGCTTCTTATTATTTTTGTTAGTTGATTATTTTTTCAGTTGTTGCATCGAGATCCTAAGGTGCTACTACTGGTGTGGCTTTCCTTCTAGAGTCCTCTGGTGATCATCTAAAGCCATTTCCATCAACAATATTTTTCATTCCTGGCTTTTTGTTACATGTACATGATTTTTACATGAACTGATCATCTTTCTGTAGTAGTCCCCTTTCTGTTGTGTTGGAGCTCCACTTAGATGAGAAATTAGGAGAAGTGGTGCAAGGATGCTAGGTATGGATTCAATGTGTGAATGGAATGGTGGAGGGATGAGGGGAGGGGCCCTATGTAAGGTTTTAGCTAAAATAGATCACAGTGGAGAAAGAGAGGGTTTAGTGAGTGAATATTATGCATGGAGTGGAGTGATGGTTAGGCGTGGTAGGTATAGCTAAAACAAATATTTTCATTTCTTCTTGAGGGTTATGTGACATGAATTATGAGTTTTTTGTAGTTCTATTCAGTTTGATAAATTCCCCAGCTACATGTATTGTTTGATGAAAAATGTGTTGCATCCTTATTTGGACAATTTTGTGATTGTATTTATTGATGGCATATCGGTGTATTCTAAAAATGAGGAAGAGCATGTCGAGCATTTGGAATCTGTTTTGAGCTTGCTGAGAGAGAATTAGTTGTATGCTAAGCTTAGAAAATGTTGTTTCTTCCAAGCTGAGGTACACTACTTGGGACATGTTGTCTCCAAGGAAGGCATTGCAGTAGATAGGGAGAAGATAAGGGCCATCATAGAGTGGGTAGATCCTAAGAATGTAGATGAGGTGAGATTATGGCTACTACAGGAGGTTCATCAGGAAATTCTCACATATTTCTTATCCTGTTACATCATTGAAAAGGAAAGGTATGAAGTTTCATTGGAGACAGGAGTGTCAGGCTAGTTTTGAGAAACTTAAGCAGTTGTTGACACATGATCTAGTGTTAAAGATTGAAGATATAGAAAAGGAGTTTGTAGTGTGTACAGATGCTCATAAGAGAGGACTTGGTGGGGTCTTTATGTAGGATGGACAGGTGGTATACTATGAGTCATGAAAGTTGAATGATCACAAGAAAAAATACTCGACACATGATCTGAAGCTAGTAGAAATCATACATGAACTGAAGATGTGGAGGAACTATATTCTTGGTAAACGATTTGTACTGATGAGAGACAAAATTGGGTTGAGGTAATTTTTTGACAATCGAAGCTAAACGCCAAGCAGGCTAGATGATTGGCCACGATCAAGGAGTTTGACTTCGAGATCAGGTACATCAAGGGAAAGGAGAACAGGGTCGCAGATGCTCTTAGCGCACGAATACAGGTAAATCACATAACATCTATGAACTCTTATGGGACATAATTACAAGATAGGATCTTGCATGCAAGTCAACAAGATCACAAGTATATGGAGATTGTGCAGAGGTTGCAGCAGGGTACAAGTACAAGTACATGTGGTAGTATAGGTACAAGTTGATCTAGGTGGATATTGGTGGCAACTTGCCTATTCCACTTAGACCCCTACCATTGTTTCTTTTATTTTTTCAGTTTCCTTAATTGTAGCACAATTTACTATCTTTGGCAATTTTTTGGGTTGCGAACTTTTAGAGCCATTTTGAGGCTCTAAATAACGTTTTTTTGGGAAAATTAGGACTAGCAAGGGTCTTTAATCAATTTTAGCCACTTTAAAGTCATATTGCGTGGATATATATTTCTAACGAGATATTATTCATGCCAAATGGAGATCATATGCCAAAGCTACGTCCCTAGGAGGTTGATGTACCAATTTACCCAAACGAGGCCTATAGTTTTGGCGCTTCATCTCCTAGGGTTATGTTTTTGGATGTTTAGGGTTTTCCCATGTTGTTCAATAATAAGAAGTCCCTTGAGCCTCATTGCAACATATTTTAGAGGCATGCAATCACCACATATCTTCTCAAATATAACCTACCATCGTCTAAGCTAATTTGTTTCCATTATGTCTTCAAGCTTATTTCATTTATTTTCTATTAATGAAATGAAGTATATTATCTGTTGCATATATTTATTTATGTTTATTTCTATATTTTATTGTGTTCCTACATAAATATGGATCATAGGTATAGGTGGTAGTACAATTACATGTACGCATGGTAGTAAAGGTACAAGTACAAGTACATGTGTACATGATTTGAACTATCATATCACAACAAATAGATTGCTTATATTTAGAGACATGATATATGTACTGGAAAACATTGAGCTCAAGAATGTGATCTCGAGGGAGTTTCATGCGAAACCATATTCAGGTCAACAAGGCTACCAGAAAAAATTTACTGCAGTGAAGAGGTTCTACTATTGGCTAAATCTAAAGAAGGATGTGGTGGATAATGTAGCCAAATGTTTAGATTGTTAGATGGTTAAGTCAGAGTGTAAATATCTAGGTTAACTACTACAACCGATTGTGATTCCATAATGGAAATGGGAGGTCATTTCCATGTATTTCATCATGTTATCACTCAAAAAATTCAAACATCATTTTGACAAGGTTTGTTACACGGTAATTTGTCACCGTCCCTACCATTCCCCGTCCCGCACAATGGAGGACCCATTTTGTGACCTGTGAACATTGTCATGCCTTGAAAACATCATCAATGCATTCCTCTGAGCATGAGCCTTATTTTCCCTTGAGACATCTCCTTGCAAAAATCATGAAAAACATCCCTTTTGGCATTGGCGCGGGCAGGCAGTTCAGTACTCGCGCCAATGGGGAAAATCATTCGCGCCAATTGGGCGCTGCGATAAATAAACCCGTTATTCATCACCCAATTTAGGGGCTGATGTTTTTTAAACACTGTTTTTTAAATAAAGATGGCGGAAGTTGAGTTCCAACAAACTCACAAACCATTGCCTATCTTGAGTTGGGGGGTTTGGCTGCGGGAGTTCTATGGAAGGGAAGTGGTTTTGCCACCTCCCATGGAACCTTCCTTGTTGATAGGGCCAATCCCATAATAATAGGGATCCCAACTCCTCCTTCCCCATCTATAAAAGCTTGCTCAAATCCATGGCAAGCTAGTCTTGAAGTGCCTAAGCTCTGAATCTCCATATTCCCAAGAGCCTTTGTGTTGTAAAGCACCCTCTCTTTCCCTTAAGGCTGACTCAAGTAAGGAGACCATTTTCACGAGACTCTGGAGAGGTTTTCCCTTTCCTTGGCAAGCTTTGCGAGACGTGGACGACTGAAAACCCGTCCGAAGGAGACCGCGACGTCAGAACTTGGTTGTAATCTCTCTTCGCTGGTTATTTAATAGATGATTATGATTATGGTTCCACTCCGTTTTCCATCATGTTAATGCGAGTAATGTCCTTTCTGACTGATGTTTAGTTACGTATGCTGGCTTCTATGCTTGTGTCTGTTCGTTTCTTCCATGTGCAGGTGTTCATCCGTGGAGATCGTGGAGGGATTGTGATCTGCCAAGGCTGAAGAACGGGGACGCTTCTTCTTCAGATCCTAGCGTTGGAATCCAGGTAGGCTTCTATTCCAAGTCTTTCGTTCGTAACTAGGAACCTGCGTTATAGCATTGTTTGATTGTTGCTAGACCCCTGCTGGGCTAGTAGGGATCGCCTCTGTCCGCAGAGGGGATTTACCTCCTCAACAAATTGGCGACTCCACTGGGGATCCAGCTTGTTTTTTGATTTGTAAACTATAGACGGAGCCTGAAGTACAGCCAGATAGCCTTCGAAACGCTTCTGCCTTGCATTAGCGGAGTAGATCAACGCTACTTCAGTCAATCTCCGGTTTGGTTTACGGACTGAACAACTTGGAGTCTTTGTCTTGCCTTGCCGTTTGTATCTTGCTTTTCCTTGCTTGATGAACCTTCTGGGTTGGGTTCTTTGTTTGTTTTTGCTTCTTGGATTGCTTAGCTTGCATTGGTCTGTTTCTGGAGTAGCTTGTTTTTAATTTTTGGCTGAGAAACTCGACTGGCGTGATTTTTAACCTGACAGTCGCGCCAATTGGCGCATGTTGCCTTTGTCCAGCCCGCGCCAATTGCTTTCTGGCGCCAGTTTCACACTTACAGTCGCGCCACCCCTGTAAGTTTTTTGAGTTTTCTCATTTTTGAGCTCTCTGAATTTGATCAGTGTTTTTTCTTCTTGATTTTCCGACTGCCTGAGTCTGTTGGAGTCCTGTTTGACTGGGAATTCACCTCTGTCCTTTGGTTGTTTGCTTTTATCTACCGATTTCACGTTTTAAGCCCTAGGGCATCTAGTGGCTTAGTGTATCGAGCCCTCCTCAGGAGTTTTGGTGTTCTGATTGTCCTGTCAACTATCTAATTGTTCTCCGCATCCTCTAAGTAGTTGTTCATTGTTTTGTTGCGATGTTTGAGTGATTGTTCATTCCTTCATTCGAAATTCGTTTGGTCTTGCCTTGGACCTATATCACACGGTCCATTGGAAGCTTTTGAGTCTTTTCTTCGTTTTGAGAGACTTTGGTCGATTTGGGGATCTGATTGCTTGTATTGTTGAGTGAAATTTGTTTGTTTCGCTCTCTTGAAAATCGTTTCTCAAATTTTTCCGTTTGTTTTCAAGATTGTTTAGTGCATATTGGCTCTTAAACATTGAAAATCAAAAAAAAAAAAATTCTCTTTTGCTTTTGTTAATTAGTGCAAATTGTGATCTTTTCCATATCGCTAGTGATTAGTGTTTTGAATGAAAAGTTTTCAATTGCATTAGTTGCATTAGAGATCTCATTGTTTTTCTTCCGTTCATTTCGTTTGTGTAAAAGCTCTCAACTCTTCTCTAACTAGTTTTCATCGAACGAAATGTTGCACTGTGGCATATAGCTTTGCATTTAGGAGTCTTCCGAGACACTACATACGATAGGGCCTGGAAATTGAAACTTAATTGAAGATCAACTGTAAAATTTATTTCAATTAACCTAAGGCAGCATTGGAACTTAACAAAACATATTTAGAAGGTCTAGGCTAGAGATGTGTTCCGGCGTCGTTAAACCTAGCAGCTGTCGTTCGCCTGTTGGCTTTAGACAGCGGTAGTACGGACTTGCGCTCCCCATACCGTCGCGTATATAAAGGGAGACCCCTCTAGGTTTTCAATCCTTTATCCACAGGAAGCCGAGTCTGCTGCCCTATACCCGTGATACACCGAACACAGCATTCGGGGAGACTACCTGCACGTACGGAAAGTCCTTGGTCGATTTCTGTTTCATTATTGAAACCAAGGTGTATATTGCAGTTCATGGATATTTGGTACACCCTTTGTGCCTAGTTTTTCCTGAGCAGTCATTTGGTCTTTTCTGACTCCTTAAACTTGAAAAGACCGTCAAGCGCTTGTCCTTTCACGCTTGTATCAACTCTGAAAGAGATAGAGTCATCTTTTATCGTTTCTCGACTCTTAAAACATGAAACGGTAGAATTTGTTTATTTTCCAATGTGGTAAAATCAATCTCCCACGATTACACACCCGTTTAGACATTGCTTGTTGGCCGTTTGATCGTGTGTCTTAACTCGTTTTCAGCCCGTGTGTGGTTTTGAGTTTGATGGCAGCTTTTTCAGAGTTTACCAACCAAGGAATCCCCTCAGAAGGGAATCCTGGTCATTTTCCTCCTTTTGGAAATGTTGGTGCTCCTTACATGGCGACGTTGTCCCTTCCTGGTTTAACTGTTGGGTTGCCTGTTTGGTTGTTCTCAACCTCTGTTGTCCCGAATGTCTCCACTACTGTTCAATCAGTTTCTCCACCTGAACAACATCATGTTGATTCCAAGGTGGACCTCTCCCCTTCTTCGCCTGTTTCTGCGTCCTCCTCTTCTACTTCGCCTGGTGAAAGTCTAGATTCAAGTAACCAGGTGGCTAAGAAGAAGAAGAAGAAGACAAAGAAGAAGAAGTCTGATAAGCGAGAGGCTAAATGTACGGCTACTGCCTCCGAGATATCTCCTCTTGATAAACCTTCCAACCCTCCACGGAAAGTCAAGTTCCCTTGCCTGTTGTGCACGGGAGACCATCTTCTTCGAGACTGCCCTAGCATTCCCAAGGTGCTCGAAGTATGGTCCAACGGCCGCCCACCGTTGCCTTTGGCTTCCGGGAGTCAAGTTGGGGGCACGTCTTCAGCTGCTGTTGATAAGAATCCTAAGAAGCAGGGTAAGATCACCAATCCTTGTAAGTTGTGTGAAGGGCACCATGCCATTCACCTTTGTCCTTATATGGATGAAGCCAAGCAAGTCTTGGACAACCCAGCCGGTTCTACACCACGCCTTCCACCTGGTTATAATCGGCTTTCTTTGAGTCCTCCGCCAGTTGATCCTACGATTGGTCAAGAGTCATCCTTGGTCGATCCCACTCCCCCAGAAATTCAAATTCATGAATCCGTCCCTGACCAACCATTGGTCGTAGGATCGGTTGAACTGGCCCCATCCAGGGTGCACCAGGTCTTTTCTGTCGAGAGTGGATCTCACACCCCCCATGTCCTTCTGATTTCTTCAGATTCTTCAGACTTGGAGAAAGATTCTCCTGTCCCTGTACTTCAAGAAGCTCCTCCTCCGCCTCCCATGATGGAGGCTCCGGAGGATATCCCTCCCGCCTTCGAAATGGAGGTTATGGAGGATGCTTCTTCTTCCGTAACATCAGGGGAAGACCTTCGCATGTCGATGGTAGCCCCTCCGAGTAGTTTGGTCGCTTCCTTTGATTGGAACCGATTTGCAGGATTTCGCCTTCCGTCTTATGTGCCTTTCGAGATCACAGTGCAGGCTCTTGGTCTGGTTGTACCCAGTACCATTATAGACGAAGGTGCCTCTGTTAGTATTCTATCTTCAACTACCTGGCAAGCTTTTGGTTCGCCGCCGCTTGCGCCTGTTACGCAGAATCTGTTGACATTCAATAGAAGAACGAGTCAACCGTTGGGGATCCTTCCAAGGTCACCTGTTACTTTGGGAGGTAAAACCGTCCATATGGACGTGATGGTCGTTCCAGGCCCTTTGGATTTCAATCTGCTCTTGGGGCGCGATTACACTTATGCCATGGGAGCACTTGTCTCCTCCCTCTTTCGCGTGATGTGCTTTCCACATGAAAGACGGATTGTGACCATTGATCAACTGTCGTTCTTTGGTCCTACTGTGGCAACTGGTCCGCCATCACCCCCTCCTGGTTTTTATCCACCTGTTGTATCTGCCACACCGCAGGTCAACTATGTGGCCACTTACCCCGTGCCTGTGCTCAGTGATGATGCCGTTGTGCATAATGTGCTGGGGGCATTGGGTCCTGACTTCCAGGGTGTTTCCCTTCCATCGGGAGTGGAAATCTTGGAAGCACCGCCTTCTGGTTCTTTTGATGTAAGTCGGTTGGAGCACGGTTTCCTCCCTGGGTCAAGCTCTTTAAAAAATGAAACCAGGATCTCGGAGCATAGTTCCTTCATTTGTGTCAAGCTCCTTAAAACATGAAACAAGTTGTTTGAGGATGGTTCCTTAAGTGTGTCAACCTCGTTAAAATAATGAAACACGAGCATGTTCAATTCGACTTTTTGTTTTGAATCTTCACTCCATTTTCAATGGACTGAAGCTTGGGGGGCATGCACCTCGAATTGAGACATCATGCTGGGGGGCATGCCCGTCTTCCTCATTTCAAGCATAGTTTGCATATGTGTGTGTTCATGTGTGCTTTTAAGCTTGCGTAAAAATGAAATGTGTGATTAGATACATTGTGTGAATACATTTCGCATTGGGTCGTTTGTTATGTAACTAATACATTAGATTACATCTGTATTAGACATTTGCATGACATATAGAAAACATCATCACATGTAAAGAAAGATCCATCCAAAATAGTCATATGTATATATATATATATATGTGTGTCGAAATGTTTGCACAGTGTGCATCACAAAACTCAAAAAATATACATAATCGTCTTAGTACATCCGGAGACGCTATGTCTCTCAAAAAATAGGTGTGGTATAAATCCTAAGGACTAATCCGCATGGTGCTCATGATAGCACGTGACTGCACGCACTAGGCGCCTCAGGATTCGGTGGATCCGATTCGGGACTCCCACCGTATGGCGCTGGTATGCCATCGGTACGTCTGCTAGCTGGGCATAGTCTGGAATCTCGTGGGCAATTCCCTCGAGGTTCTGGATCAGTTCATCTCCTCCGGTGCCTTCCCCCTGAATCTCAGGGGCGAGTTGGGTCCTTCGGGAGATTGGAGACATCCCGGCTAGTCTCTCAGGTCCTACATCTGCATGCATATATAATTGTGTTAAGACGGATGTGTATTAACAAAAAAAAAAAAAACATATAAACATAAAATCAAAAATATGAGGTCTTACCCAGCTCCTCGTCCCAGTCATCTCCTTCTGGTAGTGGGAGATCTGGGTCCCCGGTAAAGTCAGTTCCCGAATAGGGCCAATCTTCCACGACGATCAGCTGGCGCCGTAACCACCTAAAAAACTCTGGCCTCCAGGACATCTGTTGGCCACCTCCAGATCTGGGCATCAATGCTGCCCAGCGAACCATTCATGGCTCTCGTGGTATCGGACTCGCCACTGCGGCTCCTTGGCCCTGGAAGATTGGTATGCGTTCCAGAATGAACGATACCAAGATGGAACCATAACCGAACTGTTTCAGTTTCCCCTGTTTGCACCTTGTGAGCTGCCTTTTCATATTGATAGTTACTGCTTCTGCCCAGTTGAACAGTAAGGGACCCATGCATTCTGAGGCCAACAGGAGTTGGGTCTTCGTGGCCTCGTGCGGAGCCTGCGACCCAGCAGCCCGCGTAATGGTATGGAGAACTACTCTCAGTGCCAGGTCTGGGATGGTGGAGATATCCACCTTCTTGCTTCCTGATCCTATTTGTGCCCCTCGGCACACCTATGCCATTACCTGTTCCATCTTTTCCCCGGATGGTCTGCTTCCGGTCAATACGGGGATTGGACCTCTGCGGGACAATCCGGTAATGAAATAAACATCAGTGACCTCCAACTCTAACACCTGGTCTCGTAGCCTGAACACTTGTTTGTTTTCATCCCAGATGCTGATTAGATATTGGAGGAGCTCGGGCTGAGCTCGTAAACATGGCGTGAGGAAGAACTTCTTCAATCCACAGTTTCTAAGTGCGTTCATGCAAGCTTGGATTTGCATGGCCTGTTCATCCTCGTCTCTGTGCTCTCGTTCCTTCCATTCAATTACCATTTTGAGAGATTATCTGCATTCACATGGTCAAAAACCCCTGATTAGATCTTTGATGAGCTTCAAATTTCAAGAAATTTGGTTTAAAAACCGGAATTTTAGGCAGAAATTTAGCTTCGGCCGCTGGCGCGGCTATTTTGCTAACAGTCGCGCCATGTGGCGCGAGCCCTTTACAGAAAAGAGCTCATTGGCGCGGGTCCGTGCCAGATACCCGCGCCAATGGGCCCGGCCCTAAAATTTTAAAAATGCCCATGCGAGACTGATTTTTAAGGGAAAATCATTAAAAAATGAATGAAAATGTAGAGCAAGGGAGCGCCTTTTACCTGTGACAGATGAGAAGCTGAATGGTTGCCTGGATTGGTCGCAATCGTCGACGAAAGTTTCTGCTCCAAATGGACCACTGTTGTTTTCTACCAAGGTAAATAGTAAAAGTAATTTTATTTTTACCAATTAGACATATTTATAACTTTTTCGACGTTAAATGAGTTTTAAAAGTTATTTTTATCAAATATTTGCATATGTTATGTCGAAAATGGATTTTACGCTTGTTTGGTATGTGCAGCAGCAGGTTTTTGCGACTTAAAAGATGGAAACGAGTTGTATTTTATACTTTTTCGGACTCGGTAAATACACGAAAAAGTCACTCTGGAGTCATCTTTCAGCTCTTTTCCGACTCTCTAAATATGAAAAGATCGCCGAGGCCCTTGTCGTTTCGATCTCGTTAAAATGGACACGAATCGACATCCACCCAGTATAAGTTTAACCCTTTTTCGGGCCGGGATGGATTGATTACGAAAAAGGAATACCCTAGCCTATCGCGACTAGGAGGTTTTCCTGGATATTGTTTTCTACCTTTTCGGATCTGGGGAACTATTTACTAAAAGGGACCGGTGGAGTTTTCTTTTCCGCTGTCTTTTCAAACTCTCTAAACATGAAAAGACGCCGAGTTCTTCCTTTGTCAGACTCGTTAAACCCTGATGACATTGGATTCCGTCGAAATGACGTTCTCCGAGTTTCTCCTTCCTGGGACTCGTTAAATGCACTAGGATGGATTCGCCCGAAGGGCGGACTTATATCACAAGCATATGCTATCCCCTTCAAGCTTGTTATCAAAAATAACTGGGGTACTCGCCAGAAATGGTGGGGGAAAAATGGAACCATCGTCGTTGTCGTCGGCAGTATGTCGCTCTTGAACATGGCACTTGTCTGCATTCGTGTCGGGTTGGGGACATCTCATCTCGCTGCTTCACTTTGCCTCCATGGGTTTGGGTAATCTCTTTTGACCTCTCATCTGTTCACTGCCTCGTCGCCATGACCTCTGATCCGTTGATGTCAAATACTGCCAAGTCCATTGTCGTGCCGTTCATGTGTTCAAGAGAAGTTGGCCTCTGCAAATATCAACCTTCCTCTGTTTCTCATGCGATCCTGATTCACAACAAACATCATGTTCCTCTGTCTTCGTGAAGATGATGTGGGAATCATTATGGCCCACCTTCGATCAAGGTCACTTCCGTCGACATCAAACTCATTATCCGTAGCTGGCCTAGAGACCTCAGGTACCTCGGGAGCCTCGTATGCCTCACGGGCGTGCCTGCCATTCGAGACGAGAGGTTTACATCACTGCCTCCCGATCGAGTGATTCTCAGTGTGTTCGACGTCGTCCATTTATTCGCACGCCGAGATTGGTACCCGTAGTACCTTGAGGACCATTGTCATTATTGGTGGTTTCTCTCGCTTCTAAGTAATCTGGCCATCAGCTGGTAATCAGACGATGTTCTCGCATGTTCGACTTCAGCTCACATATTCACATGCTTGAACTTGTACTTTGTTGGGTCGAGATGGAGCGCAAGACCCTGGATTGTGTCTGTTGTAATCCAGGATGCGATTGTGGATTATTATCATTATGTACATGACTCACTGATTGGATGGCTGCGACCATACCTGAGTCTATTTATTTGATCTTAGTTGGATGGCTGCGCCCATGCCCTGGATCCGGATTATAGCATACTCTGTTTCGGATGGCTGCGTCCATACCACTTATACATCATGTACTTGAGATATCGGTTGTATCTTTCTGCGCAGGTTTTCCGACGGCGGGCCTTCAGTTGAACATGTTCTCGTAAAGCATTTCACCCCTCTCCCTCTCGGGCCTCATACTTTAGGGGGCATCTGTTACACAGTAATTTGTCACCGTCCTTACCATACCCCATCCCGCACAATGGAGGACCCATTTTGTGACCTGTGAACATTGTCATGCCTTGAAAACATCATCAACGCATCCCTCTGAACATGAGCTTCATTTGCCCTTGAGACATCTCCTTGCAAAAGTCATGAAAAACATCCCTTTTGGCATTAGCGCGGGCAAGCAGTTTAATACTCGCGCCAATGGGGAAATCACTGCAAAGGGGTCGCGCCACCTGGCGCTCTGTCATAGAGCCGTAGTCGCGCCACCCAATTTGGGAGTTGTTTTTTAAATATGGATGGCGGAAGTTGAGTTCTAACAAACCATCACCTATCTTGAGTTGGGAGGTTGGCTGCGGGAGTTCTATGGAGGGAAGTGGTTTTTCCACCTCTCATAGAACCTTCCTTGTTGATAGGGCCAATCCCATGATAATAGGGATCCCAACTCCTCCTTCCCCATCTATAAAAGCTTGCTCAAATCAATGGCAAGCTAGTCTTGAAGTGCCTAAGCTCTGAATCTCCATATTCCCAAGAGCCTTTGTGTTGTAAAGCACCCTCTCTTTCCCTTAAGGCTGACTCAAGTAAGGAGACCATTGTCACGAGACTCTGGAGAGGTTTTTCCTTTCCTTGGCAAGCTTTGCGAGACGTGGACGACTAGAAACCCGTCCGAAGGAGACCGCGACGTCAGAACTTGGTTGTAATCTCTCTTCGCTGGTTATTTAATAGATGATTATGATTATGGTTCCACTCCGTTTTCAATCATGTTAATGCTAGTAATGTCCTTTCTGACTGATGTTTAGTTACGTATGCTGGTTTCTATGCTTGTATCTGTTCGTTTCTTCCATGTGCAGGTGTTCATCCGCGGAGATCGTGGAGGAATTGTGATCTGCCAAGGCTGAGGAACGGGGACGCTTCTTCTTCAGATCCTAGCGTTGGAATCTAGGTAGGCTCCTATCTCCAGCCTTTTCATTCGTAATTAGGAACCTGCGTCATAACATTGTTTGTTTGTTGCTAGACCCCTGCTGGGCTAGTAGGGATCGCCTCTGTCCGCAGAGGGGATTTACCTCCTCAGCAGTTTAATACTCGCGCCAATGGGGAAATTACTGCAAAGGGGTCGCGCCACCTGGCGCTCTGTCATAGAGCCGTAGTCGCGCCACCCAATTTGGGAGTTGTTTTTTAAATAAGGATGGCGGAAGTTGAGTTCTAACAAATTCACAAACCATCACCTATCTTGAGTTGGGAGGTTGGCTGCGGGAGTTCTATGGAGGGAAGTGGTTTTGCCACCTTCCATGGAACCTTCCTTGTTGATAGGGCCAATCCCATAATAATAGGGATCCCAACTCCTTCCAGAACTATAAAGGTGCCTGCTTTCTAAATCAATGGCAACACAGTCTCAAGTGCGCCTGGGTCTGGAATCCATATTCCCAGAGCCTTTGTGTTGTAGGTGCCTTCACTCCTTAAGTGGCTGACTGGTTGAGGAGAACACAAGCCATGAGACTGGAGAGGTTTTCCTTTCCTTGCTTTACTACTAGAAGTGGACTCACTGAGACCTGTCCTAAGGAGGACTTCCCACACTACAACTTTATTGTATTATTTCTTTCACTAATATTTAATACATGATTATACTTTGTTCCCCACCTCATTACATCAAGGGATAATGCAAAGAATGTCTTGACTGACTGAGTGTTTAGTTACTTACACATTGGTTTTCTATGCTTGTATAATCTATTCTGTTCTTTCCATGGCAAGGGTGTTCTGTCCATGGAGACTGGATTGTGATCTGCCAAGCTTGAGGAACGGGGACGCTTCTTCTTCAGATCCTAGCGTTGGAATCCAGGTAGGCTTCTATCTCCAGCCTTTTCATTCGTAATTAGGAACCTGCGTCATGACATTGTTTGTTTGTTGCTAGACCCCTACTGGGCTAGTAGGGATCGCCTCTGTCCGCAGAGGGGATTTACCTCCTCAACAAATTGGCGACTCCACTGGGGATCCAGCTTGTTGTTTGATTTGTAAACTTTAGACGGAGCCTGAAGTACAGCCAGATAGCCTTCGAAACGCTTCTGCCTTGCATTAGCGGAGTAGATCAATGCTACTTCAGTCAATCTCCGGTTTGGTTTACGGACTGAACGACTTGGAGTCTTTGTCTTGCCTTGCCATTTGTATATTGCTTTTCCTTGCTTGATGAACCTTCTGGGTTGGATTTTTTGTGTGTTTTTGCTTCTTGGATTGTTTAGCTTGCATTGGTCTGTTTCTGGAGTAGCTTATTTTTAATTTTTTGCTGAGAAACTCGACTGGCGCGGTTTTTAACCCGACAGTCGCGCCACTTGGCGCATGTTGCCTTTGTACAACCCGCGCCAATCGCCTTCTGGCGCCAGTTTCACTCTTACAGTCGCGCCACCCCCGTAAGTTTTTTGAGTTTTCTCATTTTTGAGCTCTCTAAAGTTGATCAGTGTTTTTCTTCTTGATTTTCCGACTGCCTGAGTCTGTTGGAGTCTTGTTTGGCTGGGAATTCACCTCTGTCCTTTGGTTGTTTGCTTCTATCTACCGATTTCACGTTTTAAGCCCTAGGTCATCTAGTGGCTTGGTGTATCGAGCCCTCCTTGGGAGTTTCGGTGTTTGGATTGTCCCGTCAACTGCCTGATTGATTCTCCACGTTCTCTAAGTAGTTGTTCATTGTTTCATTACGATTTTTGGGTGATTTTTCGCTTCTTCATTCGAAACTCGTTTGGTCTTGCTCTGGACCTAGATCACACGGTCCATTGGAAGATTTTGAGTCTTTTCTTCGCTTTGAGAGACTTTGGTCGATTTGGGGATCTGATTCCTTGTGTTGTTGAGTGAAATGTGTTTGCTTCGCTCTCTTGAATATCGTTTCTCAAGTTGCTCCATTTGTTTTCAAGTTTGATTAGTGCATATTAGCCATTAAAAATTGAAAATCAAAAAAAAAAAAAAAAAATTCTCTTATGCTTTTGATTAGTGTAAATTGTAATCTTTTCCACATCGCTAGTGATTAGTGTTTTGAATGAAAAGTTGTCAATTGCATTAGTTGCATTATAGAGCTCATTGTTTGGTTCCCGTTCATTTTGTTTGTATAAAAGCTCTCAACTCTTCTCTAATTAGTTTTCATCGAACGAAATGTTGCACTGAGGCATATAGCTTTGCATTTAGGAGACACTACATACGATAGGGCCTGGAAATTGAAACTTAATTGTAAAATTTATTCAATTAACCTAAGGCAGCATTGGAACTTAACGAAACATATTTAGAAGGTCTAGGCTAGAGACGTGTTCCGGCGTCGTTAAACCTAGCAACTGTCGTTCGCCTGTTGGCTTTAGACAGCGCTAGTACGGACTTGTGCTCCCCGTACCGTCGCGTATATAAAGGGAGACCCCTATAGGTTTTCAATCCTTTATCCACAGGAAGCCAAGTCTGCCGCCCTATACCCGTGATACACCGAACATGGCATTCGGGGAGACTACCTGCACGTACGGAAAGTCCTTGGTCGATTTCTGTTTCATTTTTGAAACCAAGGTGTATATTGCAGTTCACGGATATTTGGTACACCCTTTGTGCCTAGTTTTTCCTGAGCAGTCATTTGGTCTTTTCTAACTCCCTAAACTTGAAAATACCGTCAAGCGCTTGTCCTTTCACGCTTGTGTCAACTCTGAAAGAGATAGAGTCATCTTTTTATCGTTTCTCGACTCTTAAAACATGAAACGGTAGAATCTCTTACTTTCCAATGTGGTAAAATTAATCGCCCACGATTACACGCCCGCTTAGATATTGCTTGTTGGCCGTTTGATCGTGTGTCTTAACTCTTTTTCGGCCCGTGTGTGGTTTTGAGTTTGATGGCAACTTTTCCAGAGTTCACCAACCAAGGAATCCCCTCAGAAGGGAATCCTGGTCATTTTCCTCCTTTTGGAAATGTTGGTGCTCCTTACATGGCGACGTTGTCCCTTCCTGGGTTAACTGTTGGGTTGCCTGTTTGGTTGTTCTCAACCTCTGTTGTCCCGGATAACTCCGCTACTGTTCAATCAGTTCCTCCGATGGAACAACATCATGTTGATTCTAAGGTGGACCTCTCCCCTTCTTCGCCTGTTTCTGCGTCCTCATCTTCTACTTTGCCTGGTGAAAGCCTGGATTCGAGTAACCAGGTGGCTAAAAAGAAGAAGAAGAAGACAAAGAAGAAGAAGTCTGATAAGCGAGAGGCTAAATGTATGGCTACTGTCCATGAGGAATCTCCTCTTGATAAACCTTCCAACCCTCCACGGAAAGTCAAGTTCCCTTGCCTGTTGTGCACGGGAGACCATCTTCTTCGAGACTGCCCTGGTATTTCCAAGGTACTCGAACTATGGTCCAACAGCCGCCCACCGTTGCCTTTCGCTTCCGGGAGTCAAGTTGGAGGCACGTCTTCAGCTGCTGTTGATAAGAACTCTAAGAAGCAGGGCAATATCACCAATCCCTGTAAGTTGTGTGAAGGGCACCATGCCATTCACCTTTGTCCTTATATGGATGAAGCCAAGCAAGTCTTGGACAACCCAGCCGGTTCTACACCACGCCTTCCACCTGGTTATAATCGACTTTCTTTGAGTCCTCCGCCAGCTGATCCTATGATTGGCCAAGAGTCAACCTTGGTCGATCCCACTCCCCCAGAAATTCAAATTCACGGATCCGTCCCCGACCAACCATTGGTCGTTGGATCGGTTGAACTGGCCCCGTCCGCGGTGCACCAGGTCTTTTCTGTCGAGAGTGGATCTCACACCCCCCATGTCCTTCTGATCTCTTCAGATTCTTCAGACTTGGAGAAAGATTCTCCTGTCCCTGTACTTCAAGAAGTCCCTCCTCCGCCTCCCATGATGGAGGCTCCGGAGGACATTCCTCCCGCCTTCGCGATGGAGGTCATGGAGGAGGCCTCTTCTTCCATAACATCAGGGGAAGACCTTCGCATTTCGATGGTAGCCCCTCCGAGTAGTTTGGTCGCTTCCTTTGACTGGAATCGATTTGCAGGATTTCGCCTTCCTTCTTATGTGCCTTTCGAGATCACAGTACAGGCTCTTGGTCTGGTTGTACCCAGCACCATTATAGACGAAGGCGCGTCTGTTAGTATTCTATCTTCAACTACCTGGCAAGCTTTCGGTTCGCCGCCGCTTGCGCCCGTTACGCAGAATCTGTAGACATTCAATAGAAGAACGAGCCAACCATTGGGGATCCTTCCAAGGTTACCTGTTACTTTGGGAGGCAAAACCGTCCATATGGACGTGATGGTCATTCCAGGCCCCTTGGATTTCAATCTGCTTTTGGGGCGCGATTACACCTATGCCATGGGAGCACTTGTCTCCTCCCTCTTTCGCGTGATGTGCTTTCCACATGAAGGACGGATCGTGACCATTGATCAGCTTTCGTTCTTTGGTCCTAATATGGCATCTGGTCTGCCATCTCCCCCTCCTGGTTTTTATCCACCCGTTGTATCTGCCCCACCGTAGGTCAACTATGTGGCTACCTACCCCGTGCCTGTGCCCCATGATGATGTCGTTGTACATAATGTGCTGGGGGCATTAGGTCATGACTTCCAGGATGTTTCCCTTCCATCAGGAGTGGAACTCTGGGAAGCACCGCCTTCTTGTTCATTTTGATGTAAGTCAGTTAGAGCATGGTTTCCTCCTTGGGTCAAGCTCTTTAAAAAATGAAACCAAGTTCTCGGAGCATAGTTCCTTCATTTGTGTCAAGCTCCTTAAAACATGAAACAAGTTGTTTGAGGACAGTTCTTTTACGTGTGTCAACCTCGTTAAAATAATGAAACACAAGCATGTTCAATTCGACTTTTTGATTTGAACCTTCACTCCACTTTCAATGGACTGAAGCTTGGGGGGCATGCACCTTGAATTGAGACATCATGCTGGGGGGCATGCCCGTCTTCCTCATTTCAAGCATAGTTTGCATATGTGTGTGTTCATGTGTGCTTTTAAGCTTGCGTAAAAATGAAATGTGGGATTAGATACATTGTGTGAATACATTTCGCATTGGGTCATTTGTTATGTAACTAATACATTAGATTACATTTGTATTAGACAGTCACATGACATATAAAAACATCATCACATGTAAAGAAAGACTCATCCAGAAATAGATATGTATATATATATAAGTATCGAAATGTTTACATAGAGTGTGTCACATAAAACTCAAAAAATATACATAATTGTCTTAATACATCCTGAGACACTGTGTCTCTAGCATCTGGTCCACCATCACCCCCTCCTAGTTTTTATCCACCCGTTGTATCTGCTCCACCGCAGGTCAACTATGTGGCTACTTACCCCGTGCCTGTGCTCAGTGATGATGCCGTAGTGCATAATGTGCTGGGGGCATTGGGTCCTGACTTCCAGGATGTTTCCCTTCCATCAGGAGCGGACCTCTTGGGAGCGCCGCCTTCTTGTTCATTTTGATGTAAGTCGGTTAGAGCATGGTTTTCTCCCTGGGTCAAGCTCTTTAAAAAATGAAACTAGGATCTCGGAGCATAGTTTGTCTTCTTGTGTCAAGCTCCTTAAAAAATGAAACAAGGGTTGTCGGAGCCTGGTTCCTTGTCTTGTGTCAAGCTCCTTAAAAAATGAAACATGGGTGTTTTGAGGATAGTTCTTTTAAGTGTGTCAACCTCGTTAAAACAATGAAACACGTTCCCGTTCAATTCGAGTCTTTGATAAGATCTCGTAAAATCCCAGTCGAGTCTTTTCTTTTGATCTTGTAATTTGAACCTTCACTCCATCTGCTTTTCATATGGAATGAAGCTTGGGGGGCATGTACCTCGAATTGAGTCACCATGCTGGGGGCATGCTTACTATTTCAAGCATAGTTTGTTTCCGTTTCAAGCTTGTGTAAAAATGAAACTGGTTTCAAGCATAGTTTATCTTTGTTTCAAGCTTGTGTAAAAATGAAACCAATTCAAGCAGAGTTTCCTGATTTCAAGCTTGTGTAAAAATGAAACCTTTCCCTTTTTACCCCTTGTGATTGTCATTTTATCAGCCTGTTTTTACCGGATGAGCCTTGGTTTTCTCACTCCATCGTCACTATCTGCTTGGCCGATCATATGCCTTCACTTGGTTGTTTTACCCATCCCTGAGGAACTGCTGCGATGAGTGGTCTTGTTAGCCAACCTCTTGACTTTTATCATGTTTTGAGCAGTTCCACCATTATCGGAACCAGTTGCTACCCTTTATACCACTCGTTCCTCCAGGAGGAGTCACCTTTCAGCTCTTTTCTGACTCTCTAAACATGAAAAGATTGCCGAGGCCCTTGTCGTTTCGATCTCGTTAAAATGGACACGAATCGACATTCACCCAGATAAGTTTAACCTTTTTCGGGTCAGGGATGGATTGATTATTTAAAAGGAAAACCCTAGCCTATCGTTTTATTACCAATATCAGGGAGGTTTTCTCGGATATTGTTTTCTACCTTTTCGGGTCTCAGGAACTATTTACTAAAAGGGACCTATGGAGTTTACTTTTCCGCTGTCTTTCAAACTCTCTAAATATGAAAAGGCGCCGAGTTCTTCCTTTTTCAGACTCGTTAAACTCTGATGACATTGGAGTTAGTCGTAATGACGGTATCCTCCTTCCTCCTTCCTAGGGCTCGTTAAATGTACTAGGATGGGTTCGTCCGAAGGACGGACTTATATGACAAGCATATGGTATCCTCTTCAAGCTTGTGTAAAAATAAAGAGGTACTCACCAAAAATGGTGGGGGAAAAATGGAACCAGTATCATTATCGTGTCAGAAGTATGTCGCTCTTGAACATGGCACTTGTCTGCATTCGTGTCGGGTTGGGGACATCTCATCTCCTTATTTGTTTTCCTCCGTGGGTTTGGGTGATCCTTTTTGACCTCTCATCTTCTCTTTGCCTCGTCACCATGACCTCTGATCTTTTGATGTCAAATACTGCCAAATCCACTGTCGTGCCGCCAATATGTTCAAGAGAAGTTGACCTCTGCAAAATTTCAACCTTCCTCTGATTCTCATCTGATCCCACCACAACAAAACATTATGTTCCTCTGTCTCTGTCGATGATGTGGAATCATGGGAATCATTATAGCCCACCTTCCGATCAAGATCACTTCCGTCGACTTCAACTCATTATCCGCAGTTGTCTAGAGACTCGATGGTACCTACCGCATGCCTTATCGGCGTGTTCTTCCGATCTCGACGAGAGGTTTTCATTATTGACCTCCGATCGGATGATTCTCAAGGGTGTTCGACGTCGCTCATTTATTCACACGCCGCGGATTTGTACCCGTAGTACCTTGAGTTTCATTGCCATTATCGTGGTTCGCCTCGTCTCGTTAACGGCTTTCATCATTGCTGGTAATCAGCGATGTTCTTGCATGTTCGACATCAAATACATATTCGCGTGCTAGAACTTGTACTTATTTGGGTCGAGATGGAGCGCAAGACCCTGGATTGTGTCGGTTGTAATCCAGGCTGCGATTGTGGATTATTGTCATGACTCAATAATTGGATGGCTGCGACCATACCTCGAAGTCTATTTATTTGATCTTAGTTGGATGGCTGCGCGCATACCCTAGATCCGATTATAGTATACTGCTCGATGGTCGTCCATACCATATATATACATCATGTACTTGAGATATCAGTTGTGACTGCCTCAGGCAGTTTTCCGACGCGCGAATTTCGCTGGACAGAGTTATCGCAGCATTTCACCCCTCTCTCTCGGGCTTCATGCTTTAGGGGGCATCTGTTACACAGTAATTTGTCACCGTCCCTACCATTCCCCGTCCCGCACAATGGAGGACCCATAATGTGACCTGTGAACACTGTCATGCACTGAAAACATCATCATTGCATCCCTCTCAGTATGAGCTTCATTTCCCCTTGAGACATCTCCTTGCAAAATCCATGAAAAACAGCTCTTTTTGCATTGGCGCGGGTAGACAGTTCAGTACTCGCGCCACTCAGGGAAATCCTGTAAAGAGGTCGCGCCACTTGGCGCTCTGTCATAGAGCAGCAATCGCGCCACCCATTTTAGGGACTGCTTTTTATATATGGATGGCGGAAGTTGAGTTCAAACAAACTCACAACCACTGCCTATCTTGAGTTGGGAGGTTTGGCTACGGGAGTTCTATGGAAGGGAAGTAGTTTTGCCACCTTCTATGGAACCTTCCTTGTTGACAGGGCCAATCCCATAATAATAGGGATCCCAACTCCCTCCTTCCCCATCTATAAAAGCTTGCTCAGATCCATGGCAAGCTAGTCTTGAAGTGCTGAAGCTTTGCATCTCCTATTCCC